>JAOWBP010000001.1:101205830-101222359 GCA_028571105.1 Tragopan temminckii | reverse complement strand
GGGCCATTCTGTGTGGCTCTTTGTAGTGCCTACCAACATTATCATTGCCCAGCCTGAGGATACTTGCTGGATCTGCTCTGAGCTCGCTGATCAGTACAAATCCAAATCTTAATTCTGTAAGTGAGAAGTCTGAGCCAGGACTTACGCTATCCACAGCCACTTAAGGAAGGCACTGCTGTCACCAAAGCTGCTTTTGATGGCCTGGTCGGCTTTACTGACTTCTGCAGAGGGCATGGGCCTGAGGTCTTGGAGCAAGCATGAGTGCTCTAGATTTGGCTGTGGTTGCTGCCAGCCCTTTGTACTAAACAGAGAGCGAACAGATTGTGGAGGCACTGCTATCAGCTGAACGGCAGGCCTTGGTGCCAGGCTGACGTGCGGCTTTGGCATGAGAAATCTGAGAGATTGGTATGAGTAAGAAATTAACTGCTGGCCCTAGCAGATAACATGACTTTATTAATAACAGTTAAAATTAGTACCGGTAAATATCGCAGCTCTAGTGTTTGATGTTTCAAATTTTAAACTAAAATGAATTTTAGTTTAAAATAAAATCCAACAGAAGCTGATAAGCTTTTATGCAACTAATTAAGTCATTCTGTAAGTACAAGGGCTTACAACTGCAGCCTCAAGAGCACACTTAATTCAATGCTTTCTAAGTGTTATTTGTTTTCTCTCTGGGCAGATGTAATTAGTGGTTCTGTAACCCTCAGAATCTGATTTTCCTAATTTAATAATTACTATTTTTTTTTTATTTTTTAGCTGCCATATATCTATAACTCACTGTATAGCTCTGATCAAGAACATACTGCATGGGATGAGCTGCGCTAGTAGGCAAATGCTGGGGCTGACTTTGTTTGTCATTTATGCCTCTGTTGTTTTTGTTTTTCCTTTAGTAACAGAAGGCCCGTTCTGGCACATCTTGATAGTTTGGGCAGTATCCCAGTGGAATTTCACTAGTTGCGTAACCAAAGTGGACACCATTTGGTCCAGTCAAATGCATGTGTGCACTCAACATTAAATCTAAAGATTCACCATTTCAGTATATGCCTGACCTTAAAAGTTCTGGGAACTGAGACAATGAGCTCTCCTGCCTATTCTGTGTTTTGCAGCAGCTTGCATTCACAAGTCTGCTAGTTCTGAGTAAGGAAAAATCATGAAATAGTACCAACTTTATAGACAGCATTTGCTTTCCTTGTTCTTCCCTTGGACTGGCTTGTCCTGCCAACAGGAATAAAAGAACCTAGCTGTTCCCTGACGCACATAACAGACAGTTTCCTGAGTGCTTTATCGGTGATGCTCACAAATAAATGCAGAGCAATCAAGCCAGACGGACATTCTAAAATTCACCGAATGCCACACTGTCACTATGCATAAGTGAGCTCTACAGAATGCACGCTGAAAAACAAAGGGCTAATCCTACGGATTCATACAAAAGCTGATTTAAGAAAGTTTCAAATCATCCCTATTCAGAGACAGTGAAGTTGTCAACTTGTTTGTATGAAGGCACCTGAATTCTTTTCGGTTCTTAATTGTACCATACCTTTTCTCTGCTGAGGCTGTATCTCATTTTCATATCAGTATTTCACTTTACTATGTGTCCCTCCTCCTCTATCAGTACTCTTGCTTTTCTCATGCTTTATGGACATAGCGTTACTCTTCTTGTTCTACTTTTCATTTCTTGCCCTCAGTACACACTATGATTGCTATAACTTCAGAGAATGTGGCCAGAAGTCATTCAGAGCTGTAAGACAGAACTGTAAAGACTTCATTGTCCATAGCGCTGTATGTTGCAGCAGGAGGGCTCAAACGGTTTTTCTGATACCTGTCCCTATGAGAGATTGATAATTGTTACTTCAGTGTGCTCTTAGCCTCTTTGACATGCGGTCAAGGAGAAAGGAGAGGCAGATATTCCCCAGTTTCAGAACTGTTAAGTATGACCAATTCAGTCTATCTCCAGGAAGGTAGACTTCCGCTTCTTTTTCCACAACATGTCCCAAACAAATAAAGCATTATTTTATTTACTGATAATGCTGTATCCAACACTATTCTATGTTGCATTTCAACTTCCAGATGAGTTGATCACCTTGTGGCAGAAGCTGCCATTGTTGGATGCTTTCTAGTAGACTGAACACCACCAGCCATCATGGAAAGCATTTACATGTGATTTCTGAATGAGGGATTGAGCACATGGCTTTAAATTAAATGGGCATGGCGATCTGTGGATGTTTGCAAGGAGAAGAGGAGGCCTGGAAGTGGAAAGCTGAGTTCAAGAAGCGGGTTTGGAGAAAGACTGAAGAGATGGGGAAAGACTGGGGAGATGTAGGCTATGTTGCAGGTTTCAAACTGGAGATCAACATGAGTTTTGCCATTCAGTGAAGAGTCAAGACATGATAGGAGAGAAGGTATTGCGGAAAGGAAGGCACACAGAAATACATCTTTGCCACAGCACAGGAGTAAGGGGAGGCACAAACAACCAGCTCTCCGAAGAGCTAGGTTTCTAAACAGTGACCTTCATGATCTGTGAGAGATTTGATTTGTCTGGCTTCCTTCGGAGAATGGAAAGAGGACCAGTAAGGATGAAAGGTGGAGAAAAAAAGGGTCTATTAATTTGTTTCAGACTAGTAGAGCTGAAGAACTGTTTTGCAAAGGAACAGCATAAGAGCTCAGCAAGACTAAGCCCTCTGGCCCTCAGGGCATGGTATCTCTACTATAGTTATGCACAGATGCTTTCCCTGGCACTCAAGCTGGAAAAGTCAGACAGCAGGCCTGGCATATGCACAAACACTCGTGCTTTGTTTATTTAAATATATAGTTAGAGATGTTTTGTGTACTGAAGGATGCAAACCAACTCTGTGCTACCACCGTGTTTGGAGTGGAAGAAAAATATCTTGTCGAGATCCCAGCGTACTCGCAGGCTGGCTCTGCCCCGGGGAGCTCTGCAGATGGCCCTTCTCATCTGTGAGGAGACAAACCAGCTCCCAAGCACAAACGTGATGTTGGCTCTGTCTGTTCCCCAGGATGCTGAGTCCTTGATGGGGAACAGGTTCAGTATGCTTCAGTTGCCATGAGATTCTGCAGCTCATTTAAACCAAGAGGCTGCATGTATGTACAAAGGGCTGGAAGTTGTGCTTCTCCTCTTTTTAGCTCTCCAATCTGTCAGAAACAGAGGGGCCTCTATGCCTTTATGCTTTACATTTCTGGGCATACAGGTACGCTTGCAAATGCATTCATGCCTTTAATGGCAGAAAATACAGCTTAGATGTAATTATTCTTTCTGGCCTTCATTTAATTCAGAGGAAGAATATGCATTAATGACATAGAGTGTGGGAAAAAAGGAGGATGCTACGAAGAAAATACCATTCTTTCAAGGAAGAAGCACTGTAGTTATCATATGAAATGTTTCATAAAGGAACCTCATAGATCTCAGTTTATCCTTCATCTCTCAAAATACTGTACACGTAAATTGTCTGCTTGAGATACGTGTGATTCAGCTTGTGGTTGAACTTCTTTCTTACCTTGTCAGTTGCAGTATGGACAGAATCCAGAGAAGTAAATATATCCCAAAGTGGAAATTCCACAAATAAGGCAAACTCTGATGTGCTGAAATTTGACACAGGACATTATTTCTACAGTTTATAAGAATAAGCACAGAAAGAGCTTTCTATATACGTCAGTCAGACACTGTTTCC
This sequence comes from Tragopan temminckii, assembly GCA_028571105.1. Lineage (NCBI taxonomy): Eukaryota > Metazoa > Chordata > Aves > Galliformes > Phasianidae > Tragopan > Tragopan temminckii. The sequence continues at coordinate 101,218,673 of JAOWBP010000001.1, read as the reverse complement.
TGAATGACTAAGTCTTCTTTGATGTATCTCATAAACATGTTTCATTTGAAATGATGTGTTGCACAATTTAAGCAAACAGACAGACTAAGTTTTTCTTTTGGAAAAATTCAATTTTCAGCCTTGACATTGGGATTAGAATTTCAAACCAAGACTTTATGTGATTTTGCAGAACTCCTCCTTGATTGAGGCTTAGACACTACGACACTGAATGTGTTCTCTTGCCAACATAAGAAACAACTCTGTGGTCAGAAAGATGTTAACTATATTGAGAATGTAGCAGAAACTACATTACTTAGAAAGCATCTGTCATATCCTATTGCCAGTGCTTATAAATTGAGCATTTGGGATCAAGCTGAAAAGCATGAGGGTAATCAGAATAAATGCTGAGATGCTGAATTTCTGTGAAGATCATCTTCTTTCTTGTATTTCAAAGTATAGGTGCTTGAGAAATGTGTGATCACAAACACATGTTGGAGGGTTGGGGAGGAGGGAACAGGTAGATCTTTCCTAACCAAGTGCCTGCTTGAGTATATGCATGATTCTTTGCGTAAGTTATATTTGGGAATACAACCTGTAGAGAACATCAGCTCCAGGTAGTACAGTATGTCTTTCTTGACAAATAATCTGAGAAAATCCATTAGTATTGTAGGAGTGGGAGTGGGTATGTAGTAAGTGTGGTCTCCTTTATGAGAGTTTCTGTTTGTTTTTCAGAAATATGCAAAAGGATTACCAAGACTATGAAAGAGAACAAAGGTCATCTTTCTTTATGCAAATTGATTTCAATTAATCCAATTAATTTCTATATCTTGTTGTTTCTGGCAATAATGAATACAGAATTATGCCAAGAGTGTACTATGAATCTGATGCAAAGAGATTTGACAGCTTCACATTCAATAATTCACAGCAAAGTACTGAACCCTAAGAACTACTCCTTCTGTGATGTTGTGGTGTAAATTAAAAAGATAAACTGGCATTTAACTGGTCTGGATAGATGAGCCCATTACCAAGGGTTTAGTTCACTGTCGTTTTTGTGATGACAATTAGACAAAAGATCTGTGCTTTATTTGATATTAGGGATAAGTCATCATTCTAGAACTTTACAAGCAGATTTGCCTTTTAAATGAATAATTTATCATCCCCACTGTCTTAGAGAAACACTTTACAAACTGTTATCAACAGAGACACAAACAAAGAGGATGCCTGTGCTGTGGACGGAGTCCATCACAAGGTCATGAATATCCATAAATACTCATAGTTTCTGTGCTTGTATCACTGTCTTCTTTCAAATTATTTCTTTATTTGCCTGGGAGGATTATTTGGGCAGAATCCACAGAATTAATAATAGATTATATTTAAGGTCCTGTCCAACCCAAACATGTGACATTCAACAAATTGTATAAGGATGGTTTTCAAAAATGGATGTGCCACTATGCCATCTTCACATTGTTATGTATCAGAAAAAATCTAGAAAATTCTTCTCATTTCCTTCATTTTCTGCATGTCAGCAAGTGCTATTCAGGTGGTCTGTGACCAAACATGAAAAGTCCACGCTTCATGGGAATCTTCTGTGAAAATCTTGTTATCTGGGATTAAAAGAAATGTCTGAATTTCTCCTCTGGAGGGAGCCTAAGCCCTGAGTCATGGGTTTTTGTTTGCTTTTTTGTTTGTTTGTTTTTTTCAGTGGAACGGAGGCCAGTATCTCTAATGAATCACCCAATTCCCAGGATAATTTCTAGAATCAAAAAGGAAAAACTACTTTTAAGCTGACCAAGGTAGTGTTGGCTGATTTAAATGCATCGGATACTCCGCTTCCAAGGCAGCTCTCAATACACTCACATGCTGTCTCTCAGTGCCGTGGACACACACAGACCCAAAGCCATTACAGTTGATGGGTGAACAAGATGATTGCACTGCAGATGGGGAAAATCTCTGCAGGAGAACAAATTCTTCAAATGGAAGAAACTATCAACAAATGCAGCCATATAACATATAGAGACCCTGGCATTCACTGTAAAATCTCTGAGTACTTATCACAGTGAAGAGTTCCTCACCTTTCATGTAGCTTTATATAGTTTATCATCGAACTTGGATGGTGCAGTTGCATCTCATCTTTTTTTAATTACTGGTATTGAAAACTTTCCAAAGGATAATTAAATTTTAACTACTCATTTTTCCCAGGTCTCATGGGTTCATGGATGTTTCCCAGAATGCTCATTAAATCTTTTAACCCTGAACCATCTTTCTAAAACCCAAAAGGTATCCAGGACTATACCTGAGCTGCGGGCACTGTGACTGAGCCTTTAATCCATGCATTATTCCACAGCTAACGCAGAGTTCAAGAGCACACTTGAAATTCACCTCCAATGTGCTCTCATGACTCCCTATAAACAAATCAATCACCTGCTTACCTTTCCCTTGAAATTGCAGTCACTACTGAAAGAAAAGAATTGTGCATAGATTAGATGTTTTTTTGGAGCTTGGTTTTATTATCCTGACAAGGACATACTGTTTCAGGCTGTCATTTCTTGCACATTCAGCTGCAGATATATTTCCTAAAGGTCAACTTATCTCATCCCAAACAATATCAGAATGGATTGAAAAACATATAATAGTGTAACTGGTACAGTTCTCAAGTGAGACAACATGGCTGACTGAAGCAGAATTCAGAGGTCATTTTCTTCTGGTTACAAAAATATATCAAAGAAGAAACCTGCAAAGCAATGATATGCTTAGCAAGGCACTAATCCTTCCACAACGTTATGCACTGGAATTAGGTGCTGGATAAGTTGATGAGTTCAGAAAGAAATACAGTAGTGTTCAGCAGAAATCATGGAGGATCCTTGTCTCATTTCTGTGAATATCTCTAATAGAACATATGCTCAAGTGTACCTGCAAGTATGGTTCTTCAAAGCTCTGTAGTCACTGAGCATCAACCTATTCCCACTTTTTGCAGAACTGCAAAGAAACAAGATTTTGCTGCTCATCTGTCATCTATATCTTTACACAAGAGCACAATGAGGCTAAAGGCACATGTTCAGCCACTAGTGACAGAAATTTTTGCAAACCTTCGGAGTGTGCTGTAGTCCCTGCAGAATAAGCATCCTAGAGATACTAGAAAGTGGAAGTTTGTTCTTCATAGATGCTTCTAGTATGGACTTGCTATCACTGACACCACACAAGAAAAGTATGTAAAATCTTCATACGTCGCTACTATCTCTGGGATCTGAAAGCCCTCTCTGATAGATCAAGATATATTGATCTAAGAATCATTTAGAGTCAAGTTCTATTCTCAGCTCAATTCAGATCAGCTCAATTCTCTATGTCCAAACTCTAAATAAGAAGCTTTGTCTACCTGAAAACTGAGGAACAACAGAAATATTGCATTAATTGTGCAACTCCAATTAGTGGAAACAGTCAGCTGCTGAGAGATGTCTTTGATATTCACAAATGAGAATACAAAGCAATGACGATGAAGGAAAGTATGTAAAGAAACATTTGCCCCAGAATTCAACCATTCTTGCTGCTTTTTTGTTCTGTCAATACAAAAAATAACTCCCACAGGTAATACATTCACTGTATTACGCTGTCAATCTCTGTGCTGCCTTTGGCCTAAGAGCGTGTCAGATAATGGGCTGAAGGAAGATGTGACTGGGCTGCCAACTGTTGTGGCTGCTGTTACCTGCGAAGAAAACTACAGAAATGTGTCAGGCAGCCAAGTTGATGACATTCACAGATGTCAGTGTTCTGTCCGTGTTAGTTCGGGAAGCATATCTTCTAATTTTTCTCCAAGACTAAAGGGTAGCAAACAATCCTGTGTTTTCCACGGGAAACCTCTGAGCACTCTGTGTTGACCATCCAACACACAACAGGATGTAAGACAAATTCAAAGTTTCTGAAAATCTTGGAAGAATTTTAAAAAAGCGTGGAACCTGCCTGATCATTTTCCCATATACAGGCCTTAATAATGATTTGTTGAAGATTATTTTAGGTATGAATTCTGTGTAGCAATGACTACATTCTTCCTTTTAGGCAATTGGCCATCACGAGTCATTTGACATTAAGAAGTCTCCATCCATGAATCTATTTTGTTTATGCTGGATGATTCCCTAATAATTCTATCAAATTCTGTGTAAGGCCATAAATATATAATTTCTCTATATAATGTTGTACAATGTAGTATTTACCCTTTACACTTTTGTTGTTTTGTTGTTTGTTTTTATTCCACACAACAGTTTAAAGCCATGAATCAGGAAATTCTTGCTTTCTTCTTTAAGGAGTTCAGCAGTGATTCAGTGGTGGATTAGAAGGCCGAAAAAAGGGAGATTATGTCCACTGAGCAAGGGATAACAAGTTGTCACTGTGTGTGGTACAACAGCAATTGTGCTACAAAGCAAAATCCAAGACTGTTTTCAAAGTGGGAAAGGCTGCATACAAATAAAAATAATTTCTTTTTCAAAACGTTTTGAAATGATATGTTAGAGAATTTATACTTTAAGTAAAGATCAAAACCAAGAAATTTAGCAATTATTACGTTATTGTAAGAAATTTATAAGGAGTCAGGATCACACAAAACACAAATGCTCATTTTATCAAAGGCTGTACAGAAATCTTGTCTGGAGGAAAACCTCTCTGAGTAGCAGCTGGTGTCTAGACTGCCTCTGCTCTCTCATACCTTTCTGTTGAATGTTGGAACCTTATCAATACAATTCCTAAGCCTGATTTATTTAGGAGAGATGAAAAGGGAATCGTGGCAAGTTCAGCGTTTTACAGTTGTCTGTGGCCCAGACATCGGTAGGCCTTAAGCTAAGCATGTGTTACCATACATTTTATTTCTGAACTAAGGCTGATGAAGCCACAGACTATGGTTAGTTTCCAACTTCTGGCACTTTTAACTGCATTTTTAAACCTAAAATATAGTTTGTAACAACTTCCCTTAAACGCCAGATAGCTGCTAGGCTCGATCATGTTATGCAACTTTCTGTTTGCAAACAAGCACAGAATATGGTTTTATTTGTGTATCATTTGGGAAATGTTTCATAAAGATTTAATGTGAAACTGCCTATTTGTCCACAGACAACAGATTTGCTATTTGTTTCTCAACATTCTTTAGCTTAAAATATGGGAATAAGAAGAGTATCTTATGAATCAGGTTCTCTGCCAGATGACAGGAGCTGCCAATCATGTTAGAACACCATCTGAAAGGACTGAGTTCTAAATTCTGTGAAAGTCTGGCTTAAATAAGCAAATCTTTAACACCAAAGGGATCTGTCCTGTTTTCATGCTTTCTGTGTTTCTTAAAGGCTGTTCTACTCCATGATTTCATGTAAAACTCAAAGAATCTTAAACTCCTCGGACATTGCATTGCTGAAAAAGAGCACAGAGAGCCAAGTTGCTTGCAGTACGTTGAGAAAATCTGCCCTAGTCCTGCAGGATCATCCAACACGGTACATATTCTGTGGGACTGATTAGACAAATGGCTAATGAGTTCTTCAACACTTTTTTAAGTCTCTCCTTTATGATAATGCTCTTGGATGCGAAGGGATCTTTAGAATGAAGGCAGATGGCTTTTGCACTCTCTTTAAAGTATCTTTAAAAAAAATTAAACCCTACAACAGGTTGGGAGTGTTTAGAACTCCCCAGAGCTAGCTTCCCTGCCATGTTCTTTTTCCTGTTTTTCATTGTCACTTCAGTCTTAAGACAACAAATTCATGCAGTTCCATGTACAAATCATTTTAAAGATTTAGAAATCCATAAAGGAAATTGCAAAGAGACCAGAAACTTCAGAGATGAGTAAAATAACAGCAGCACTCTTGTATAACTTATGGTGTAGCACAGTAGGGGATGCAGTCACATGCAATCCAACTTCTTTGGAAGGATGATGGCAGACAGGTTTTATCATATGCATTCTTCTCAAATGCAAATATAGATCTCCATAATTCATAGCTTAGTGTTCTTTTAAGATTTATTTTCGACTCTTTCTCTCTGTACAGTTGTGCAGACATGCTGTCTGAGTAATTGCAGCAGTGGAGCCTGTGTTTGGAAAAGAGATCTACATTATGCTGTGAGGCTTCTAATAAGCGTTGCACACTGTGAGCATTTCAACTATTTCCATTTCCAATCACCACATGGAGAACTTTCATAAACAACTTATTTCCCAAACTCAGACACCTTAGATAGCTGTTGTATGTTTTTATTCACACCAAGGATGGGCAAATCTGTTCAGGCAAAAGTAAGATCTGGAAGCAGCGTGTACCAGATAATCTCTGTCAGCTCTACATATAGCCAGCTGAGAGGTAGAAGAATGTCACCCAGTTCTTCCATTAAAGTCGTTTATGAACACCTCATAAATCAAATGCAGATCAGAGCTGTGGCCCCTGAATAGGACCAGCAATTTTAGCCACAGACTGGGACAAGAAATATGAAGAAAGAAATACTGAAGGATAAGTGTTCTCAGAAAAATGCTGGTGCTCTCAGAAAATGAAGTTAATAGGAAAATCACACAAAATCTCTTCTTGTGACACTGTCCATGGGAATTCTGAAAAAAAAAAACAAAAAAACAACAAAAAAACACCCCAAAAAACAACAACAAAAAAACCCTTTTGAAAGCATGTAAAATTAAAGAATTATATTGCGAATGTGTGGGAGGTTTTTTCTTACAATAGAATAAGGATCTCTTTCTTGCCTTTGTTAGTAGCCTGGAACAAATCAGCTGGAGATTCATTTTCTTTCATTAGAGCTACTATTCTCTTACAGCCTCAATAATCTATCTTTCTGTCTATAAGTAATGTGAGGAGGTTTAATGTGTATCTCTTGAGTGATAAATAAATCCACCTTCTCTGTAGGATTGTGTACACTTCCTTGTGATAAAAGTCTTTTCTTCGGAAAGGAGGATGCTATTTGTTGAAGAAATGCCTCTCAGAAGTAGTGATGTGAAATAAAAGCTGACCTTGAAACTAACAAGAACTTTTACAGTTTCCACTGATGAGGCAATATGTGAAAGATGAAGAAGATGTCTGGAAAAATGTCAAGATGTTATGGAATGGCTCATACATCCTCTCTGGAAAGCAGTTGTTGAGGGTCAGCAGCTCACTTGAGTTTTGGAGAAAAGAGAGGTATGGAATTGTTCAAAAGCCTCTTAAGACATTCACTGTGCTGGAATGGAAACCATTTTCTATTTCTGTGTGGCCCCTGGCTCACACTTGGCTACGACGCATGGATTAGTCCTTTGTGAAGAAGACATCAAAACTTCCTTGACCTGCATCCCAGCTTTTTCTAACCCTTAGGGGCCACCATCGTCACGGACTTGATGTCATTATACCTTCTTCTTTTTTCCCCTTTCAGGTACACTTTTTCGTGAATAATTCATTTACACCGCATGTTCTACTAGTGATTTCAATGGCAGACATGGAGGGCAGTGGAACCCATTTCATCTACCTTGCAAGAATGCAGCTTCAGCATGAGAGAGCAACCACAGTGGTTTGGTCTGTCCAAGAAAGCCTTGGTGGTCTTCAGAGCGGAGTGTGCCCCTGCTAAGGGTCCTGTGCCTCAGCCTCCACTACCTTGGTGTCTTAGTACTGGGAGAATACGAAACAACAGGTATCCCACTGAGTTATCAGTGCACACACTGAAGACATCTGATGATTTGCAATGCTGTGGAGAAGCAGAACCTCATTATCTTTGTGAAAGACTTAGGCTGGCTATGATTGCATGTCTCTTCTAAAATTCTTGCTACAGTTTGAGGGGGACTGATGACTATCTCTGCCCATGTCGCTGTCAGACGGACCCCTGATCTGAGCTGATGTGGGAGAGACACTCACCATGAGCTCAGCTGTCATTTGACTCCACATCCTATTACCATTTCCAGCATTATCTGCTATCTTCTTTTCCAGTGCCTCATGTATTAAAGAAGATAACGTGGCACTGCTGGAATAAATATAGCATGCAGCACTCCTGTCAGGGTGCTTACTTCATTAGTCAAAGTAAAAATTGTTTCTTATAGTTTTGCTCCTTATAATTTTCCTGGAAGTTTTCCTGCTGGAGGCTTTGTATATGTAGTCAGCCATAACACATATTGTCTAAAACAATTTTTGAGCTCTCTGTAAGTAACCCTTTCAGCCACGTTACTTATTTCAAGAGGAGAAAGGAATGATACCGTTCTCTACAACTGCGTGCAAGGAGGTTGTGGCAAAGTGAGGATCAGGCTCTTCTCCCAGGTAACAGCAAAAACAAATGGCCTCAAATTGCACCAGGGGAGATTCAGGTTGAATATAAGAAAAGAGTTATTTTCAGAAAGAGTGGTGAGGAATTGGAGTGCCCAGGAAGGTGGTGGAGTCACCGTCCCTGGAGATAGATGTTTTTGAGCCATGAAGATGTGGCACTGAGGGACACGGTTAGTAGACATGTTGTGATGGGTTGCTAGTTGGACTAGATGGCCTTAGTAGTCTTTTACAACCTTCATGATTCTATGTTTCTGTGGTATTAAAAGGGTTGACAGCCAAGTGGTGCATGGCCCTTCCACACAACGTTCAGCTAGGAGAACATTCACATAAGATTTTGAGTTAGCAAACAGTGAAGTTTTGGGTGCAGAAGTAATGTTTTGCAGTCAGGCAACATCCTTTCTTTCTTCCTTTGTTCCTTTGTTCCTTTTTTCCTTTCATCCTTCTTTCCTGTTCCAGTTTCCTTTCCCACTAGAAATATAGACATTGTCTACTCTCCTTTTCCCAGAGAATTCTACAGATACTAAAGAAATAACAAGTGTATATCATCAGAAACACAAGAGCAGTGAAAAGTGAGAAATAAAGAGGACAAGGCTTTTAAGTAGGTTGCATATAACTCTTTCTCTCATCTGTTTTTGTCGACTCTTAATTAAGCACCTTCCAGACAAGGCATGAGAAAACTCTAAAAGCTCCACAGGCTGCTTTCATAATAATCTAAGAAGACAGTAAAAAGAAAAGAAAAAAACACTGGAGAAGGCAACAGATTATATCTCAGAAATAAGGAGTGAAAAAATAATAATTCATGTTCTCCATTTCTTTATGCAGAATTAAGTGGAAAGCAAACAAGCAGCCTCTTTTCCTTTTTTTCCTCTTCCTCTTCCTCTTCCTCTTCCTCTTCCTCTTCCTCTTCCCTTCACTTTCACTTTTTCTTTTCCATTTTTTTTTTCTTTTTCATGGGGTTAAACTGTAATTTTTGATCAGTGTCCTACATATCATGCTTAAATAGCTGTGCTCTCTCTTCTAAATAAATATTAAAGTGACCTTTCTTTAACCTGTTCTGAAAGGGTCTGGCCTGTCTCTGTTTGGATGGCTGATTCCTGAGCCAAAACAAGGAATTTTTCTTGATGCTAATGCAAGAGGGCAGAAGATAGCATATGAATCCAATTTTGAGGATAATGAGTCTGCTCTCTACTTCCCAGAGCTGGCAGACTGTTTCCAAATAGAGTATACACTTTGCCAAATGGTACAGATTGCAAGAGGTCTGGGACATATCCAGTGTGTTGGAGTAGGTGTCAGGTGAGTTTTTCCCTCACAGTAGATGAGGCACTGGAATAACTTGCTCAGAGAAGTCGTGGATGCCCCATACCTGGAAGCATTCAAGGCCAAGATGGATGGGGCTTTTGGCAACCTGGTCTAGTTAAAGGTGTTCCTACTCATTGCAGGGGGATTGCAACTAGGTGGTCTTTAAGTTCCTTTTAAACTTATGCTATGATTCTATGAAACATTTTCAGATTCAAATATTTATTCAGTTTCTCACTCTCCATTACATTTGGGTATCAGGATTTTTAATAGATAAGATTATTCTCTGGCAAAACTAAGGAACAGGAGTGTCCTCTACAGAGGTGGACATCTACTCTTGCATCTGTAATCTGCATCCCAACAACCTCTGCTTATCCCCATGGTCCCCATAATTTATTTTGAAAGTCAGAATAAATGGTGTGAGGGTGAATATACACCTGCTATAAACCACAATTTGGCCTCACATGAATCATGAATACAGTGAACTGCTACTAATTTCCAGGCAGGAAGAAATGAAATATCTTGTGTTTTTTTCCATATTGAGTGCCCCACAGTCAACTTCATGGGAAGTTTTACATAGATACTTTTGAGCTAAACTCTGCATTCATATCTGGTTTACTGCCAGTTCACATTCTGTCACAACTCTATCCCCCATGTAGAAATCAAGTTCTATTTTTATACAGTTTCTAGCGTCTCTTTCAGAGATTAGTCTAGCAAATTGCTGGCTATCCAAGGATGTAATGGATGTTCTTGATTAACTTCTTATGTGAAAAACTGGATGCTCACATTACAGACTGCTGACATACAATTGGCTTTGTGCATTACTTACCCTAAGATGTCACACTTGCTGTGCTAAATAATTAGTTATGCCTTTGATTCAGCTACACCTAACTGAGCTGTGATAATGTGTAGCAGAGACTGCTGGTAAAAGGAGAATATGTAGATTAAGGAGATGCTGAGACTTGAAAACATATATAAGCAGTGATGGTTAGAAAAGCCCTCAGAAGTCCTGAGTTAAGCAGGCAACTTGTTTGAAAACTCAGGAAACACTGACTTCTCCTTTGTGGAGTAACAATTTGAAAACACTAATAAAAAGGCAAAAATAAACAAAGCTTAGTTTTATGAGAAGACTCAGGATAGCTTTTTGTGTCATTGTGATTACGACTGTGATAAGAGCTCTGTGCTTTGGTTTCTCACTTCACAGAGGGGAAATACCTGTCTTCATGGCAGATGTGATCTGTGATCTAAGGAGGAGCTGATAGGCTTGTTAGCGTTGGACCGAAGGATGGAGACAACTTGTGTCTCCTCTTCTCATAAGGCAATGCAAAGTGCTCTGCAAGCCTTTGCTAGTGCCAGTTCTGTGATAACCATACTTGTGTAAATGGACATTTTGCAGAGAGCCATAGACATCTGTTCTTTACTGCAGGACTAGAAATGATGAGAGACTGAGAAGCATCTTCACATCTGTGCTTCCAGCAGGGCTGGTTATCAAAATCCATTCTCTCTTTGATTAGAAAGCATTTCCTTACATGGAGGAACTTCAGAGGAAGTTGCGTAAAGCTGAGTTCTCCTGACATAACATGTTCTCTCACTCCCATTTGAGTCACGTCAACACCCCAGTGAAAAAGTCACGGAATGGGGTTAAATCAGAAACTCAGAGTAGCTGTGTATGCAGGGAGTTGTGCTCTGACTCAGGCACTGAAGGTCTTTGAAGTCAGGCAATGGCAACAGCCCTTTTACTCTTTTGCTAAGGAAGAATTTCTTCTGTCTGTATATGCTTCTGCAGCAATATTATTCTAAAGCATTATACTACTAAATTTAACACTTGAATGATGTGAATACATAGAATCGTTGAATCATGGAATTACCAAGGTTGGAAAAGACCTACAAGATCATCCAGTCCAACCATCCACCTATCACCAGTATTTCCCACTAAACCTCAACACTATATCTAAACACTCCTTGCACACCTCCAGGGTCTGTGACTCCACCACCTCCCCGGGCAACCTGTTCCAGCACCTAACCACTCTTTCAGAGAAGTTTTCCTAACATCCAACCTTAATCTCCCCTGGCACAACTTGAGGCCATTTCCTCTGGTCCTATTGCTAGTTATATGGGAGAAGAGGCCAACTCCCATTTCACCACAACTTCCTTTCAGGCAGTTGTAGAGAGCAATAAGGGCTCCCCTGAGCCTCCTCCAGACTAAATAATCCCAGTTCCCTCATCCGCTCTTCATAAGACGTGTGCTCCAGACTCCTCACCAGCTTCATTGCCTTTTTCTGAACACACACCAGGGTTTCAATGTCTTTCTTATAGTGAGGGCCCAAAACTGAACAAAGTACTTGAGGTGCGGCATCACCAGGTCTGAGAACAGAGGGACGATCACTTTTTTGCTCCTTCTGGCAGCACTATTTCTGATACTAGCTAGGATGTCATTGGCCTTCTTAACCACCTGGACACACTACTGTCTCATGTTCTGCTGAGCATTGACCAAAACCCCCAGGTCTATTTCTTCCACACAGTCTTCCAGCCACTCTGCCCCAAGCCTGTAGCATTGCCTGGAGATGTGGACAAAGTGTGGGACCTGGCACTTGGCCTTGTTGAACTTCATCCCGTTGGCCTCAGTCCAGCTATCCAGTCTGTCCTATCTATACGGCCTTCCTACCCCCAGTCAGATTGACACTTCCTTGGTATCATCTGCAAATTTGGTGAGGATGTGCTCAATGCCCTCATCCAACTCCTTAATAAAGATACTGAACAGGACAGGCCCCGGTACTGTTCACCAGGGAACACCACTCATGACTGATCACCAGCTGGATTTGATTCCATTCACCACGACTCTCTGGGCCTGGCCATCCAGCCAGTTCATTACACAGCAAAGAGTGTTCCTGTCCAAGCCACAGGCTGCCTGCTTCTCCAGGAGAATATCAAAGGCTTTGCTGAAATCTGACAGGCCTGTAGTTCCCCAGATCCTCCTTATGATACTTCATGTAGATGGGAGTCACACTGGCAAGTCTCCAGTCTTCTGGGGTCTCTCCAAGTTGACCAGGAATTCTGATAGATGATGGAAAGTAAACCGTTGACATCTTCCCCACAGACTCATCTTGCAGCTCAGGGGGATAGCCTGCTTTTGCACCTTTAAGACTTCCTTCTTGAGGAGGGACCAACTTTTCTGGACCCCTTTACCCTTCAGGAAATAATCCAGGTATATATGGGGAGACCTCTCAAACTATGCGAAACACAGTTTTATTTCACTGCAAAGGAAAGTGTGCAGCATGCTTCACAGCTGGAAAGATCACATTTCCTTCCTCAGTGAGTGAAGCATTCA
>JAOWBP010000001.1:101192084-101205730 GCA_028571105.1 Tragopan temminckii | reverse complement strand
TCACTGCAAAGGAAAGTGTGCAGCATGCTTCACAGCTGGAAAGATCACATTTCCTTCCTCAGTGAGTGAAGCATTCAGAATTAGATGTGGTGCCAAGGACAGCATCTGGATAGGGAAAGCTGGGGTGAGGAGTCTTAAAAACACATGCCGTGCTGCTTGTAACTGATGCTCAGTTTGGCCTGTGGTATAGCTCAAAATGGTGGCTGCAAAAAATGTGAGGCGAATTAATGGGGAATTTAAGCAAGAATTATCAAATCAGAAATGGATAATTGCAGACAGCTAATGAAAGAAGATTTCACACAAACAGTTCACCTCATCTCATGCTTAATGGTTGGGCTTTGACATTAGTGTAAATTTTCCTCCTTTGCCTAACAATTATTTATATTAATACTGAGATGATATTGCAGTCATGTTTCTGAATCTTCCAACCAAATCCTTGTTTAATATCGTAGGCAGGGTTTCAGCCAGGCTTTCTCAGGAGAGTAGCTCTATTTCATGAAACAATTAAATTTAAATTTGCTTGGTGACCTAAAAGTCCTCAACTGGATTTCAAGCTTATAAACACAGTGGGAAGAAAAAGATTCCTGAGAAATGAGAACAGAGTCAAGTTGGAGATAAATACTCTAAATAGTAATCTCAGCCACAAATCCTGTTTCAGGAGCAGAGAGAATGCAGGCAAGGTGGTGATCCAGACTGACAAGAAATGAAACTGGCAGTACTGGTTTATTAAGTCTAGCACAAGCATGTTAATCAAAGTCAGTGAAAGAAAAAAGGAATTGCTGGACAGAAGTGATAATCAGATAACAAAATCTGCTAACAAAATCTGATTTGCTAAAACAATCTGCAAGAGGCAAAATTTCATCGTAGGGAGCAAGGTCGCAAAAAGGTACAGAATCCTGTGCTCACTTACACTGAAGCAAAAAGCTGTGTGACAGTGAGGGATAAAATCAATATCGTATAGGAATAAACAGAAAGAATATGTGCCAGCAGTAAGTCCTTTCATTCTGTTTGAACTCTAGAAAACTGTGGGGACTGCACTGGGATTTGAATGCTAACTGCATTGCAACTCTTTTCAGGTTAAAGATAAGGATCACCTCCAGACTCTGTCTGATTTTCCCACTACATTCACATCAGTGCATATAAAAGCAATTATGCAAGATAAGAGCTATGCCTGAATCATAGAAACATAATCATTAAAAGGTTGGAAAAGACCACTAAGATCATCTAGTCCAACCATTCACCTACCACCTGTCAAACTATTTTTGGATATTCTATTTTAGGAGAGCTTTAGTCAATGTCTAGCTAGTTCATACTTGCCTTCTGCAACACTTTTTGAACAAACATTTTAATATTACATTCTGATGGGGGGATATAGCTCTGGTCTTTGGCACTATGTCTGACATTTTTCTTAACTTGCTAGCAGTACCTTACTCCCCTCCCTTGTACTTATTCTACCAAGCTTTCTCTCTGCTCTGATCCAAAGGACCACTGCATTTTCTGTTGTGCATGGCCCGAATCTTGGTCTTCAGCAAAACATGTATTTCTATGTAGATGTTCACTGTTCTAATAGGCCTGTTCCATGGAAAGGATGATGAGGTTCAACTGAAAAGAGATTTTTTAAAAGTTTTTTTCTATGCCATATTTTGGCCCTTGGAAAGGACAGAACAGTGCAGCTCCACTGCCACACTTCTGCTGCTTTTGAGTTGTGTCAGGGAAGATATGCTGCCGCAGTGAGACCAGGTGTGAAGGGCTTTTGCCAATGCAGTGGCTGTTTCCTGAATGCAGTCCCTGTAAAGATGGGAAACAGATCTGACTGTGAATTCTTTTTCTATTATTTTTTAATTGCTGGAACTTCTATTTTTTGATGCAAATGCTCTTACTAAAAACTCTGTCAGTTGCCATCTTTAGGGAAGCGGTAATACTTGGCTGAGAGTAGAAAAGGGAAACCTCAGTTAGAGAAAGTGAGAAGCCTGGGGCAGGGAGGATGGGGAGCACCCACCATAGATTTTCCTGCTGGAACTAGCGGGGAAAGGCTTCATGCACTTCTCTTTCTGCTCCCTCTTTGCTGAGTGAGAGGCAGAACACTTGTCCACAGACATCCCTTGGTGCCTTCTGACGTGTCCTGTGCGTCACCCTTGAAGCACACAGCAGTCCCTGCAGATGGGAAGAGCTGTCCTTCCGTGCTTTCCTAGGGACGTTTGAGCAGATTGCATTCTTCAGGGTGGTTAGTTTTTGTCCTCAATTACCAAGAACAGCTTAACAAGGTTACTCGAATAGTGGTCTATCCAGAGGAAATCATGTGTAACTTGTGACCTGATGGCATTGTGACTGACTCAAATGGGTTTTGAACGTTGACATATGGTGTTACTGAATCTGGCTTTTGTAGTCCAATACAGTTTCTTTTCAACACGGGCAGAGTGTTGAAATATTTTTTCAGTACATCTTTAACATCACACAGACAAACAAGAACCTTATAGCTCCTCCCTTCAAATTCATGACAATTATTTAAATATCACAGGAAACATCACAAGAAGGACTGTATTTTTCTTTGCTTTTCTTTTTTTTTTTAAATGTATGTTTTTGCTTTGTTTACAGCCTTTAAATTTATGGCTATGGTGGGTTGACTCCAGGTGACAACTAAGTCCCCACTCAGTTTCTCACACCTTACCTGCAGTACTTGGGAGAAAAAATTGGAAGAGCAAGAGTAAGAAAAGATTATGGTTCAAGACAAAGACAGTGTATGTATCCCCAGCTTTTATGATTGAGCATGACATCGTATGATATGGAATATCCTTTTGGACAGCTGGGGTCAGCTGTCCCCTCCCGGCTTCTTTTGCAGCCACAGCATCCTCACTGGCAGGGCAGTATGGAAAATTAAAAGTCCATGACTTGATGTATGCACTGCTCAGTAGCAATCAAAACATTGATGTGCTATCAACATTATTTTCATCCCAAATTCAAAACACAGAACCACCCCAACTGCTAGGAAGAATATTAACTTTGTGCTACCTGAAACCAGGACACCTCCCAACTCCTTACCATCTCTCCAGCCTACTTTCAGTGGGGCCAGAGAGGGAAAAAAGACAAGGCCTATATACTGTGCAAGCGCTGCTCAACAAAAGCTAAAACACTATTTGTTATCACCACTCTCTTGGCCACAAATCTAAAGTAAAGCCCCATAGGAGCTATTACGAACTCTACCCTAGCTGGACTCAGTTCAATCTCTGCTCCTTTTTCCATGTCATTTACATCATGGTCAATAATGCCCCACTATCTATGGGACACTATGACTCTTTGTCAGCCATACCTCTCAACCTCACCTTCAGTACATCTACCCATTCCTTGTGTAACATCTGTAAAACGTACAACAAATGTCCACTGAGTTCATTCAGCTCTGCCTGTCCATGCCCACCCCCGGGCCTTCCCTTGCCCAAGCCCAGGCCCCCACAGCATCCTGGGGCTGCTCATCCCTTTCCCAGCAAGAAAATAGCAAGCTGGGCTTCAGCCCTCCACAGCCCTGCCAGGTCATGACCTTTGCCCAGCTGAGCCCACCTGTGGACCCAAACCCATCCCAACTTGTGGGCCTGTCCCCATCTCCAAGGAGACTCCACATCCAAGGTCTGCACCACTGTCCCTGTAGCTGGGAACATAGGATGGGATCAGGTTGCCAGGGCCTGCCCTGAGCTCCCCATGGGAGCCCCCAACACTCTTGTCTCACAGGGTGCCCCTGGCCCATCTTCCCATGCTGTATCACTGTGTGGCAGAGAACTCTTTCATCGTTTTTTAAAAATTATTATTGTTTTCAGCTTTTGTTTGTTTTCTACTTTCTACATCCAAGCTGTGTTTCTTGCCCAAGCATGAACCTTAGAGATGAATCTTTCAAAACAACAGAAAATAAAACCATACTTCACAGCAAAATTGTGTTTACACTTACGAATATGTTGACAAAAAGGCCACGTTTCAAGAAAGAAAGAAATTCAAGGGAACACAAAAGACATGGGAATAGTCTGTAGATGGAAATATGGACTACATTTATGTATGAATGGGAAAATACTGATTCTAATATAACATGTAAATAATTATAGATGATGACCCCTAAGGAATATCTTACAAGCAGTTGCTTTTTCCAACATCTTCTATTTTGTTTGATTTAGGTGGTTGTTTTTTTATTCAGTTTTTATGTCTCCTAGGCTGGATCTTGTTGCCTTCTCTGGGCTGAACATTTGAAACATATCATTAAAATATTCCTTCTGCTAGATCTTTGAGAGTGAACACTCCACCTCTGCAAACCCCCACTAGTTCTAATATTTTAAGTTCTCGACATCTTGTTGCTCTGGTGAGTTTGTTCTGCCGTGTCACATGCACAGTTCGTAAAGTGCCAGTATGAAGGGTCAGGCTACGTCAGGTAGAATTCCCAGTCCAAACAATTTTCTAACTGCCCAGAAGCATTTTGATAAATGACCTTTCATTCATGCTTTTAAGCAGGATTCTTCAGACTGTCTGATTTGATCCACTGGCCCTCACAACATGGATATACAAAAGTTGGGGCTAGGACTTTATTCCAAATTACAAGATACTTTAGTACTGCTCATCAACGTCCCTGGTTACTCTTACCAGTGTAGTACACAACATATTCTTAGAAAACATTCTTCTAAACAACTAAGCTAGCCATTTCAGGTAACAAACAAGAAGCATGTTCTGTTTCCCATTTGAGTTAACCATTAAAGAAGGGGCTGAACAAGGGACATTCTTTTCCTACTGATGGCAAACAAATCCAAAGAGAATGATACAATAGAATTGACAAAGCAGCATGAAATAGGAAGAAAGAGAGCTCTGACACTGATGACTCAAAACCAGGAAATACTCCACATTTCAAAGCTAACATAATTTGAAAACTGATGAAATCATAGGAGTATGTTTGCACATTCAGCAAAAAATACTGTGATTACCTCTTTCTTGACAATCTGCTGCTTCAATGGATACTTGATTAATATTACGTGCATTCATAGCAGTACATAGTTTGAGGAAATGAATTTCAAAGTACGAAGATAAATGTTCTCATAATTCAGTATTTTAGGATGAACATAGTGCAAATGAGACCTAGAAAATTAGTCCTCTAGAAACATAGTCCATTACTTTTCTTACATTTTGCCTTGTTGAAGGATGTGGGTAAGATTGCATGTTACAATTGTCACTGGAGCACATATTTTATATAAAATGTCCATTTAAGTTTAAAAAATATTTTACTTTTTTTTTTTCCTTTTCAGTATTGAAAAGATATTATGCTGTTTTGTGGATTGTAGACTATCATTTATTCACACTTTTACGTACCACTGATTGCAATTCCTGAATATATTAATTCTCTCTTTAGCAGGTTCATCTGCAGGAAAAAAATTGCAGCACAAGAGTTGTCCTATCTGTGAATTTTGCAAGGAGCAAAATTTGTAGAGCAAATTCTGAAAAACATTTTAGTACAGGTTCCCTTGTGCAACATCTATTATTGCTAAAAGCAGTGTTTTGTTCCCATTTCTAGAGATTTATTTACAGTATCAGGGAAACATCAGCTGCACTTCCTATCTCTTGTAATTTTTATTCCTTAATTGAAGTTGCTGTTATATGGCTTTGCTTCTCCTGGAAGCTGTTGGCACTGTCTCTGGTCTCTACCAGTGCCATGATTTGGAAGGTAAGACTTTTTTGGCTTAATGGAAAGAAAGTACATTTAGGATGCTTCCATACTCTGACAGCATTTGGTTACAGGATGGCAGCCCTTTGGCACAGTGCAGCTGGGTGTGATTTGGAAAGAAGTATGCCGAGGCATCTCCAGACAGTGTGGGAAATTCAGTTCACAAAGGGCTTAGAAATGAAGGATGTATATTACTGTTCCCTTTTCCTATTGCTTTGCTTTTTCTTGGCAATGTGAAAGTAGGAAACAGTAATGGAAGGAACAAAAACCTGCAGATGATGTTCTTGCAAACAAAGTATGCTCATGTTACTCTAGAGATTTTCACCTTGCAGATCACTGAGTAGAATTCAGGTGCTTATGCATGAATGTCTAGTACTATTTTAGATGCCTCGGGGCACCTGAAACATTCAAAAGCCTGCAAACAAGCCATGGATCCTACGGAAGATCTGTATCCTTTTGGAGAGAAAGTTATAGGCCAAGAGAAAAGCTAGGGAGGCTTAATTGGTGTTAGATGTCCTATGTTTATTTGAAAGATTCCTGTCTACATTGCTTCTCAGGTGAGTGCCCTGTGTCTGAAAGGAAAGGGCAAAGAGTAGAGAAGGGAGGTTCGCATATATATATTGGTAGAACATGTTCTGTAGATTGTAGGTAAATTTGCTCTTATCTTCACCATCACTGCTAATAAGAAAATTATTTTGCGTTATATAGCATTGTATGAGTGTGCCTTTCAGTGCATGGATTGTTCTTACCATGTTTGCTTTGAAAACTTGCCTCATGCTCTATGTGACTGGTGACATGAAAGAGGAGAAGATTGAGCTCATCACAGGACCAGTACTTTTTGTGAGAGCACTTATATAGTATATGTTAGCCTTCAGAACTGCTGGAAGTTCTTTCCCCAGGTCAAGAGGTACTGCTTAAAATGGATATTGCTTGTGTTACCTCAAAGCAAGTAACCTGTGTTACAAATACTGATTAAATGATTTAATCTTATTTATTCATACAAATACAATTAAACCATTTTTCTCTACTCTTCCCTCTAATCCTCACACAGAGTCAGTGGGACAGTGGTTATTCTGGGGTTTGCTATCTGATAGAACAAAAAAATAAAGGAATTATTCATTACAGAATGGTTTATGGTCAGTGAAGCTTTGGTTATCTGTTCTCTTATAACTGCACTGTATTCTCATGTCGGGTATGAGAAAATACAAATTTGTCCATTTGATTTCTTTTTTGGGAACAAAAAAAGTTGTTGCAATTTTTGTTTGGACATGTGCTAATTTTTCTTCCTGATCTAGGACAACATGGTTTGGAAATGTCTTTAACAGAGTGCTTTGAAACTGTTCCCAGTTAAAGAACGCTATTAAGTAGCCAGATCCAGTTCAAGGAGGATGGCTTTGGCAATCCTGTGCAGAGCAACATGCTGGTTTTGCTTTGCAGTATGATTAGTCTCTGGATGAGGCACACCTGCTTTTATTTTAAATGTAAAATATACGTGTGGTTTATGAAAACCAAACATCTGCCACAGAGACGCTAAAATATGTACCTTAAAATATCTTCTGCTAATATACTGCTAAGTACATTAAAGCAAATCAACAACAATCCAAACTGGCATTTTAACACTGAAATTACGGTTATCTGTCACTTCACTCGTATCTCTTCTCGTTAACTATACTTCTGATATACAGAACTTACTTGCTTTAAAAATCTATCTTCTGTATTTCTGAATCACCTTTTCGTCTACTGACCACAAGACTTGCTTCACTCCCAGAATGAGCAGATCTCCTACATTTCTCTTCTTAATTGTACTAGGATTGATTCCTCTTTATCATTGCTTAGTGATGCTTACCCTAGAAAAACGTAAGACCAGTTTATCACCTGTCAGATGCTAGCAGAATAAGAGACATTGATTGATGGAACGATGACTTATATCTCCCCACATATACCAAAACTGCCTTAAATATTCTTTTGGCAGTGGTATTTACAAGAAAAAATGCTGAAATATACCAATAAAGGAAGTGAATATGAAGGGCAGACTGACTTTTCTGCTGTGGGTTTTCACTGTACAAAAAACTTAACTCCCCAGGTGGTGATACCTTTTACTAATGAGAAGCACTGTTATCCAGTGTCTTTCTTAACAGCATATTAAGCTTACTTGAAGTTTTAGCTTTCTCTCTCCTACTAATTGAAACTAGAAAACACAACTAATGCATTTGATAATTAAATTGCCAAGTTACTTCATGGGAAACCACTTATACTACTTCAGCTTGTGTTAAAATCAGCAACCTGCTGAAGAAACTTGGTGTACTTTCATCATTCTGTTGTAAAAGGGCAAACCTGGAAAACAAACTAAAACATGCATGCTGGCTTTCTGTCAGTGAATAGGCAGTAGCCAAAAACTGAATGCTTACACAGACTTAAAGTTAGGAAGAGCAGAAAGATTTGAGATCTTGAAAGTGAGGGAGGCAAGTTTTCCTAAGTTTTCATTAGAACTCTCTGGTAAGGCTGCACTTACAGACACGGCTGTTGAAAACAGAAATAATTTCTTTTGAGAGTCAGAGTTGTAGTTCATGGGAGGAACTACTTTTAAAATCACCTCTTGCCTGAATGGAGTTTGGATAGCTGGATAAGTTAATAGTGTAAATTAAGTTTCTGTCTGTACATTCACTTTTATTTATTTGTTTATTTATTTAGTATGCTTTTCAGGGAGGAAGAGGCAGTAGAACAAGACTAGCTGTTTTAACATCAGGCTGTGAAAAATAGCCACCAAATTATTGCAATAAATTATTCATCTTGTCCAGTGAGCAGCACTATGGAACCATCTTCAATGAGAAAATAGAGATTCTTAAATACAGAACATTTCACAAGGGTTATATTGAGAAATCTTTGAAAATAAATTTGTTTCAACTTCATTTAGAATAAAAAATGTGTGCATTTTTATGCTGCATGTTAATAGTAAGCTTGAGACACACACAAAATTAATGTACTTATACATGTATAATAAGCTATTGTATAAATGAATAATCTTTTTTTAAAAGAAATAGATTATTTTTCACTGAGGGCATTCTGAGTCTTCATTCTGTGGAAATCTATGGCTCTCATTTCAGTATGATTTTAATTGTAAAGTCTCTTTTAGAAGAAAAACATTGAACTGTTCGACATGTGGATGAAGTTATGTGATTAATGGAGTTGTTACCTAGAAATGGAAATATTCTACAACATTAGAAGTCTGGCCTGTTTCTGTTTGCATATTTGCCAGCCTTAAAAAAAGACATTAACTAGTACTGTTAAACTTAGGACACCAGTGGTTCTTCCCCATATGATATTCTAAGGTTAAAAAGGAGAGGGAGAGAAAAAAAAGATAAATCAAAACCAAGTTGTTCATTTTTGCTGTCTAGTGTTTCTTTTAGTGCATAAATTAAAACATAGTTTTATTTTATCTTAGCCATTTGTGAAGGAAAAAAGAAAAGTTTAAACTTGTGCTTCTTGTTCTTGAAAAAGCAACAAGCAACTAGTGCGTGATGTAGTAACCTTTTCATCTAAGCAGCATTTCAGTGCTTGTGTATGTTTGCAGAAAATAACACTTTTTTTTCCCTAGCATCTGTCTGTAATGCCATCTGCTACTATGCTTCAGGCAGCTTCAACTGTGTAAACTTAGCTTTCCAAACAGTTTGCCAAATGTAGAGCTTCTGAAGATGTATCCTCATTCATCCCCTACTAAGATCTTTGATGGTGTTCAGCAGACGCAGAGCAGAATGTACAAACTTCAACTATAGTGAAAACATTCCTTGCTTCCTCAGTTCTGCTTGTGACTTCACACTTCTGAGACAGCAGGATGAGCACTGGGGACAGATAACAGTATTCTTCCCGTCACTCCAGATTTGATAAACACACACTCATGATCTCTTTTAATTCCATTATGGAGTATAGCACCTGGTTCTACAATTTAACGTCTTTTCCTTATGACTTTATTTTCTTATCACTACTGAAAGACAAGTTAGTCCCATAGTAACAACAGCCATAGTTGCCAACAACCATACATCCTTCTATGTTATACTGATCTCAGAAAAAATAGTATTGCCTTTTTCTGAACTACTGTGTAACCATTTGTTAAGCTGTACTTGTATTTTTGTTAGCCTGTTCCTCTGTTAAATAACCTCAAACTTAATGTAATATAAACTATCCCCTGCCTGTTGCCCTTGCTTCTTGCACTATGTGTGGGGTCAGCCATGTCATTACTTTATTAACATGCACCATATTTCAATATGCTTGTACTTCTCATAATGTCATTTTTCCATCACAAGACATCTTGTTATGGCAATTGCAGTGTAGTAGAGACTTTCTTCTGATATGATAAAGAAAAAAGATTTAGTATATTCCTGTTTCAGGGAGAGCCTGATTTATACACTTCTAATTGCTACTATGAAAAATAAGGGAGAAAATGTGGAAGTGACAAAAGATCTAGGAGCTGATGGAATCAATACATAGATTGGAATGTAGAAAAGCTCATTAAACTCTGATGAGTAAACATGATTTTAAACATAGATGTTTTGAATCTATATAGAGTACCAAATTTCAGTGTTCGAGAGAGAAGCGAAATAAATATGTACATCCATATTGATATAAAATGCATATTTTAAAAGGCTGTAATGCATTCTATGGAACAAGGAAGTTATCAAAAATTTGCCATTTGAAAGAGATAGCTGAAGTGTAAAAAGAAGGAGCACTAGAATTCTTGTTAGCAGTAAGAGCAATGGTAGCTGATGTTAGAGTTTCCTTGGACCGGTTGCTGCTGGGAACAATTGCACTGGATGTCTTGGAGCATTGTTCTATACACAGAGGAAAAATCCCAAGTTCCGATCAAATGAAGCTGGATGTGTTCTTCAGATTTGACTGTACAGCATGAGACAGCTGAGTGAAAGGAATGGTAATCTCACGCATCCAAATAATTAAATTCCTTTCAAACCTGATGACAATGCTATTACTCTAAACATTGATAGGAGGAATTGCCACTTTTCATCATGGAGAATCCTGATCTTGCTCTGCATTAAGAATGTAAAATGAAGTATTATGGCATAGTTAGACATTAATGCTCTAATTTTAGTAAGCCCACCCAATAAGCTGTTAAATGACTACATTTGTTTGAGTCTTTACAACGGCATATAGAAGTAATTTTGAATTCCTGATCCTGTGAAGAAAGGATTTGTTACCATACATGCAGAATATTAGTAACGCATCTGAACTTTTAATGAGTATAATTAACATGAAGAAAAATACCCAGATCCATATACATATATGAAGAACATGCCTGAGGCAATGCATGGCTAAGAAGACAAGACAGCAGCAATTCATTTCCTGGATCAAAACGAATGGGTTCTAAGTATAAAACAGAAATACACTCTTAGACTTACAACAACGGCTGTTAATAAGAGCCATGAGAGACCTCAGATTGGAAGGTGGACACTGATTCAGCTCAATTTGACTCTACATGTGAAGAAAATTTCCTGGAGTTGTGGAGCAAAACTTGTTTTTTCTGGTAGAGAAGCAGAAACATAGAAGGACTTCTAACACTAAGCAAGCGTCTAATGGTTCTTATACCTCCATGGAAATCTGTCTCCTGGGAGCTTCAGTTTCTCTGGGGATTGTTCTTAGCATGTGCACACTTCATTTGATGTTCCTGAATAAATGGTCCTCTGCTACTTTTAGAAATGAAGTTTATCTTCTAATATTAGAAGAGCCCAGACACACAAGGCAGGAATTCAGTGATTTTCTGTGATTCCAGAAAATGGTGCCATTCTGACTTGGAGTCTTTTAAGCTGGACTGGGAGGTGAGGGAACTAGCACAAATTTTCTTATATTTTTCCCATGGTAATTGAAGATTCTACTTGGAAATTTGCAGATTGAACAGTAGAATGTGAAATAGCCAGAGGTACAACTGGCCCTGAGATACAGTCTCATACCATAAAGTAAAGGGAACAGACTTCACATTAGCTTTAAAGCATAAATAGTGCTCTTGTCTCAAAGGGATTAAGTAGCATTTCCATATATACAAAAGTAAGTCATCTGGCTATGAACTTATTGGATTCACCTTTTCCGGAAATTAAAAGAACAGAAGTTGGAAGAATCTAGGACTATAGATATTTGAAATCAAAGCCACCATTTATCCAACATCACTGGAATAATTCACCTTCTGCTTGATCTTGACAGAATACCACAAAGCATTCTGAATTATCCTGGAGGTGGAAGCAGCAGATGGTGCCATGCACAGAGCTGGCAGCTGGACTTCTGGTCCTTCTGTAATGGATGGGAGCTGGACTTGCTTCTCATTCCCAAAGGCATTTACCATCTCAGTTGTGAACTTGGACTTTTAAAAATGGAAAATCAAAATATTTTCTTCTCAAAATTACTGGCTTCTTTCCCCTGCAATCAGACTGTTCCTATTCTTATGCTTTTAAGTAGCCTGTTACTGTGATATAACATCTCCTCAGAATAACATATTTTAGAAGCTAAGGAGTATGAAGGCTTATAGATTAATACAAGCTGGTAGTGGTGTTTTGTCAGTAAGAAACTATTGAGCAGATGTTCTGTGATACCTTTTGTACTTAATGGTTGTTGATACTTACAGAACTGTCCTTGCTGTTGATGATCACATCAGCCCTTCTTGTGCTGAGTTCCTTTGAGTGCCACTGGAACGTAGCACACAACAGAGCAAATAACTTTTATAAACAAATATTTTAATGTCCATTATCTGTGATGCCTTATACTATTCCTTTCCCCTCCATAGCAGAATTCCTACATCAACTTTATATAAATGTGTAAGTTTTTTATTTGATGTGATCAGAATTAATAACATCCTAAGCTAGTGTCACATTTACTGACGCTATTTAACCATATTTCCTTCAATTTTGGTGATAATTTAGGACAAACGTGTCTCACTGTTTTTCAGAGTGAAATGTTCTTCAGAGTCTCCTGTGTTGTTGGTTGTAAGATGGAATGATAATGAATTGTCATTATGCTAAATTCTCCCACTCATATTTATTTAAAACTCACTCTCTTCTTCCAACACAGAACAACTTAAATGATTTCCCTTGGTGTCAAACCCAGATTAGTCAGATGTGAGAACAAAGAAGAGATCTTCCAGATAACTGCAAGAAGCTATGTCCTGCTGTTCAGCATTTACCAGAAACATAAAAGCTACATCAAGTGAGTGCTAGCTCACTGCCTAATTTTTGTCTAGGTATAAGTGGCAATTGACACAAATCACTGTATTAAAGGAAACTAGCTGGATACCTCTTTGGTCAGCATGGTCTACGTCACATTTTAGAAGATGTCTGCAATATAGGGGAGTCTAAAACTTACTTGATTTAAAGATTATCTCTAGATTGAAGATAGGTATGTGCTTTGCAGAATTTGACAAGAAAGAGTGAGGTTAGCTTGGTAGCTGCTACATTTTCTTTAAAATGCTGAGCAAAAAGTGACTGAATTTATTCAGATCAGAGAAAATTGGTTCATGCAACCCTTTGCACCTTATTCTTCTGACTTTGGACCCTTCCCTGCTCAGGAAATCTCTGTACATAATGTTATTTATGTTTTGTTTACCTCCGAGGATCTCTTCCAGTACTGATTCATCTTGTTCATTCCTATCTCGTTGAGTCTCTTTAAAATTTTAGACTTCTCAGTTTTTTTTTGATGAAAGTCTCCTAATCTGAATGACCATTTGTGTGAAGATTAACCATTTACTCTCTCCATCCCATGCCTGTGCATATTCCACTCAGTCATTACTATGCTTAAGAAATCTAACTTACAAGACCATTCTTCATGTAGAAACTATTACATATTTTTGATCACTCTTCTCAAAAGACATCCCTTTAGGTGATGGACCTGAGAAGGACCAGGACTGTGTGCTGAGGAAATCATGCATATACAAAGAGGCATGCTAATATCTCCCTCCTACCCTCCCCCTCCC
>JAOWBP010000001.1:101151033-101161186 GCA_028571105.1 Tragopan temminckii | reverse complement strand
CATCCCAGGCAGCTTGATATAACCAATCAGTTGACTTGTGTTGGTGAGCAACAAGTCCAGCACTGCATCCCCCTAGTGATGCTGTCTATTACCTGGCTCAGGAAGTTCTCCTTGATACATTCCAGGAGCCTCCTGAATCTCAAGCAACTTGCCATGCTACTTTTCCAGAAGATGTCAGGGTGGTTGAAGTCCCCCAGCAGGACAAGAGCCTCCAGTCTCCTGTATCTGGAGGAAGAAGTCTTCATCATCAGGCTTTGCTTGATCAGGTGGCCTATAGTAGACCCCAGCCACAAGGCTCCCTTTGTTGCCTCAGACCCTAACTTTCATTCATATACTTTTGACTTGCTCATGGCCATTCTTCAGGGACAGTTCTTCACACTCTATTCCTCCCTTGATGTCCTTCTGAACAGTTTGTGGCCATCAGTAGCCACATTCCAGTCATGGGAATGATCCCACCAGGTTTTGATGATGGCAACTACATTGTGGTTTTACAGTAGCATGGTGGCTTCCAACTCCTCCTGTTTGTTTCCCAAGCTGCATGCATTTGTGTAGAGGCACTGCAGCTGGGCAGCTGGTCTTGTAACGTTCCTGGAGGATAACTCCTTAATTCCTTTGAACTATTAACCTTTAGTCTCCCTGTTGCCTTTAACATCGTAATATGCAGCATGTCAAGGACCCCCACTAGCACCTTGTCCCTCTAACTTAGCTATACTGTCCCATTCCTTGTTGTGGGCAAGCTCACTATCACTCCATCCCCCTTCAAACCTAGTTTAAATCCCCGTCAATGAGCCCAGAGATTTCCTGGGACAGAATTCTTTTCCTCCTATGACTCAGATGTACCTCATCAGCATATATCAAGTCAGGTGCTGAGTAAACCACCCCATGGTCGAAAAAGCCAAAATTGCCCCAGTGGCACCAGCCTCTTAGCCATGTTTTTCTCAGATTGGTTTTCCTGGTCTTCTCAGTATCCCTCCCTGCCACTGAAGGGATAAAAGAAAACACCACCTATACTCTCGCTCGGTCCACTAACCTCCCCAGTCTCCTGAAGTCCTTTTTGACAGTGCTCAGGCTTCTCTCAGAAACTTCACCGCTGCTGGCCTGAATTATCAGTAAGGGATAATAATCAGAGGAGTGAACCAGACTGTGGAGACTCCTAGTAATGACCCAGGCCCCAGGGAGGCAGTGTACTTCCCTACGGGCTGTGACTTGCTGATATATGGGGCCCTCAGTTCTTCTCCGAAGGGAGTCACCCACAACAATTACCCTTCTTTCCTTTATGGCAGAGGCAGTCTTGAGGCATGTGGTTGACCTCCTTGCCCTAGACAACTGCCTAGGTGGACCTTACACTGCATCCTCAACTCTTCAACTCTTCCTTAAGTTCCAGAGCCTCTGACCTATTATGTTAGGGGCATCTGTGAAGGTGAAGTAGATAGGGATGGGATTTTGCAGCAGTGCTGAACAGGGACCTGCTTCCATTCCTCCCCATCTCTTAGGTTCCCTCCCTCTGCCTGATGGAGACAGGGCAGGGGTTCCACCAATGTTTAGGGTGTATCCCTCTGGTGCCTTACTTGTAGGGCAGGGAGTTGCTCCACCAGTCTGCTCCTTGCTTACACTTCTTGATGCTCCTTATTCTCTCCACCTCCTCCTTGAGTTCTGCCATCAAGCTCAGCAGATCATCCCCCTCTTCATATAAGTGGTTTTTCTACCACTATGCAGTGGGGCAGCAACAGGCTTAAGAACTCCTGGCAGCCAGAGACCTGAACAGATGCATTTCTGGGCAGGCACTCCATCTAGATAGATAGCCATTCTTTCTGACAAGAGCTTTCTTCCAAACGGAGGCTGGATTTGTTGTCTGGAAGGCAGCCAATAGGTGAGCTGCTCTCCTGAGTGGGGAGGGATTCTCTGCACTGCCCACTGCTCCTGGCTTCCCCCCTGCCACATCAGAGCTGCTGCCACGCAGAAGGCAATGGCACCAGGCAGCTCCTGGCTGGCAGGAATTTGCTTCCCTACTGAGGTGATTCCTTGCTGCAGTGTGTAATGTAGCTGCACTAGAGATGTCCATCTGCAGAGGAAAGATCTTTGAAAGACTATTTCTTGCATATACTAGTCAAAAAATCTTCTGAGGCGAAGTTAGCAAAGTAATTCCTTTTTAACCAAAGGATATCTTTTCTCATTCTCATTCTAATTAAGATCAGAAGGTATATTTGACTGTTTAGAGTCCAGATTGATGAATTATTGAAAGATCGAGCTTAAAAAGTAACCTTTTTTTCTAGAGATACCTCCAGTGCTTAATTAGAATTGAAGTTAACTCTGGAGTGACAATACCTTAGTGCATGTCTTAACTGGCATTTATTTCCATAATCTCATGAATTTGAATGCAAGAAATCTGGGGAGCAACATAAGCTGTGTATGTGGGGAAGGAAGCTCAGTAATGAAGCCTGACAGTGAGGCTGTAACCACAACTTTCATGGCAGTTATGCCATGTACAAAGCAGGACTTCAACTCTTAGGGAAAGATGGACAATGAATGCCAATTTTTGACCTCCCTTTTAAGACATTCTTAACTAGAATAATTTAATTGGGATCACATAATTACTCAAAAGTCAATCTCAAGTGTATTATCATCCTCCTGTGTCAGCCCTGCATACCTTGTTATCCTGTTATAGTTTGTCAAAAAATTGTCACAGGAGACTGAATCTCAGAGAGGATAATAACCCTACTGCTGCTTCTTCCAGCCTCAAATCTGAGTTCTGAAATAATGAGGAGATTCAGCTGCTGGGAAAAACCTTTTCTCTTTTTTCTTTTCCTCTTTTTTTTACAAGCTAGACCACCCAGATACATCTGTCAGTGTAGTGGTAGAGTTTAAAAAAAGTAATTGTAACAGTAGAGTCTTCATGGGTTTTGTTCACTGATTTATTATGCACTGTTTGCAGAGGTGTCTAACGGTCCTTTACATGCTGGGTTATATGTATTTCCATTCTAATGATCCCTTTCAATCTTGGCAGAAGATAACATGAAAATAACACTTTTTAGGATGTTCTATCATATGTTTGTTACAGAAAGTTTACTAGTAGCATTTACTCTGATTTTCTTTTCCATTTCATTTGAAATCTCCATGAAGCTTGATAGCGTATTGCTGATATATATGCCTTGGTGCTATTTGTAGTATTTGATAGCAAAGAGGGGAGAATGGAAATGAAGTCAGGAAAAATTACTTATTTGCTTTGCCATTTTTGCCCACTCCCAAGGGTTTTGAATTTTACCAAACTGAACGAATCTAAAGGAAAAGCTAAGATAAATAAAGTCTTCCAACAAAACATGGCTTTTAGAAACCCATTAAGTCAGATAATGCTAATAGTAAGGTAAAACTAGTAAAAGACTTACGACACTGCCATTGATATTTAGGTTGGATTCATCCTAATGGACAGCTAAATTCTACTACAACCCTTTTATCACTTCCCCTCCTTAAAGTAAGATGGGGAGAAAATATGATGGAAGCATTTGGACAGTGGTCTCAGAGATTCGGTGAATTTTGAGTGGTCCTATGTGGGCAAGGAGTTGGACTCAATAATCCTTGTAGGTCACTTCCAATTCTCAGGATATTCTGTGATTCTATGAAATGGGCTCAAGGGTTGAGACAAAGACAAGATCACTCAACAATTAACATCACAAGAAAAGAAAACTTAGCACAGGAAAATTAGTATAGCTTATTGCATATTAGTGATAGTCTAAAACAGAGAGAAATAAAAGCAAAGTAAAAACACCTTCCTCTTCACCGACCCTCTTCTACCTCTTCCCAAACAGTACAGGGGAACAGAAGTGAAGGCTGCTGTCAGTCTTTAACACTTCATCTCTGCCACACCTTCATGGTCACTCTGCCCATGCTCCACATGGGTGCCATCCTTACTGAACTGATCCCATGTGGTCTTCCCACAGGCTGCAGCTCTCCCAGCGCTGCCCCAGCCCAGCTCTGTACCACAGGGCCCACCTTTTGGGCACTGTTCCACACTGATCCCCCAGGGGCAGCAGCTCCCCCAGCCCCACTGTGGGCTGCTCTCCAGGGGTTGCAGCTCTAGCCTGGACTGCTCCTGTGGGGTTATCTATGGGCTATGCCATCTTCAGGCCTCATCCACTGCTGCACTGTCAGCTTTTCTGTGGCTGCACATGGAGGTCTGATCGATACAGTGCCCATGGGCTGCAGGGGAACGGCCTGCTCCTCTGTTATCCTCTGCTGGGCTGCATGGAACTGCTACCATGTTCCTGGAGCACCACCTCCTGCACTGACCATGGTGCCTGCAGGTCTGCTTCCCTCTTATGTCTCACTCCTCTCTCCCAGCTGTTGTAGTGCAGCAGTTTTCCCTTAAATCTGCTCTCCCAGAGCGTACCCAACATTGCTCATGGCTCAACTCTGACAGTGGTGGGTCCCTTTTTAGTTGCTCCTCTGACATGGTGCACTCCTGAGCTCTGCTCAGAGGCAACCTAGGCAACTGCAACACTACAAAAACCTTGTCATATAAGCCCAATATAGTTTGCATGATTTCCATCAGGAAATTATCATTGTTGGAATCCCCAAATTGAGGGGGCTGTTGTCATTCTGTATCAGATACCATCACTGTCCTCAAAACCAGATATTATATGTACTTTATTATTCTTATATTTCTGTTTATTTGGACATCATTTACTTATTGAGGAACAGCTGTAAGCTTTCCTGAACAACTCCCTCATCCATTTCCAGGAGCTGTAGGCAGCCACTCTTACTCTCTACAGATCCTGTAGGTGGTAGCACTGCTTCCCAGCTAGAAGTCATGGTGCACACTCTTCAGCTTTACCGATAAGCACATTGCTATACCCCACTTTGCATTCATTTGCTAGACCACGTAGTTCTGTATCATGCATGGTGTGTATTTAGAAAAGGACAGCATCACCTTTCATCTCACCAGTGTTGTGTATAATGCTTTTGTGATCAGCCAAAAAGGAAATAAATAAATAAATAAATAAATAAGCAAGCCATTGCTGTCAGCAGGCTTGATTTGCACATAGGAGATCAGTCCATAACCAGATCTTTCAGCACTGCAAGTGTTCACAGCAGCTCTCATATATTTCTACTTGAAGTGCTTCCATTTGGAGCTGTTAGGCACAGATTTTCTTCCTCTACATTTCTAACAGTAACAGAATGTGATGTCAGATTGTAAGAATAACAAAATTAAGCACAGGGAAATTTGACTTAGGCTCCCTATTTCTGAAAACATTTCAGACAGAATATCTTTAGGATTAGTATTCATAAATATTTAGAGATTGAATCTAATGTGGCGACTTGATATAGCTTTATGATCCATAGCTAACTGTATGAACAAGACTTGCGGAGATGAGTGAAATGCAGTGGTGGTTTACAATGGTCCATGTACAATGGAGGTGAATCTACCTATCAAGTGAAGCAGTTTAGTGCATTGTGTGGCTTGAGACAACTGAGAAAATGTGAGACAAGTTGGGGCAGAAGTTTTAGATTATAAATAATATGTGAGTCAAAATAACCTAGTAAGTATAAGTAAGTATAGTAAGAATCAATTAGGAAATCCTTATACAGGTGAGGTTAGAGTGATGCAGAAAGAATGATGGCTTTTTTTCTGAGGGGGTGGGCTAAAGCGGGATTGGGGTGTGAGTAGAAAGCATGTATCTCTTATATGCTTATATGGATGGACTACAGGAAAAAACAAACAAACAAAACAACAAACAAAAATAGAAAAGTTCACCTTAGCTAGGAAAAGCTATTTAAAAAAATAAAATCTTCCAAGCACATAAGGTTAATTCACCCCCTGACCAAGAATTAATTACCATGTGAATTATTTGATCAATGGAAATGATTATCTTAGGATTCAAAAAGAACCAAAAGCAGTTGATGTTATTGCTGGCAGTTTTCTTGCAGACGATTCATGAGGAAAATAATTATTTAACTTTTCATAACACTTCTCATCGTATAAGCTGATTCTTTTTAAGAAACCTCACTGTTTGGCAGCTGATGCAGGTGACTGTGTCTGTAGTTGACCATGA
The DNA here is from genome assembly GCA_028571105.1 of Tragopan temminckii. Taxonomy (NCBI): domain Eukaryota; kingdom Metazoa; phylum Chordata; class Aves; order Galliformes; family Phasianidae; genus Tragopan; species Tragopan temminckii. Next base: position 101,155,139 of record JAOWBP010000001.1, on the reverse strand, counting down.
TTAAAAACCTGCGGTTTCTAAGATGTAAATAAGTTTAAGTAATAAGTTTACTGACAGTTAAAAATTGCTTTTTTTTTTTTTTTTTTTTTTTTTAATCAAATGAAGCAGGAAATGAGATCATTGTATTCAAATGTGATGATTTTAATAAATTCTGTTTGCATTTCTTAAAATTAGATTTGAAAAAACTTCAAAACAATTAACAAATTAATGTAGCTCTGTAAACATGTTAATATTCTGACTATAAATACATACTTTTATAATCTAAGCAGTCTTTTTGTTGAAGATGAATTAGCAAAATATTTCACAGTTACAAAAGTTTTGTTCATGCCTACTCATGAGCTTAGAGAATTAGCAAATCAAACAGAAAAGCAGGATTTATGGAAAAGGCAGCTGCCTCTCATCCTCATTTTGTATGCGGCACAGGCTAATTAAAATCTTTACTACAGTACTCAGACCTCATTCCACATAATTGTCAGACAAATGAAAATATTCTTATTTGTTCTTCATTGCTTTGTCTTCCGTATGAGTTTTTATTGTGCATTCATTATACATGTAATAATCAACTGGATCTTTTTTTTTTTCTTTTTTGTCTTTTAACAGATCTAACTTAGTCCTCAGTGGTTTTTAAAGTGTAATGTTAATAGCAGTAATTATGTTCTCTGTTAACAACATTTTTTTAAATTATCACCCACAATTATTAACATGTGAATACAGCAATGGTGTATTACCTGCTGCCAGGCAGCTGAGCAGTGTCACTCACATAATTTATAACAGGAGTAATTAACAGCAACGAACTTGCTGTAGTGTTCTTTCCATCATTTACTGTGTGAAATTTATTAAAATATTAAATGCAATAACAGTGAGTTCCTTATTCAAAGTAATAGTAAGCATGTATGTTTAATTTAATGTTAACATGCTTTCTGCCAAACTGAAAGTAGTTTGAAAAGAGTGGAATGACAGCACGAGGCTTTTGTGCATCTCCTTGAGATTTCAAATGGTTCTCCGAATGTAGCCTACATCTGCAGGAATGTCTTGAATATACCAACCCCACTGCGTCCTACTGGCAATGTAATTCTTCCCTATAACAAAAGGCTTTTAAGAATCTTTTTTTGTGTAATTAAACTTTCTGCATTTCATTCTTAGTTACTTGAGGAACATGAGGATATATTATTTATATGAATTTCAACAGCCTATATCTGTTCATTGTTCCTAATATTTGTTTACTTGATGTCATTTGCAATAAGTGCTGTGGGTTATTTTCTCCTAACTACATAAATGGCTCTTGTCACCATTTGAAGTCAGTCACTGCAGAGAATGCATTGCTCTCCTCTGTTGTCAGGAAAGGGCAATGACAGCACTCAGTGTTCAACGAAGTTACCAAGGCTTCCAGCATCACCAAACTTAGAAGAATATAGTTTATTACATTTCTTATTACCAATGCAATAAATATACTCTTCTGGTGTGCCATCATTCTGCTTGTACAAAGCATCAAATTAATTAAAAACAGCACACATGTAAATGATGTCGTTCACATAGTGCCTCTTGCATTGTGCCTCTTATGATTACTAAAGCAATTACAATACCAGTTGTGTGCTATTATTAATCATTTTAATAACTTCTGTATACTAAATTTAGTTCATTTGTAAAATCCTAAATCAAAATATTCCTTCACTTGATATCCATTATGCCTACTTATTGTTATATTGTATCTAATTTTTAAGTCTTTTTAATTTGTACATTTTTGTCTCAGCCACTTAATCTTAAAAAATTCTCCCTTATTTCCCACTCTTTAAAACAAACACTTAAAAGAATGGCAGCTGAGAATGAATAAATGGCTAAGGAACAGGTTTCCCTGTTATTATCTCAGTGGAGATCATTTGCATTATGAATTTGCATTATGAATTTCTATCCAGTGCCTTTTTGTGAGGGACAGAATAGGGACACTTGTGAGCTTGAATGAGAAGAAAGGAAAATGCTTTGTAAATGACACATTCTATCATACTATCTCAGTTTCATGCACAAAATCTGCATGCTGACCCCAGAGATAGAAGTTTGGGTTTATGGTGGTGGGGCCAAGTACACCCCAGGGCTGTACTTGAAAGGCTACATTCTGCAAGACAATATATGTTTTCCCAGAGTTGTGCAGAAGGATATCAGGGGAGAGGTACCAGCAGACAGGCTTTCAGCTGTCTGCAAAATCTGCTCTTTCTGTTGTGTATTAAGAAAACTGTACACCTAATGCTCTCATGTTTTAACTTAATGGTTTATGAAATATGAAATAAGTACTACCTTCAGAATGCTGCCTCACACTTTTTCTTATATCCTCCTTTCATATGACCTAAGGAACCTTCTCAGGGTGAAAAAGAAAAGCTGAAGATTTTGTTCTAAAATATAGGGGCAAAGGGTGTGCTTCGCTGTGGGAAAGCAGAATTAGTTGCAAATCTAACAGCTAATAAAAAGCCAGTTTTTGTATGTAGTTCATCGTATGCACAGAGCTATCAAACTCAGGTCCTGCCACATCCTTATCTTTGAAGACTTGCTAACTCCATCTCTTTTTTGGGAAGCAGTTTGTGTCCTTAAGGACAGGGCTGCTTCTGGGTGGCTGTTTCTGTATCCGTAGAAAGTGAGAGACTGCGTCCCACTCAGTTTTATTCCTCAATCGCTACGATTGCTTCACTCAGGTACAGTGTATCTGATAAGAACACAGACTTTTTTGTTTTACTCCTTTTAAGCAAAGATTAGGTCATCATTTAGGTATACAGTCTTGGTTTCCCACTAATCCAAGTCTCACTCATGCTGTACCTCTAAATGCCTTCCAAATCCATTACTGTTTCATTTTTTTAATTTCTGAAAAGAAAGAAGGCACGCCAGCACCCTTATCACAAATTAACACAATCCCAAACCTAATGCAGAATGAGTCTTTGCTGCTGATATAAGCATTAGGAACTACCTTGAATTCCCACTGACAAAAAAAAAAAAAAAAAAAAAAAAAAAAAAAAAAAAAAAAAAAAAAAAAAAAAAAGTATAGATCTGCATTATGACATACATGTACAGAGCAGTCAAGATTTTCCCTGATTCCTAAAATCTATGTAAAAGGCCTTTATCTCTTTGTCCCATTGGGCAGTTCCTTTCTTTACCTTCCCTACTAATACAGCTGACTTCTTCCTCAAAAACCTTGGGGAAGGAAGCAGATGGGAGAAAAAAACTGATGTTTTTCCTTCCTACTTCTAGCTATGGCTGGCAGTAGAAACTCTACCTTGCTTCCTGCCAGGTTTCTAGCTCTTGTAATAGGCTTTACAGAAATCCTGCAAAATGAACAAGAGGGAAGAAGAGGCTTTCACTTGTGCTTTTATGAGGACTTTTTTTTTTTTTCTTCCCCTCTCTTCTGCAAAATATTGTGCCTCTCAGACATTTATACAGTGTATTGACTCTGCTGTATGCTCTCCTTTATCCAGTGTTCTCAAAACCAATTGGTTTTCATTACAAAATGTCACTATGCATCTAAGAGCAGTGGAAAAATGAGCAGTTCAGATCCAGTATAGTTCCTCCTGTGCTGACTGAGTTGTAAATTCAGATCACTTACCATAGTTACTACTAGCATTTCTTTTCATTTAATCAATATGGATATTTTTGATACTGAAGCACTTTGCAGTTCGTCAATCTTGTTTTCTTTCCCCCGAGGCTGACAACTCATACACTGTATGATATATATGTAGCTCTTTTCCAGTTTGTTCTTCAGCTCAGATAACATCATGTATCTTTGATAAGGAACACTGCTCAATAAAGAGGGAGAAAAGAACAGAAAGCAGCTACATGTCACTGTGTTCAAGTCCAGTATTATTTCACCCTAAGTCCTTACACAGTTTTTCAAGTTAACACAATCTTCTGTTAATTTTCATTTACAGGAGAGTACTTCTTGGATGTTTTTGTCTTCATTGTTTACCATAAGAAAATAAGATAATTAAGCTCTCCTCTCAAATTGCAGTTTTAAGGGCTGATATAATTGAGCACGAATACTTCTATTTGAATATCACTACAGGCAAACCACTAAAGGATTTTTGAAAGCTGAACAAAAAAGTCTGATGCTTTTCTTTTCAGATGCCTAC
>JAOWBP010000001.1:101097205-101150933 GCA_028571105.1 Tragopan temminckii | reverse complement strand
ATCACTACAGGCAAACCACTAAAGGATTTTTGAAAGCTGAACAAAAAAGTCTGATGCTTTTCTTTTCAGATGCCTACCTTAAGCCACAATTGTCCAAAAGATGAGTAGTCTCAGTTCTGTTTTGTGTCAACTTTTAAGGTGTTTTCTTTTTTTTTTCTTTTTTTCTTTTTCTTTTTGGCTTGTTACAAGGTTAAACAAAACCTTTGAGCATTTTCAAGGCTCAGAATTATGCTGAATGAGCGTATAGGGCGAGAATGTGGGTACACTGGTGTCTACATTTTATATCGTCTCTATCTCACATTTCACAATTCTTTATTTAACAGTTCATGCTCCATCAGCTGAAAAATCTCTGGGCAGCCTTTCAGCTTTTTGAAAAACGAGATTTTGCTGAAATTTTGCTTGCCAAGAATATTTAGCTAACTAATGCTATAAAGTAATCTATTCTGCTCTTGCTGATGGTCTGCTCAATGCGAGCTTCTCCAGGATCCGGCTGAATTACCTGGGGTAGAGATAGTTTTAAGCCTGGAGGAGCATGTATGGTATTTTGAGTGTGGTGTTGAGAGGAAGGAGAAAGTGGGAGGTGTCGAGAAGAAGATGTGGTAGGAGGACATGGAGATGGCAGTGTGCCTTCTGCCTGCATGTGCAGCCGAGCCCAGTGTGTCACTGCTGCCTGTGTTTTCTGGTGACACGTGGCACCTTTGCTTGCTTAGGAATTCACTTGGGATCAGTGCTACCTGGCTGGAAAAATGAGATGAAAGTGTAGCATGACTTCCTTACTTGTACAGGAAAGCTTATATTCCTAATGCTTGCTAATAAGGAAAAGATTTTAGATTTTTACATATCCTGATCTGAATGTTTTCACTGGGAAATCCAGATATAAAAAATTTGAGTTCAGACCAAATGTTTCTGTTTTGTTCAAGTTTTTCTATCTGTATTCCACTTTCCACCACATTCCACTTTCTAAATTGCTGAGAGGAAAAACGAGCTTTTATAATGTCAATTACTTCTAAAGTCAAAGGTTTTCACATAGCAATAAGAAATGGACATTTACAACGTCTTACATTTTTCAATAAGGAGAATGGAGGTAGACTGACATTTCCTGCTTTCTCTTGTCAGCATAGTTTTTCTTTGCTTCAATCTCTCCACAGCTGAGCTTCAGAACCAAAGCCAAATCCTTCATATTACCTATTCTCTTTTACTGTCTCAGACTTTATATGCAGAAGACTGCTGCAAAATATTTACCCATCACAGAGATGTCATTACTCCTTTCCAGATTGGTTCCTAACGCAAAATCAACAAAAAATGCAAGCAGTGCTTCAATTCAAGATTTTCAGATGGTGGTAAAATATCACTGGAAAAAAAAAGAAAGTGTAAAACATGTCAGCCATCTGTTGTTTAAACCAACCAAAATGTATTTATTGTAATTCTTTCATAAGGATTGTGCCTTTAGAAGCAAACATGTACATTTGTTGGCAGCAGAAGCCTGTCTTTAATTGTAATAGGATGAGGAAACATTTCTCTTTCCTTTCCTTGATGATACAGTACTTGGAAAAATAATAATTTTTATCAACAAAACCAGAAACATTCTAAATGAAGAATCCAGTGAACAAATACAAACTTCCTTGCATAGCTGACGAGTTGTTCTAATATTATAAATCAGTCAGATGATGAGTTATAAACAGAAGTCTGCAACACATTTTTTCTTACTGACTCACTCAGTTAATTTCACCAAAACATGATGCTGTCAGAGATTACAGGCAAAAGATGGCAGAAAAAATGTGAACCAAATGTGAAAAAGACATGGAAAAGAGTCTAAGTGATACAGTTATTTTTATCGAATTATGGTCCTTCAAAACTTTATGTGCATCTCATCTCCAATTTGGAAAGAAACAAAGCAAAACAAACCAAAACAAAATAGCTTTAAAAATCTGATATTAAAGGATTTATTTATTAAAGTGTTAACAATATTTTCAAAGTAGATATATTACCAAAATGTTGGAGAGTTTATTTGCACACAGATATAATTGATGTTGACTATTAACACAAATATGTTTCCAGATCAAAATAAGAAGAATTTGAATAAGTTTCAGGAAGCATTTGGCCATTGGAAACTCATCTAAGTGCATCACAGGGATGTATCAAAGTTCTAACATGAGAAAATTCAGGAGTTTCAAGCCTCAGAAGGAAGATAACATACTGAAATTTGGAAAAGCAGAGTGTACAGATATCATAGACAAAGTCATGACATTTTCTTGAAATAGCATTACACACTGATGACATCAGCTTGATTATCATGTTGTAGTGACTGTGGTACATGGTTATATTGATTTTATTCTTAAATTCATATTTTTCCCCTTCATTTGTTATCAGCATAGGAAATTGAGGTTTTTTTCTGTTTCATTCTCTTTTTTTTTTTTCTTCTGGACAAAGATTTACTTGAAAGTGCTTCAAAATTATGCAACATTATTTAAAGAATTTGGGAAGACAAATTCTACCCCTGGAAGCTGCAGTTCTTAAAATAATCATTTTTAAATTAATTTGAGCTAGGAAAATCTGGCTCTAATGGAGGGAGAGGGATATTGCTGTAAATTGAGCTAGGATGTCATCCATAAAGTAATTTCCTTCTGAACAGAAAAAATGCTTTAAATACAGATATTATCACAAACCAAGCTGAGGAGCTAGAACCAGGAGCTGTGCTAAAGGGAAAGAAATCTAAGCTCTGGTTTTTTTTTATCACCTTTTTTAATGAAAATGAGACAGGACACTTTCCAAAGTTGTATCAGTATCAACTTTTTGCAATACAACAGTACCAAGTGCACAGCATAAATTATATCAAAATATTTTTTTTAAAAAAACTTTGTTAACAGTCTTAATATATACAAGTACCTTGTAGTTAGAATGCCACTGTCACCACTGTAATTTGCAATACATTCACATTTGCGCATAGAATAGGTTGCAGTCAGGATCTTTCTGGATGAGGAAACAAGTAGGACCCTAGGAACTAAGAGCTTTGTTTTTTTTCTTGCCATGAAGTTACCGTTATGACTTCCATTACTAAACTTGTTGCATTTGTGCATGTAGTTAAAAAGTTTCACCTATGTCTTGGTCTTTTTATTAGTGTAATTTTTTGAGGAAGAAGCAGTGAAGCACTAATATAGCAGCCTGGCGCTTCATGCTTCTCTATCTGTGCTGGGAAGAGCTCCAACCTCTTCCGAGATTGTAAGAAAAACTAAAAAGGAGAAATACTGTTAGCTACTTAAGATGCTGGAATGAGGTACAGTAAAGCAGACTGATAGACAATGCATGTGAGACAAAGCAAGGTGTTGCCTGCTGCAGTGAAGTCCTATTTCATGATAGAAATTCCCAGAGGTTACTGCTTCAGCAATGCCCATGAATGGCAACAATAGTGAGAACAGTGAATAGGTGTGTTACGTCTGAAAATGTGCCAAATGTAAGGGATGCTGTTGTACCAGGCCTATGAATGGCAGTAAGTTGACTCTAACATATTTTTAATATTTCAATTTCTTTAAACTTAAATTTCTTTAAACTTAGATTTCCAAATCATTTATTTAAAGTTAGCTGCCTCTTAGGGCAACGTGAAATAATATGATTTATTTCATACATCTCAATCATTTTGTTGTCACAGATGTCACTAAGTATCTCTTCTTTTAATCTACCACTTCATTCATCTTCAGTAATTAGGTAGGTCTGTGTACAGCAATCCTATAATGTAAAATTATACTTTCAGCTATACCATATTCCAAAAGCTTAAGGATGTACTTTTTTTCCTAAGAGTTGATGCTGTGGGTTTTTTGTTTTTTTTTTTCCTTGTTTGATTGCTGTTTTTTTTATTATTATTTTATTCTATTTGGCAAAAGCATAGTGCACAAAGCGAATACGATAGAATTATTTTGGAGCACAAGGAAAAAGAATGGCATTGTCCCAGTTTTGCATGAACTGGACATCCTTTTTCAGGTCAAATCAGGAGATACACTAATTGTGTGGACCCAGTCAGTGATAGGGAATAGCACTGTGCAAGGAATACTGGATTTGTGAGTAACTGGCAATATTTGTACTGTGTGTTCTACATTAGCTCATAAGCTAATATTTTTCCAAGTTGTACGCCTGGAAGCATCTGCCATCTCCCTCCCCAGGTCCTTTGTCAATCTTCAGCTTAAACTATAACATAATTTTACAGTTTTGACATTAAAATTATTGACTGCAAAAAACAGATGAAATTGAAAGGTCAGGAATCATTATGTTTTCAGTCCATCTAAGTCCAATCTGCAATTGTTTTGTAGGCTGATGTTAAGATGTTCTTTCTTTATACATAGGTCATGTTCCATCTCAGCTTAATGACATATTCAAGGGCTTAAGCTAATATTTACAATAGGTAGCAGCTGCTTATGGTTGATTGGTTTTGGCTTTTTTTTTTTTTTTTTTTTTTTATTTCAGGCTTTCTGTTTCTCTGTGGGTTTAACTTGCCCAAGAGCTATATAAAGATTTTTTGTTGTTGTTTTCTTTTGTTCTGGGGAAGAAGAGGGGAGAAGGAACAACAGAAAAGCTTTAACTTTTTGTAAATATGAACTCTCAGTCTTTCATTGTAATAAAATATCTATGCATTGTTGAGACAGGAAGAAATAGTTAAAACAAAAATTAAACTTTTACGATATTAATGACTACGTCTGACATAGTTTGATGAAATTAGAATAAAATAATTTATGTAAACATTAAAAAAATATTAGGAGGCAAAATTCCTTCTTGAAGAGTTGGTGAAAACATTGTAGGGCAAAATATTTCATTTCAACAAAAAAATATTCCAATTCAACAAAAAGATTTTGTTATAGTATATGGTGTCATGTAGCACAGAAGCTTTCAAGAATCAAACCTGAAATGATCCAGGGTAGCTTCTTCATAAATGAAAATTTTGCATGATAAACAATGATAGAACTAAAATTTTGAAAGTGAATATACTGCATGCAGAAACTAAAACTATTAATCCTTAATATCACTGGTAGATAACAATTGCTGCAGCCTGCAGTGAAGATTGTTATGTGCAAATCTCACGGGTATCCTCCACAATTCTAGAAGTACAATTTATCAAAAATGTATCATTGAATACCCTGTCAACAGAGATAATGGGATCAGAGACAGACTGTGATATTAGTGAAAGTGACAGTATTGAATGACTTTTCCATTGATTACCTAGGCACACACTGTTACTTCATTTCCAGATTTTTTTTTTAATGGTCAACTCAGATTACAGACCAAATAATTAAATATGACATAATATATGATATTATACAGAAATATAATATAAACAAAGAATACAAGTTCTGAGAAAGCAAAAAACAATCATTTAAAATCTGAAAGTAAATTTTAGTATATCTATTCTATTTTTAGAGAATATGTATTTATTAAGAGAAATGCTACTTTTTAATGTTATTTATTAATTAACAGCTAAGAAGTTAATTTCATGAGTGTCTGCCATGTGACCGGAAATGATAGTGCATTCCGATTATGTTATTTCATTCATAAAACTATTATTCTAGACCCAGCATAGCTTGGGAAGATTGCAATTTCATATTGGTAACATTGTTAATCCATGCAGCCCCCAAAACTCTACATTATTTTTTAATTTCTTTTCAGAACAGTGAAGTCATCTTCATAAACTAGAAAAGCAAGATTTTTATTTGGAAATCTTGCAAAAAACACTACCATTTTCTATTTCACAACCTTTTCCGTTTTTGTTTTTGTTTTTGTTTGTAAGATATGTTAAATTTCTTACATTGTACTTTGTCTTTGTAGTCTAGCAAGATTCAATCCATTCTACCACTTCATTTATTACCATTAAATGGGATATTCTCGAATGTGATATTCATCAAAATAAATTGTATTAATATTTGAAAGAAAATGTGATTAAAAGAAGGCCTATGGTTCAATACACTGTCAAATGAACAAAAATATAATCACACATGCTCTGGTGCTTATTTAATTCTGCTTTGTTTCCATAGTAACTATAAATAGGTAATTGTGATAACTCTCACAAATGCTTTTCCGTTCTTTTTCCTGATAAAAGATGTTGGTACTTTTACGAAGGGGAAGATTCTGTGCAGGAAATGTCAACAAATCATTTAATGTTCAAAAGACAGCTAAGCAAAACATCAGGATAAATAGCATTTTGCTGACTGGAGGTATCTTATGGCTTTTTACAGGACTGAATTTTATTATTCATCATGATTAATACCTAAATTTTTGCTGCATGAGGTGGAATCATTCTCACATTAATGGTGTTCACTGATGATATGTGAAACAGGATAAAGAAAGAATAACAGTGGTAGCATTACTATGAAGAAGTAATAATACGTATTGTATTTACTTGTTTGTCATTGAGATTTAATATTTATACGGGGATTAGAAACTTGGCCTTAAAATGTTGACTTGAGGAAAACATGAACAGATACATTTCCAGCAAAGTAACATATTATCATATAAAGATATCAAGTAAAATACAGTAGTTTCTAGAATTTCTTCCAGATATCTTAATAATGAGCAGCTGGCAAGGTGAGTCTACCGTGTAAAATAGGTGTATAGGTGGCTAACAAAACCTTATTATGACCCTGACAAATATGATATTTCCAAACACAGTGCAGTGCAGCATTTGCATTCAGTTTCAGATACTGCTATGGAAATACCAAAGAGATGAGAATACTCTGATATTTTGATAGGTAATCTATGGAAATATTTGTACTTGGAATTCCTTGAGTAGTTTTGAATATTTCTTAACAGAAATCTTTTCCATTAGAACATTGCTTTTAGTTAAGATTTTTTTTGACTGCAAGTAGTATTTGTAAAATAGGCGCACAGGGGTTTCCTTAAAGCTCTACAGGGTTGCAAATCTTATATTTGTTTGTGAAAAGGTTACTTTTTAGCATAAATCAGAGCTAGAAGTGTCACCTGACAAAAGCTCTGGTGTCTGGACAGCAGACCTTGGGAATTCAACCAGGTTTGCCTCTTCAGGACCCATGAACTGAAAACTAAGACTCTGTTTATGTTTATGAGCTATTCAGGGCTTTGCATATTTCTTACATGCAAAAACAAGTGAAATTTGCCAGTCTTGTTTGAGGTTTAGAGTCTTTTATAATGTATCCTTCACAGATCTCAACAGGTACAAGCAGAATGGTGATGAAGAAAATCAAACAAATGAAAACAGAATACACCGCTTTCAGCAAGTGAGGAATTCAGTTTCACATAGCTCTACAAACTGTTGAGAAAGCAGCGGATAACTTCTAAATATTTGCCAAAACACACAGGGAAGGAAAGAAAAATGTTGCTAATTTTTGTGGTATTTGAGTAAATTCTAGTCATTTCTTTATAAGTAGAATACAAGAAATGTTACCAAATGTCATAGTTCCCTTAGATGTGATGCAGATTCTCTCATCTTTGTTGAAATAAGAGATTATATCAGAATAACAAGATGTCAGCAGTTACATTGAAGCAATATGAGCTGCTGAACAGCTGAGAGTTGGTTTCTAAGGACCAGTATAGAACAGCATAGGATGGAACAGCACAAGCCTGACTTCTCTAACCTATAGGATATTCCTGGATTTGTACAACAGGAGAGAAAGTAGAAATAGGAAAAAATAATAATTTTGGTGGCTCATGTATTGTGGTTCATTTGAGTGCGTGGCCATAATGAATCCAAAGGAAAATAAGGGAGATGACTCTCTTTACCATTGTTGACAAAGATAGTTAAGGTCTAACAGAGGGAGTCTAACTTATAGGATACAAATCAGTAACAGGTTTAACCACTGGCCTTTGTCCATCTCTAAAAGACACATGTACAGTGGAGTGAGAAGTTGGAATTAGGGAAAAGTATGATAGAGAAAGAAAGCCTCAAAATGATGCTCTGGAAAGATTCAGTCTAGCCTTCTGGAAAATGGACAATCATTGCAGTAGTAGAACAATGGACTTTTTGTTTGTTTGTTGCTGTTGTTGTTTAGATTGTTTTGGTCATTTTTTTCCCCTGATACTAGTATTTGTAAAAATCATGTTCAAAACCACTGTCATTGGAACAAAAACAATTCTGCCAATGACTCAAACTTTAATTCTCAATTAACATTTTGTAGCATAAGTCATCAAAATTCTGCTCTAACCCTGCTGTGAGTAACCAGTCTAAGTAGTATCTCTCTGCTACTTTGGCACCAGAACATGGGGAATAAAAGTATTGTAAGAGAAAATCTGAGAACGTCTTCTTTGCTTTTGGTTTGTTTACTCTCTTGGAGAATAAGGAATGTTTTCAGTCTAAGTGGATATATTCTAGATATCAAAAATATATTTAAAATCATAGGTTGATTTCTTGCACTACCATTTGTAGTTTATCACTTCTATTCATCAAAACTCTTCAGAATATACCTCAGTGCTTAGCTGAGGAAACACAGAGTATTTTATGAGCTGTGTATATAAGAGATTCAGATAAACCTCCTGATTTTAACCTTAATATTACACAAGTAAATATTGTGTCTAGTGAGCAACTATTTATAACCACTTGATTAGCTTTCTAATTGATTGAGCGAACTTTGATAATTAATAAAAATATTAGAATGAGATTATTGCCTATTCAGCTAAGGAATGTTTTTTTTCTTTTGATAATACATGCGTATCAACAATTCATTTTTTCCATGCCTTAAAATTTTGATATATGTGTACATATACATAAATATATATATATATATATATTTTTTTTTAATGGTACTTTCTGAAAGTTTAAAGTAAAACGCAAAAACATCTCTGTCTAAATATAAATATTAAAGAATTTCAAAAGTACCTCCATCTGTTCTAAGTAGAGTGGTTGGAAGCCATTGGGCATCTGAACCTGAGGTCACAACATGATTCTGTGGCCAAAAAAATCTTCATTTTTATAAAGATGAAAGAGTTACAAGTAGGTGTGAGGTAGGTAATGATATCCATGATATTAAAAAGAATTTATTGCAATTCTTTACACAGTTTTAATTTCAAGAGTGTAAAAGGGTTGTCAGCAGCTGAGAAATGATTTGGAAAAGAGCTCAAAGAATAATGTTAGGTTGAAAAACATGTTTCAACTGTAAAAGACTGAAAAAAGTTAATCCATTTAACTAAACAAAAAGAAGGGTAAGAGGTGAATTGTTTGTCGTCTGCAGCTGCCGACATGAAGAAAGTTTTTTTGGTAAGAGAAAGCTCTTTAATCTTACATTTATAAGGAGAATGAAGACCCAGTGGCTGGAATTAGAAGCTTAGTAAATCAAGAATCAAAATTAGGTAGACATCTTCAACAGTAAAATGTAATTAAACTGCAAAACAATTTGCAGAGGCTTCTGGTGCTCTTTCCATCATTTAAGTCTTTTAAGTTAAGATTAGCTGTCTTTTTATAAGACGCACTCAAACTGTGGGCTCAGTAAACAAATTAGTGGTTGAAATTTTCAGGAATGGTTCCCTCTGGATAAAAACCTCTAAATTTCTTAAGTTTCTGATCTGTTTTTCTTTCTCATCCTGAAGATTATCTTCCTTTGGAATTATTCTCTTCAGAATTCAGAGGCACTACATGTCCAACATGAGTAACAGATTCTAGCTCTCAAGAATACTGCTTTCCAGCATCATTGTGTTTTAGCACTAGTAAACAAATAATGTTAAAATTTGTTCTCACATTTACTGTGATTTTGTACTGTGATCATTGTACTGTACTTAGTGTTAATTCATTATATGCTTATGTAAATTACACTTCAGCATGCCTTTTTTTCAGGATAATGTTTGGCCAGTGCTCACTGAGAAGAAAGTCCTTTGAGAGCTTTTTGACCCTGAGTGCACAGGGTTACCGAAGACAGTGAGCCACCCCTTTTACAAGGAATAACATTCATTTCCTTCAGACTTTTGTGCTACAGGAGCTGAAGAGTGGTACTTTCTGTGATCCCCTTAAAATGGACAGTAAAATGGCTGCCCATGATCATTTTGTTACTTAAAATGGTCATGTGTTTTGTGATAGATGATAATCTGAGTGTAATTATATATTTAAAAAAATGTATTTTCATATTCCATTGAAGCTGTTGAGACAACTAGGTATATAGGGAATCTGGAATGGAACAGGAAAGGAAGGAATAATTTGTAGGACCCCCAACACAAGAAGGACGTGGAGCTGTTGGAGCAGGTCCAGAGGAGGGCCATGAAGATGATCAAAGGGCTGGAGCACCTCCCCTATGGGGACAGGATGAGAAAATTTGGGCTCTTCTGCCTGCAGAAGAGAAGGCTCCGGAGGGACCTTATAGCAGCCTTCCAGTACCTGAACGGGGGGTCTACAGGAAAACTAGGGAGGGACTTTTTATAAGGGTGTGTAGCAACAGTATGAGGGGAAATGGCTTTGAACTGGAAGAAGGTAGATTTAGACTAGGTATTAGGAAGAAATTCTTTACTGTGAGGGTGGTGACACAATGGAACAGGTTGTCCAGAGAGGCTGTGGATGCCCCCTCCCTGGTGGCTTTCAAGACCAGGATGGATGGGGCTTTGAGCAACCTGATGTACGGGGAGATGTCCCTGCCTATAGCAGGGGGTGGAAATTAGATGATCTAAAATGTCCCTTCCAACCCTAACTATTCTATGATTCTACGATTCTACTAGGATAGCGACTCACTTTCTGTAAATAGTATTGCTATATTTTGCTTTTAGCGTACATATGTGAACAGTACAGTGCCTACATATAGGGTTTTACGCTGAGACATACCAAACCTAGTTCTTATGTTTAAACATACACAAAACACAGAGGTCTCCAGCATAAACAGGGAGATATGTAGCTGTCTGTGCTCTGTTAAGGTCATCTTCAAATGTTCATTAAGTATTCCTTGGAAAATACATTAGATTGACTACCTATGTATTATTCATAATAATTATTCAATATTGTACAAGTACACTATATCAAACATATCTTAGATGCATGTAGGTTTAATCCTTTAATTGTTGCAACCAGCTCCAGGCAAATGGCAGAACTCTTGTTTCTTTCACCAGACAAAATATGGGAAACTAGATGCAAGACATTTAGCTAATCTTAATGTCTTTAGTGCAAAAATTCTATTATTTGTAGTCTAGAATGCCACCGACTCAAATAATTCCAGTGCATAGAGTTGATGTTAGAAGGATTCTTATACAGTGCATAACTTAACTTGTGCAGCAAGGATGGTTCTGTGGATGGCTCATTATCAGTTGACTTTCATCGACTGAACATCAGAATATTCTGTAGTATAATATTTAAAATAAATTCCTAGAAAAGGTTAAATTTTATTCACAGAAGTAAGTTAACTGTTTAAAATTTTCCATTGAACAAAAGTGTTGCTCCCTGTTTATGATAAACAAAATGGTATTCCAAATGCTTATCTTCCTCTAAAATACAAAAAATTACATTATAATTTAGAGAGCAGCTTGCACTGATTTTATGGGACTATTTCCAGAAGCCAAAACTAGCAAACTGCCAATGTGTTTTTGAAATAGCTCATATACTTTTTCCTAAAAGAATACATTGCACAAATGTTATTAACTTACTTCTATATGCTTTATGTTTGCATTATAATGCTGCATGTAATATTCAAACCAGCATAACTCAAATCATGTATATACAATATAGTCATAAGTACAGAGGTTATCTTTTTACTATTAAATTAAATCACTATTTTAACTTTATTTTTACTTATTGTTTTCTTACTTTACTTTCTAAATGTGAATATTCAAATTGTTGCATAAAGAGCTGATCTTATTAAACATTAGTTGTGCAAAGAGTGGAATTCAATAGTAATTTCCCCAGGTCTGGATGTTCTTACACAATTATTTAAAATTGTATAGACTGATATTTAATTCTCTCCAAACAAGTACCTAAGAGGATCTATCCATCAAAGGCTTGGCTACATCCACAATGGAAACTGCACTTCATAAAGTGTGTTCGTATATAAACTTTCTCTACTGCAAAAGTGGTAATAAAACAGCATATAGACTATGAGAAAAGTACATTTTTACCAGCTTTCACAATAATGAAATAATTCAGTTCAGTGATATAGTTTCTTCCAATACAGTGTAAAATCAAACCTTTAATAACTGACTCTTGGATGGGGGGGGGGGGGGGTAAAAAAAAAAAGATTAAGCTATCAAGCAAGGAAAGCTATATCTTTCAGTATATCCTTCACGCCTGTTGATGAAGGCCAAGATGTCTACTCTTCACTTACTCTGGAAGCAGTTTAAATACAATTTCTTACCTGTCATATAGTCAGGTTGATCTCCTTTGCATGTAATTTTTTTTTTTTTCATATACTGGCACAGCAGCCAATATCTGGCATGTTATCTCACTGGAAGTGAGCAACAGGAAAGCATGGTGGTGCAGAATACCTTGGATTCCCTTGACAAATCTTACCTACCTCTTTGAAATAGATTTTCTTTTCCTTTTTGCACTTCATGGAATAAAGTATGCAGAACAGAAACAGATTTTGATAACTTTTACTTTCAGTAAGTAGACCTACAAATGAAGTTGCTTCCATGCTCTTTAGGCATGCAGAAATTCTCCATTTCATCATCACTTTGAAATATTAATGTTTCTCAATATGTTTGGAGGGTTTGGGGTTGGTTTTTTTGTTTGTTTGTTTTTAATTTATTAATTTTCTCAAAGAAGACTGTTTATTTCATGTGCAGTATGTGCTACTACCAGAAATGAATATTAATCTTTCTTAGTTGAACATTAGGAACTAGAGAAGAAGTATACAAAAATTAATGAGAGCATTCCTTGTCTCTTCCGTACTTTCTTCTACTTCCCTGCTCACCAGATTTGACAAAATTCAGTTTCCCGAATTTGACTATCTTAAGGTTAAACATCTCAAATTGCTTTATATGTTTGGGCAGGAGGGGGATATAACCCAAAGGTAGATTACGTGCACCTAGGAAAAGGTAAGTTCCCCTCAAGGAGCAGAACAGGTTTTTTTTACTTATGATAACAGAGGAAACCTAGGTTTTTTTAACTGGACGCTCCATTTTTAAATGATATATAAAAATGTCACATTCAGAAATTCCTGTTGTTTTTACCTGTCCCTAGTACTACACTGTGTCATAAGTACTGGAGTACTGTGTGCCTCTGGCTGAAACTTTTCTTGGCTAAATAGGACTGCTATCGAAGTTGGCAGTGTTTCTCACTTCCTGTAACTGTTAGATCCTCCTATTGTGCATACCCACGTGATCTTTCCATTGTCTGTTACTGGCATTCCATGTTTTGCAGGCATACATATTGCTTGTTGTCACATCTCTGCATATTCTCCGTGTCTTACCTCCAACTTTTTTCACTGGGCCACTGTCTCCT
Organism: Tragopan temminckii; assembly: GCA_028571105.1. NCBI lineage: Eukaryota > Metazoa > Chordata > Aves > Galliformes > Phasianidae > Tragopan > Tragopan temminckii. The sequence continues at coordinate 101,137,579 of JAOWBP010000001.1, read as the reverse complement.
GGGTGCTTCAAGAGCTGATTTACTGTCAGTCAGATGCCAGTGTAGGTATCAGTGCATTTTAAGAATCTGCAACAAAACAATAGATTAAAAGATGAAAAGAATATATTTCAATCTAAATTTAGGATAAGGAAGGCTGTTCGGTTTTATAAAGTTGAATATTAAGCTGAGATGGAAATGATTAGAGGTAGCGCTTTTCCGGCTAAGAGGCTTTCTCATTAACTTAGTTTTTTTAAGTATGATAGTGGGATTTCCAGGGGAGAGAAGCAGTTGAGAAAAACATTTTGCTTCAGTTAGTTAATTCTTCCCTACATGTGCTATATTCAGTGTATCCATTTTAAAACCAAATGAGGCATCTCTGTCTTCTTTACAATCTACAGCAAATTCTAGCAGTGACAATTTTAGAGTATACTTATCTCTGTGGGAAAAATGATTTTCTAGTTTTTATTATATATTAAAACTAAAACAATAAAAATGGATTTTTTTTGCCCAATAGCAGGCAATAGCAGGCAATAGCAGGCAGTTGCTGAATGATTTTTATAGTTCTTCAACTCAGCTATTAAGTCTAAGCAACCTAGTTTTTAGAAGTAGATGTAGCAGTGCAAAAACATGCTTGCAAAACAGTCTCAGAATCTAACTTGGGATGGAGAAAGCACCAAATCATTAACTCTGAACATTTCAGCTGCGTTTACACATTACCAAGTGTTATTCTCCCTAATAATGTCTATTTCTTCTACCAAGACTGAAAATATGGTTTAATAAACAAATGAACAAAAGTTCTGTCTCCTGCAAAAGAAAGTCAGATTCAAGAATTAAGGCACTGAGATGTACAGGGAGATCATCAGGCTTTTTATACAAAAATAACTGCAGTCTTAGAGGTGTCAGCTCATTAATATCTTATCCAGGAATACTTCAGCAGTTATTTTAGTTAGTAGTCACATTCTTGTTTCCTCATCTGCCCCAAACTGTCATTGTTATACAGTGAATTCAAGTCTTTCAGTTTTCAAAGGAGGTGAGGAAGTCACCTGAACAAGTGGAGAAATCTGTCACATAGATATTTTCTTTTGACCTACTGATCTAAATATCTTTTGGAGTTAACATTACTGGTGTCTTAAATAGGCCAGGTGAATCTGAACATCTTACACCTTTTTATTTAATTCCACTAATAGCTAGCTTCAAAATGCAAACATACATTTTGCAATTGTTAAAAATTAAGATTATGGAAGGGACCTTCTACCAGCCTTTCTGTACCTGAACAGGGCCTACCAGAAAGCTGGGGAAGAAATTTTTATAAAGGCATGCAGCAACAGTATGAGGAGAAATGGCTTTGAACTGGAAGAGGGTAGATTTAGACTAGATATTAGGAAGAAATTCTTTGCTGTGAGGGAGGTGACACACTGGAACAGGTTGCCCAGAGGGGTTGTGGATGCCCCCTCCCTGGAAGCATTCAAGACCGGGCTCGATGGGGCTTTGAGCTATCTGGTCTAGAGGGAGGTTCCCTGCCTGTAGCAGGGGGTTGGAACTAGATGATCTCAAAGGTCCTTTTCAACTTAAACCATTCTATGATTCTATGATAAGATCCCATCCTAATTATCCCTTTGCAATTAAAGGAATTGAAATCCGTATTCCCTAGCACTTGAGTATATTTTTCATGAAGTAGTCATAAGCATTATGACTTAAAAACTTAGGAGTCTGTCTTCCTTCCCCACATGGAGATTTTCAAGTAAACATCTGAGGAGACTTTTTTGGATCCTGTACCTGGAGGATTTTTAAAGACAGTTAACCAGCCTGCTAAATCAAACTATGTATTAACGAAAGAGTTGTTTTGGAAATAAACTGATTGTGGTCTCATTTCACTTCTAAATATTTTATAGTGTCTTTATTCTTAAAGACAAGAGAAATCTGTTTTTATGATTGTTTCTAAGTTTCTTTTTCTTAAAAAAAAAAAAAAAAGAAAGAAAGAAAGAAAGAAGCAAACATATCTGATATTTAGATACTGGGATGGAACAAATCATAGCACGTATTTAATGTCTGAATTGATACTAATGTCTGAATAGACACTGCACTAAGCTTGATACTACGTATAATCATAGAATCGTGGAATGGCCTTGGTTGGAAAGGACCCTAAGGATCATCCAGTTCCATTCTTCTGCCATGGGCAGGGCTGTCCCCACCAGCTCAGGCTGCCCAGGGCCCCACCCAACCTGGCCTTGAGCACCTCCAGGGATGGGGCATCCACAGCTTCTCTGGGCAGCCTGCCCGATCTGAACAATTGCAACTCCCTCAACCTATCCTAATAGGAGAAGTGCTCCAGCCCTTTGATAATCCTTGTGGCCCTTCTGGACCTATTCCAGCAGCTCTGTATCCTTTCTGTACTGGAGCCCCTGGCTCGGAAACTGTTCTCTAGATGAGGCCTCACAAAGGCATAGTAGAGAGGACAATCCCCTCCTTTGCTGTCCCCTCCCATACTGGCCACTCCTGTTTTGGTGCAGCTCAGGATAATGTTGGCCTTCTGGGCTGCAAGAGCACACTGCTGGCTCATGTCCAGCTTTTCATCTATCAGGACCCCCAAGTTTTTTTCTGTGGGACTGCTCTCAATGAGTTCTTCTCTCAGTCTGTACTTCTATCTGGGATTGCCTCAATCCAAGTGCAACACTGTGCTTGATCTTGTTAAACCTCATTAGATTCTCATGCGCCTACTTTTCAGACGTGTCCCGATCCCTCAGGATGGCGTCCATCCTTTCTGTTGTGTCAACTTGGTGACAACAGCAAACTTGCTGAGAGTACACTCAATATTACTGTCTGTGTCATTGATTAAGATGCTGACAACCACTGGTCCCAAGATAGATGCCCTGGGAACAGTACTCGTGACCAGCCTCTGCTGAGGCATGGAGTCATTGACAACAACCCTTTGGCTGTGACCATCCAACAAATTCTTTATCTACCTAATAATAGTCCAACCTTCAAATCCATATCCTTCCAATTTAGAGATAAGTGTGTATTGTGCAATCATATTGAAGGCCTTGCACAAGTCCAAGCAGATAACAACATTTGCTCTTCCTTTGTCCACTGATGTTATCACTCCATCTTAAAAGGTCATCAGATTGGTCAGGTGTGATCTGCCCTTGATGAAACCATGTGGGTTGACTCAGCTCACCACCTCATCTCTCATGTTCTTTAATCCTCTCTTCCAGAGGGATTCATTCCATGATCTTCCAAGGCAATAATGTAGTTCTGTTTCCAGTATTTCCTATCGACCATTTCTCAAAAACCATAAGGTTTGAATGGATCTGATTCACAGCAGTAGTTTCCATATAAAACATGGTTTTAGACTGCTTTTTAATGATCCTTTGAAAGACTGAAACATTGGATCAAGAGGTGATGATAACTGCTCTCTGTTGCAGGACTTGGCTCAGATCTCAGCTGTGGGGATGGAAAGAGGAGTTTTTCCCACATCTTTATTACATAGCAACAAAGGGCAAGCAATGACAAATGCTCAAGAAATTGTGGGCTCAGTGCTGGTACATGAAATTGGGTAAAATTTAGTTATATGCAGAATTTGAATTACAATTTAAAAGTTGGAGATCTCTGAAATAGAAGTTGATACATAAGGCTGATTTTTATGTGGCATCATCGAACATTTGGACACCAGCCTGGAAGACATCCTGTCACTAGCATTTTTGCAGGCCATTTACTACTGTCTCTTTTCCAAATTTGTCTGGTTTAAAACCTGATGCTGCTGGGAAACCTGCTGCTGATAGTAATTATTATTTCTAATGTCTGAGCCACTGACTCTTACACAGTGGTCTTTGTTCTAGGACTTAAACCAAATTTCTGTCCTCAGATTATTTTGTTATTCTGTGGTGTTTCCTTCTAGTGGTAATTTTACTGAGACTTGACTTAATACAAAGTAATGAGATGACATTTAAATTGTTGGTTTTTTTTTTCTTCTTAAGACCTTGAATTTTGAATGTGTTTCTTTTTTTTCCTTTTTTTTTTTTTTTTTTTTTCTTTCCTTCCTTAGGATTAAAAATGACCTATTATTTTTCTAGTGTCTGCCTGTTAGGAGGGGTTGGGGGTACTGACTGGAAAAAAAAAAGAAGAGGAAGTTTAGTTTCATAGAATTAATATAGTAAATTTAAAGCTTTCATCCCTACTCACCCTAATTCTTCAGAGTTCATAAAGATTATGGCCTGGGTGTTCAAAAGCAGCTACTTGTGTGTTGTGTGCTTACACTGAGGAACTGCTGTTAAAGTAAATTCAGGGAAAGGTAGGGCTGTTTTCCGGGAAGTTCTGACAACGTGCACTGTAGAGAAACTGAATAAAGTTAGATATCCAAATATTTAGGCATTCAACTATCCAGCAATCCTAAACATCTATTTTTACCATAATAAATCTGCTGCCTCATCCCATATACATTCAGTACTTGTCTATATATCGAACAGCAGAAGCCTAAAAACATCAATAGACACACTATATAAAGTATTTCCTAGGTGAAGAGATTTAATTGTTAGTCATTTTCTGAGTGACTGTTATAAACCCACTCTCATTCCGTGCATTAGACAGTCATAAACAGATCAGCAGTGCAGCTTAATTTAGATCTTCTCAATGCCAAACTGTTCTTTTCCCAGATTTAAATCATATTAATTATAAAAGAAAGTGAGATAACTGTGGTGCTAACAAAGAGGCGTAGTTAACTCACAGCTATCCATGGAAGGATGATTTATACTGTGGATTAGCTGGCATGTCTCAGTAGAAATGTAACTTTTATCTTTCCCTTTTTTTTTTTTTATTTTTTATTTTTTTAACGGCCAGAACTATAGGTTTAACTGTGACATCTTAACAACACTGAAGTCCAAAGGAAAACATCACAAAACATTCGTAAAAGAAAGCATTAGTACTAGTGTTGTGAATTCAATATTTATATGACTGAAGAGTAGCTATCATTTATTTCAGCAATGAATGGAGACACAGAAGAAACTGCATAAATTAAGAGGTATGGCTTCTCTTTCCTCTGTCTTAGATAGAGACTCTTCAACAATTTTTAAGCATCTAAACTTAATTAGAGTCATAGGATCAGGATAACAGGATCACAGAATCATAGGGGCTGGAAGGGATGTCTGGAGATCATTGACTCCAACCTCCTGCTAAAAGCAGTTCTCTGTAGGAGGTTGAGCAGGAAAGTGTCCTGCTCAAGAACAGGAAGTTCTTCCTCAAGAACTTTTTCCTCATGTTTGTATGGAACTTCTTAGCTAAATTTTGCACATTTGTATTATAAATCTTGTTAGAACTATCAAAAACTAACTGTACCCTGCAATTACTTCAGAACAGAGAAATTACCTAGCTGAAAAACTTACTTGTCAGTTCATGTTTGATCCATTTAGACATCATGCTACTGTCTCTCAAACTCACATTCTCACATTTGCAAAGGTATTCTGTGGATTCTCTGAAGCAAACAGCTATGCTGTTTACCAAAAAAAAAAAAAAAAAAAAAAAAAAAATGGGATATATTGCTAACACCAGATTGCATAGGTATATGTCACCCATATATCTTGAAACCACACTAATTAAAAGACATGACATCAGGAAAACAAATCAATTAAAAAGTAAAAAAAAAACAAAACACAACACTACCACCACCACCATTAACAACAACAAAATTACAAAGGGTTAGAAGAGAAAGTATATCAGTAATTTCAAGATCAAATCTCTCCAAGGCTAAGATTAGCCCTGCATGATCAAGAACTTCTTCCTGCCAACCACATCTTCAGTTTGCATTCACTAAAAAACATCTTTTGGATAAGAGAATGCTAGCTTGCATATTTATACCATCACTTATGTTTTTATTTAATTTCAACATTCTTTTTGTCCTTGAAAATATTGGCAGTCACTTCACCAGGAAGCAGTTTCCTTCATGGACTGCCAGTTCCTCTTACCTTGTTTTAAATGGTACTGTCCTTTTGACAGGATGGGTACAGACTTCTCTCTCTTCTTAAATAATTAGCAAATAATTGAGCTGAGAGTAAAATGTTGTTTCTGACCTAGTATAGCAATAGAGATATTTATTGTATCTATGATATGATTCTTTGATTTGTTGAACTTTGTATTTTATATAAAGATATAAAACAAAACTATGGTATGTGCAAACTTCATTTATATAAAGAATGGAAATTAATACTTCATGATTCATAACTGAGAGCAGATGTGATTGCAGATCAGTATCTCTGAAGTGACAGTTGCCTTTTTGGTAGCTGACTGAAGGTTTTGTCTTTAAGGGATCTTATAACTGTCCTTTCTCAGTACAGAGAATAGAGGCTGTCTGAAACAGAAACTAAAAGTAAATGGAGAGAAAAAAATTAAGAATTCTTGAAGAAAAAAGAAGTTTGAAAAAATGTTTCCAAGGTTTAACATGTTCGGGGAATAAGTAAACCAATGTATCACTGTCTAAATTGCACAGTAAATCTTAAATTGCAAATTCCTAACATGAAGATGAATTATTTCTGAACATCGTCTCCAAAGCACAAACACAATAAACAAGCAAACACCTTTACACCGATATCATTTCAGTCAACTTCATGGGTGCCAAGAAAATCACTGTTCATTTTTGAGCTCTACTGGCCTTCTCTGTTTCTCATTTACTGATGGAATCTGAGACCAGGGTCCACAGCAGCTTGTTTTTTCTCCTTTGTGCTATTATTTGAGATTCAAAAGCCATTTTGAACAGTCAATACTTGGTGACCTTTTGCTCTGTCACTTTTACATTGACTTTTTTTTCCTTCTGGCATACAAACATCCTCTTGCAATGTGTCTCACTCTATTGCCCAGTGAAGTAGTATCAGCCAAAACAATGGGAATATGAGCCTCTTCAAGCTGTCAGACAATTTCCACAGAATATTGATAGCTTATTTTAAACTATACATAATTGTTCACAACTGCAGTTCCTTCAGCATCTCTATGGATTTATTTCACAAGGTACCAAACATCTTTTACTGAAATAAATTACTTAAGGTCTAAGAAGGCTTAATTAATTTAATGAAGGAAAGTGCATCATAGCTCTTACTGCAATATACTATGTCTCACAGCAAGCTGGTAAGTGCTGCTTCCTTAACTATGCGTTGATAACAGAATTATAGAAATAAGAGAATAGAGGAAAAAAAGAATTAGCTCACGTAATCCACTCTTCTTGCCAGTGCTTTTTTTTTTCCTGCAGAGAAAATCATCTTCTCCAGTGATTTGACATCTGGTATAATTTCAAATGACTGTATTTTCCATCCTTTTCCCATGGAAGAATATTACACATTCAGGCAAAATGTTGTTGAAAAATTATAGATCACTTCACACATAGGCTTTTAAACTGCTTTCTTGCTTCTCTCAAGTGCTCCCATGTCTATTCTGTATTAATTTTAGCTTTATCTAGTTTCTATTAGGTATATTATATCTGTACCTAATGATCTGTTCCAGTAAAACTTTGCTAGCACAATTACACTGTACCTTGTGTTCAAATTGAAACTAAAAAATGGAGAATAAATTCAGTAATCTGGGAAGGACTTCAGCTTATAAATCATCTTTTTGTTTCTTATTACCATTACTTGTCATCAAGAGTCCCACTTACCTGCATTATTTATTTATTTATTTATTTATTTTTGTCTGCAGTATAAAGGTCTGTTTGTGCCCCCGAATGGTTTAATAATACTGACAGTTGAAAGATACAACATAAGCAGTCCTAATATTTTCATTCCAGCATGTGGATTTTTGTAATTTAAGAAGCTGGAATTCACTTTCATAATGGATCTCACTAGCTGAAAGTTTGGAAGCACTGAATATGTTTACCTTTGCAAATAATGTGATGCAGTATCAGCAGTCCAGTGTATTGAGGTAGGTTGTGTTGAGGCCTTAATTTCTGGTATTTACTGTTCAGGCTTTGCTTCAGAATAACTTTAGACCACTCCCCAACACTTCATGGCCTCTTCACATATGTGGTTCAAAAGTGTCCAAATGGAGCCGTTTTGATACACTTGGGGCGCTCTTTAGAAGTTTTGTTCACACCAAGACTTCTCTTCAAAATTTGTCAGTACTTGGTAGACAAAACAAAGCAGAGAACTACCTGCTGAGCTGCACTGAAATTCTGAACAGCTTGTTTAGATCCTGAGGAAGAATTTTTTAATGTGCTATAAATTCATGGTTTATTAATACAGTCTGCCTTGTACTTCTTCATCCTAATATAAATAGGAGAGGGAGAGATGAAACAGAGTATCCAAGATTAAATGTGAAGGGAAGAAGAGATTTTCACCAATTTAAGTAGAGAGCAGGGTCAGACGAGTACCTACATGCCCTGACATGCACTGCAGCATCTTCCTAATCTCAGCACAAGCACAGCCTCTGCTTCGGTTTTGACCTCCATACCATCTGTTTAACTCCAGTGGAGACTGGGTACTCAGCTAGATAGAACTTTGACCTGATCTAGCATGAACAGTCTCAGCCCTAGTCAGTCAAGAAAACCTAAACAGTTGTTTTAGAAACGATTATATCTGAAGAGATCCAGTTACCACTGAAAAATTCACTAGTGTTGCCTCTTTGTAAATCTGGAAATTCATCAGAAGTGCCAAAGTTTGTTAAGAGTATGAGCTGTCTATAATTTATATCCTGTGCTTTCCACTGACGATATAGTCCTTTATAGGGAAGACAATTATACTGTTTTGTTTTTTTTTTTTCATCATGCTTACACAGTGACTAAAGCTGCAAAGGTGGTTTGGTATCTTTTCTGGCATATTCTAGTTTGTGTATCTCAGAAATGAACAAAGAAAAAGATAAAAAATACGCTGTAGTTTATTGTGCAGAACCTTTTCCTTGAAAAGATATGTGGTGATGAGTTTTAAAGCCTCCATTAGAAGATTTAGACACTAGTCATTTTTTAAAATAGTAAAATATTACTTCAGTTGAAATGGAAGAACCAGTTTAAAATTATAACTCTTGACTTAGGAGAAATTGAGGGTTATTGATCCTATAAATTAGTTAGAGGAGGATTCAGTCATCTTTATTAAATTTGAGGCAGACCCATCTGTCCTCCAATTGCAAGGGCACAGGTCTCCAAAACCTCTTGTGTCATATCAACCCATCTGTTTTGCCAGAGGGCAGGGTCAGCACAGAGGTCACAGACACCAAGTTAAAGAAGTACGTTTATCTTTACTTAAGTTTAAAGCAATGATATAATAAGTGAAATGGTACAGCTAGAATAACACAGAATAAGGCAATGCACCTAACCATTACTACATGAGGATAGCTATAGTGATTAAGAAAGATACATCACCAATTGCCATAATACTTTAGCCATCATCCAGATCTGCAGTTGCTGAGGAGCATCAGTTGCAGTGAGGATTTGGAGAGCCCTTCTTGGCAATTAGGAGGTCCTATGCAGTGCATTCACTTGTAGGTGAGGTCCCCAACTTCGCTGCAAGTGAATCTAGCTTTTATATTGCTGAATAAACAAGTTTGCATGACAATTAGGCAGAAACATCTGGTTTCATTCTCCCTTTGGATTCCACTTCAAACCTGGCCAGAGCTCAAGGAGGAGCCAATTAAGCTTGTGTACTAGTAGGCCTTGGCACTATGCTTCTAAACAAAGAAAGATTGATACATTCTCATAATGCTTTATCTGGGTTACATCTCTTGCTAATGAGATGTTTTGTCCAAGATACATATTTCACTAATGATCATACAGTGTTTCAGTAATGATCAGATACTGATGCTATATAACGCTGTGCTGTGGGATTCATTTAGTGGTCAACTTTGGTTCAAGGCCTACTGTTCAGGCTCTAGTACTTCACCATCCCACAGGGTGTCTTGAAATAGCACATGGTGCATATGCATCCATATTGATCCACAGTCATTTCCTTGTGCCGTAATGGAATGATCCAACACTGAAAAGAATGCTAATTTTGTGTTCGAGTTCTTTTCAGTAAAGTGTAATGCTGATCTCCTTCACTATTCAATTTAACTTGCTTTGCAATCATAAAACACATGGGCTGAGGTCAAGTATTGATTAAGAAGTAGAAATATGAGTAAAATACAAATGTGAAAAAGAGCAAACTGTCATACAAGTCACAGAAGATGTTTAGATAGTAATTCAAGAGTCATAGACAATGTTACACTCTCAATGCTTTGCAAGCCTGAACCATGTGAACACAAGAATGGAAAGACTTCCTCAATAAAAACTTGTGTTAATGTGAATTTTAGCCTGAATATTTTTGTCTTAAATATATAAGATGATAGATAATGGAAGCCAAATGCACCAAATAAATTCATATTTTGGCTTGGAGAACTGTATGCGCATTCACTTACTTAAAGTTGTGTTTGGCCATTCAGAAAAGCATATACTGCTTAAACATGTTTAGTTGGAGCATGCAAGTTTCTGAAAAAAAAAGTTGGAAAAGCTTTTTTTTTCCCACAAGCTTCATAAGAATTGTACTATTTTAAAAGCTTTGGGTTGTTGCGAGGGCTAGAAAAGGGAGCAGGGAGGATAAGAACATGAGTCTGTTGTGTTATGCATGATTAAATACAGTAACATGTAGAAGGTATTAAACTACCCAGATGTTCACATGAATGTTAGCAGGAGTAGGAAATAAACAATTTAAAGGAAACTTTGTGTTCAATCCCTTGTTCTGTGGAATTGATTTTCATCTCAGAGCAACTTCACCCTGGTCTTTGCTGATGTACCTACTATAAACTGATATGGAGAACTAGGTTCTTAAAACCTCAAGTGAAAAACAAAAAAAATACTTTGGCCTAGTTCTACAGTAGTACTTCACTGTAATTCCTCTTAATCTATCCCAAATACATGCAGGATTCGTGTTTTAAAATTTGTTTGCATAAATACCTTTGTGACTGTTCTTTGATTAGAATGACAGGCACAAGGGTCTGAAACGCAGACAGTAAATTAGATCTACTAAGTCTAGAAAAAAATTGTATGCCTGAAATAAAGCCAGAAAAAGCATTATCACTTGTGTTGCTGGGGAAAAGTAGTAAAGCTGCCCTTGGAACAGTAGGAGATAAGAGCAGAAGAAAAGCTTCAATAAGTGCTACAGAGTGCATCAGCTATCTAGACTGTCAGCATGATATCTGAGTAAGAGAAGGAAAAAAAGCAATACACTTAAGAAAATTATGATTACAATGGTTTCAGTTATCAGTGAAAGAGTTCGAATAACAAGTGCTTTGAGAAAGTTCTATAACTGTAGTTAGAGTATTACATATTACTAAGCTTTCCTGTGTTCCTGTGATTTGTCAGGCTAATGAGGAACTGAAAAAGAATCAAGAAAAAAAAAGCAAATAATAATAATAGTGATAATAACAATAATAATAGTAATAATAATAATAATAACACTAAAGAACGTAAAAATATCAATTTGAAATTTTATCTGTTTCAAGAAACTGGGAGTTTCTGGGTGCTTTTGTTTGTAATATGTCCAAATGCTTTCTCTAAAAGACAGGTTTGTGTTAGTTGTACAGAGATATAGGAGATATGCATGTATTAGATTGAACATTAGTTAACAGTTACTGTTATCTTTTCTGTCACTAATGAAGTTGTAAGAAACATGTAGTATTTCTAAATAAGTAGTTTTGAAGTGCTACAGGTTGTGATTTCTTCCATAAGTGTTTTGGGCTATCCCAAACTCAGTTTGTCTTCCTGGGAAAATTGAACAATTTATTCCATGTTCAGTTTGTTCAGTTAACAGACTGGAGGTTGGGAGTATTCAGATGTATTGCCTTTACTTAATTTTTCTGACAAAAAAAAAAAACCCACAAAAACAATGGATTTAACAGATTGAGAAATAAATGCTCTGCTTTACTCTGCTCATGTCCTTATGCTACGCCTACTACCACATTTTCTGAGTACTGACAGAGTTTATAATAATTGTCCCATCATTCGGATATTGCAGTATCATTATTACTATTTAATTTGCAGATTAATATGCCTATCTGTGAGTGTCTTAATGTGAGCTAGACTCCAACCTGTTACAAGTATAGACAACACAGTGAACTCCAGAGAGATTTTCATCACATTTTGAACTTCACAGTAGTACTAACTCGTCTTACCATTGGCCTTTTTTTTTATCTTAGAAGACCAATTTTAGTTGACTAGCTATATTGTCTATGCAAGGTAAATGCTTCATGACACTGCCTGTCAGCAGCAAACTGTAGCCAGAAAGGAACAAGAGCAGAGGAAGTTAGAGGTTTCATGTTCTTTTATGTACTGATCTTGATGAAAGAAGTCTTAGGTGTAAGGCATATGTTCCAATTATTTTAGCTTGTTCATGTCTTGTTTTGGTTATTCTACATCTCAGACTTTCTTCAGAGAGGATTGCCAGTGAAAAGATCTATCAGAGCATCCCCATGACAGTTTATTAGTGAAGAAAGCAGTGTTTTATGAGTGCTTATCATGACATTAATAATGGTGCGAGTTAATGAAGCTCAAAAATCAAGTGGTTAACAGGAATTTAATCTACAGAAAAGTAATTTAACAGCACTAACAAAGTATACCTAATGCAAAATATAAAAGCTGACCTTGACTTTGTTTCTTGATTGGTGGAATGGTCTCTGTAATTCATGTAACTTTAGTGATTATGTTTCTTGGAGAAAACAAATAAGAACTGTTGAAGAACAATATTCTAATAAGGTTATTTACTTCATAATTAAAAAGCCAAATAATTAAAAATAGATTGAACATTCTATGTCTCTGGAACAACTTATGTAAGAGAATTACTGTAGACTGCTAGACAGTTTGTCTCTTGCACTGTAAACTATGCTGGGAGAATTTAAGTTTAGGAGGACGAGACCCTTTTTTTCACTAGCACTTCACATGCAGTTTGGCTTTATAAGTCATATGTTTGTTTTCTATATGAAAACAATAAACATCATTAATATTTTTAAATGTGTGCTTTCTTATGTGTATATACATAACTGAAAAATACTGTGAGTGTATTAACTCACAGTTTAGCTTCATAAACCAGTGGAATATTGATTCAGCATCTGCAGCAAGCTCTCCCTTACAGCTAGTGTCATTTAAAAGTATGAGTTGCAACATGTCTTCTATCTTTATTACACGGTTCTTTGTTATGAAAATAAGTCGAAGTTGTTCCCACATTATAATTTTGATAATATATTTTACTTATCTGGCCCTCAATTCATGCCAGTTTTATCTTCTATGAAAAATAGTAATGAATTAGTCTTTAACTGAACTATTTTAAATAAGCAAGCTAATAATTTTGTTTTATATTCTCGAGTGTATTTTACAGGTGTTTTTTTTTTGTGCTGTTCTATATCTTCTTTCTGTATGAACTATAATTTGTTTAAAATTATATTTTTAATTGAGTATGCCAATGAGAAACAATAGAATTAAATCCACTGTAAATGGAAGACATATTCTATTATTTCTATATCATTTTATACACATCTTCACCCACCCCAGAAGTGATACAATGCACAGGTAGAACTAAATTTGATCAACAGTTTGTTTTCCAGTAAAATACTGGTAACTTGTTCTCTGCTATCCTAATAGCTGGTTTGGTCCAGCTATTGATTTCCTCTATTTCCTCTCTGTGAAGAAACACAGACGTTACAGAATCATTATAGTAATTCCTGTACACTGCACACAGCTACCACCACAGTATCATAGGCAGAACAATGTATTTTATTCTATTGTCGTTTTTTGAATCCATTTTTTGTCTGTTCTTTTCATTCCCAAATAGAGGTGGGAAGAAGGGACACAGCATTACAACCCTGAACTTTTGACCATATATAGCATCATAGGTCCTTAGCTGTGATTTGGTTACAATGAAATTCATAGGAATGCATGCAGGAGTGGGAAAAAAATAACCCAGGTGGATACTTGGGTTTTTACATTCACTTATATAAGCTAAGATCAATTAAGCAGAATTAAGCAGTGTATAACAATATAAGCCAATGAAAATGAGAGCATAAACAGCACCAGTTTTCTTCTCTTATGAATAAGCAGTTCATCTTAACACATTGCAGTGCTTATGGAGTTGTTAAGATAGATAGACAACTTTAAGAACCCCCAGATACATACATTGCTTCTTTTACTAATATTTACAATACCAGTGCAAGGATAAATTCTACCAAGTAATTTTCAGGAGGAGAATTGCTTTCTGACTGAAACAGTACTTTAGTAATGTAGAAATAATAATAATTTTTGTCATTTAATGAGTGATGAATACCACTATAATAAACAAGTTCAATAAACTATTTTGTTATATGGGGGGAAATAGAGAGAGATATTTCGACTACTCATTGTATGAAAACCTTGTGACGTGAAAAGAAAATAGCTATTCCTTACGATTATTCAGAAAATTCTGCAGTCTATAAATACATAGGTTATAGATATATATAGGTTATTATATATATACAAACTAGATAAATATACTAAATGGTGTTTTGTCTTCAAACATGAAGAAAATTAAAAACTGAAATGAAGATTTGTTCTGAAAAGTATCTAACGGGAAAGTTGAATTATATGTGAAAACTCATTTCAAAGAGAGGTAATGGTTTCCTAGATCTGGTACAGCTTAGTTATCATCTAAAACTTTGGATGTTCTGCTTCATTATCGTTCACTCTAGAGGAATGCTTATTGATTATATTCCTGGGTCAATTAATAGTACTGACTATAAATTACTTGATGAACATTGTTAGATGGAATTTTTTTCAGTGTGCACTGTAACTAATATTGAGAACTTGAAATGTCCTTCTTCATATTCTGTTCTGTCTTCATGATCAGCCTGTGGAAATAAATCACCTTTTTTTTTTGTTTGTTTGTTTTTTTAATAGTTGATTTCATTTTAGATGCAGGCCAAAGTGAAAGTTTTGGTGCTTTTAGAGCACTCATTGCATAATACATTGATATGAATAAGAAGAAAACAATGCTAGCAAATCAATTGAATTCAACTTTTCCCAAACACTTTTTTTCTTATCCTTAAAAAAAAAAGAAAAAAAAGAAAAAAGAAAAAAAAAAAGACACAAAGAATCATCTAATCTTGCATTACAAGCATGTTAGAAATAGTTTTTAACTGCACAGCCTTATGCAGAATGTGACTAGGTTAAGTCTAACTTTTGACATGTTCATCATTAACATTTTGACATTCTCTTAGCCTGCCTGAACTGAGAAAGTTGAATTCATTACAGATAGGTAAATAAAAAAAATAATAATAAAAAAGATTTTCTCTTTAAATTAATATAATGACACACTTACTTGATGGATTTTCTAAATCATTTTCAGCTTATACTTTTCCTCTCAATGAGTTCAATTATCTTTGTCATAAAGAAAAGCTTTTTCATAGGCAACCTTTAGCCATTTTTCATGGCCTAATTTAACTATAAAGCTGTTAACATCGCATTTTAAAGATTATGATAGATTGTCTTTTAACCAATTTGAAATTTTCAGATTAGATATTATAATATTCATAGATATAACCTTTCCAATTATGATAAAAAACTCTGAAAACACAAATACAATTTTACCCTTGAAACCTGACTTGAATTTGAATTCAAGAAAAGTGGTCATGTCATAACAGTGCTTTGCCACAGTAAGTTTTATGATTTCTTGAACTATCCTAGACAATGCTCAAAGGCCAGATTTGCCTGAGACTTCAGTCTTACATGTTTATTGTAGCTGAATTGACTTCATCTCATATATTCCAAATATTTTCTTCCCTGTGTAGCTTCATGCTAAGGCCAGGCCACTTATTTGTTTCAATAGAGAGACAGGCTATGATAGCTATATTACCTTGCTGTTTTGCTTTGATAATTTTACTCTCAAAAATTAGAAAGTCTGTTTTAATGTAATAAATAATAACGTAGATACAGAATTTACTGACTTTTCCTGAGTATTAGAATAACAAATAATATTAATTATAGAAGCGACTGAGACATTTCTGAGGTGGAAAGATTCTCCAAATCTAAATCATCTTGTTAGGTTACATATAATATAATATGATTCATAAATAAGTATTCTGTAGATACTATCAGCGCTAAAGGAACCAACACTCCATGGCAGAATGGCTTAATTTGCTGAGGTTTCCCAAACATAAAATGCTGGCTAGAATATAACTATCCATACCACCAACTGATAAGATTGTGCAGCAACAGCCCAGCTTTTTACCAAGTGATGCATGTAAAAGCCAATCTTCCTTTCACCTGCAGACATATCCTCATTCTGTTGAGAGGAAAGATGTGTATCAAATATGGAACAACTTGCTTACATGAGATGGTGCACACTGACAGAACTATCTAATGTTGTATGAGTTTCAGTTCACATCTCTTCTGTGACTGTGCCTCCTTCTCCATGGATCCAGCTGAGGCTCTGTCCCTTACAAAATAAACCGGTGCTACCTGATATACCTGACACTATTTTCTGTTTTCAACACAACTGATAAATCTCAAATGTTAATTTTGCTACTTGTTTTGTGATGAGCTTTGTATTTGCATTTTTTTTAACTTGATCTCCAAAAACTAGTCAGTGCCATTAGCTAAGAATTACTACTAGATTCTATTATTCCTCCTCCACAGTGACTTCATTTGCTTTAGAAACAGAAAGGCAAAATGTCCTGCTAAACCAAACACCTTATTATGCAACATTGTTCAATTATTTCATGTGGCTTTCTCTTTTTTTCTTTTTTTTTTTTTCCTTTTTTTTCTTTTTTTTTCTTTTTTTTCTTTTAAGTGAAGAAGATTTTTAAAAAGGAGAGGGAAAACTTATTTATATTTGCTAAGATTTACTTTAAGAGTTCTGTTAGTTAAAATTGTTTTAATATTGAGAAAAGAGAGGAGGGTAATTTTACACACTTCATATGATCACTCTATCAAAATCCATCCTATTTGACTCATTACATTGACTTTCATTATGTCGCTTGCTTCACTGTTTGGGACAGAAGTTATGATCCCTGGTAATATTATATTCCGTGCCCAATTAACCTCGTTCTCTTGGTGCCATTTTCATTGTAGCAAATCCCACCACAGTAGCAATACGATGCTGTTGGTATCTGGGGTGTAAAGAACAATGGCCAATTACCTAGGATTTGCTCAATCAGCACACAGGAGCACAAAGCAGTAGCAGCAGCAACATTGCCTCTTACGGATAAAGACTACAGCTCTCCCAGAGCTTCCCTAATCCGGTCTCAAAGAATTAGCAGGAGGTTCCAAGCCACCGAACAGAGTGTAACTTCCTTTTTATCATCTTTGCTGAAGAGCAGGACTTGTCATAGGGTGGCTGTGCTGCTCTGGCTCATGTCAAACAGACTCAGCACTCACCAAATCCGCTTACCGTGGTCAGTAGTGCTGTTACTATGCTGCCAAACATGTTTATTCCTCCTATGACCGAGAAAATATCGTTACAGCAACAGACAGTATTATATGTGATTAACAGTCTGACTTAAACCCGTTAAGGTAACGAGAACTAGAGTTCAGTATGACAGACTGCAGTGTGTCCTTGATCCAGGGTTCTTGGAAGAAATTTATCACTACAATAGACATGTGCCTTCCAGTGAAGTGTAGACCCACTGAGGGTATATTTTTAATGCATTTTTAAAATACAAAAATATTCAGAAACTTAGAACAGGTGACTTCTTTGCCTCTAATATCTCTAAGAGTCACTGATTCCATAACGTCACATTGCTGAAATCAGTGTTATGCATATGGCAGGTTTTGATTCCCTGAAGTTCAGAATCACAGAATCACATGGCTGAAATCGGAAGTCACCTTTGAACTGCATCTGATCCAACCCCTCTACTCAAGCAGGGACATCTAGAGTATGTTCTCTATCCTCACTGCATACCAGTCTCTTCTATTTTAGTCTCTTTGTAAGTGCCATGGCCAAAGCCATCTATCTTGCTCTGATCACCTAATTCTCCTTTCTGAATCCCTTTATTGACTAATTTGTATCATGGTAATGCTATTCATTTTTGATGACATGAACCTTTGTAATCTCATTAGTATCTCTATTTCTAATTTCTTTTCTTCTTCACATTCCCTCCAGTGATCCCTATTCCTCCTCTCTTGGTTTTGTCTTCTCTTGACTTAACTTCCTGTCATGCTCTTCTTCCCTGTCTAGCTCACTCTCCTCATTCCAGGTGTTATTTCCCAACATTCAGAGGCCACTGCCAGGCTTCCTTCAGCCAGTCATTTCTTGTTATTATGAAATTCTATCATGTTATCCCATCTGGTATTGCCTAGTTTTCTGAGTTAACTGTCACTGCAAGTTCTTTCAGAAAATGCCTTGCAACATGATAGCAAAATTTCCTGTATAAACACCAAGGACACTACACAGATATTATAGCTTGCTTATGAAAAGCAGATGTAAACACCTACTTACATTGAGAACACCAGCAAACTCAAATCTCATTAGATAAACAAGTGAAACATTGCAGTCATTCCACATTATGCTTCTATTGCATGTTTTCAACTTAATTAAACTTCTGAAGTTCTCATCCAGACATTTTTAACAGGGCAAATTTGCAAATTTGTAGACTACAGAGCTCTGCAGAACAACCTTAATGAAAACAAGGAGGAAAGTTGTTGTTTAAGTAGCTGTACATGTAGCCTAAATATCAGAAGCACCTATTTGTATAGGCAGCTAAAGCTGGATAACACAGAAACCACTAGGCGTATATCTTACCCCAACCAAGCTATGACTTTAAAGAAATTGCCAAGTGCTCAGCACTTTAGAATATCAATGCTCTAAGCCATTCATATTTAGGATTTAGGTACCATCTTTAAGGTATCATTTTATTTTCTTAATTACCAGGCTTAAAGCAGACCTCTACATGGAAAGCTGCACGCATTTTTCTCAGCACAATTGTCTGCAAGCTGATAGGGTGATACATGCTGGTACCCCTAAATAAAGTTTGGGGTGTTTTAGCTGCAGCTAAAATCATATAGCTTTTCAACAGTGGGTCATTTCTGGCCCTCAAAAATGAGAGAATACTTCAAATGAAATATTGCAGTGAACTTACAATGATGTATTAATTACTGGTAATACACTTTTAGGTTATATTTTACTTTTTACCATTGCACTGTGTCTCACTGTTTTGTTTGTTTTGTGGGGCTTTTTTGCTTTGTAGTACCCAGGAAAAAGGAAGCAGACGGTTTTCCAGAGATTTATTTTAAAATTACAGCGAGTTTGCACTAAAAATACATCTGGTTTGTAGAGGTTTTTTTGCAGTAGTAGTAACTGTGCATTGTGAATTTGGTTTCTACAGAACTTCTTAAAAATTTTGTGCAAAAGTTGTACTATCATTACTGTTTCAAGTGGAAACTTATAATTGTGGAGGGAGAAGAGGGCTAAATTTGCTATAACTCTGCTCCCATTCAGCACAGCAGAACAATTTTTCTACCCAGGTCCAAGTAGCTTAGGATTGCGTCCATCCGATTTCACTAACATGCACTTAAACAATATTTTCTTAAGAGGAATGGTAAATGATCCAAAAATGTGGATGCCATTCTCTCTTAGGTGGTTGTAGCTATAAGTACTGCTTTTCATGACAAGTAATTTTACCTGGCTACAAATAGTTTGCTCTTTCTTAAAACATCCAGCTTTGCATATCACTGAAACAAAGGTCCTTGTCCAACCTGAGTACAGCGCTTTCTACTTCATTTTGCAGCCCAGATGATCCAAGTGACTGTTTTATTTTTGTTTTATGATGTCAGCTTATATCCCACGGGATATGAAAGAAAGACTCATAGCACCATGAAGAGGATATCAGAAACCTTCACAGCATTATTCCAAGAGTTCATGGATACACTGATGTCATGGTTTTACGCATGACAGTGCAAGGGGATCCCTTTCTCCCCTTTCAGGGAGAAGAAAAGAAAAATGACCCAACTAAGATAAGGAGACATAACAAATTTACTATAAACAGTAAAAGAATGTAAGATAATAATAAGAATGAGAGTTACAGTTAATAACTCAAAGGAGAAAGACACAAAGGCTATGACCATGCTGTTGCCTGCAGCGCTGCCAGAACCTGGAAGAAGCTTCCCCCCCCCCCCCATCACCCAGGATCACAGATCATGTGGAGGCCCTTGGGAAATGTAGGACATCTCAGTGTATCTTCCTCTTGAAGAACCAGAACTCAGATGAGACTGCTAGAGAACACAAGACTAGGAAGTACAGCACCACAGTGCACTGTGTCTCTACACCCATATAGCTGCTCTACCAATCCCCCTCCTTGGCAGGACAGAAATGAGAGAAACTGAGATGGAAGGAGATAAAACCAAAAAATGCAAGTTCAAGATAAGAGCCATTTAATGCAATGAAAAAAAGCAAAGACCATCAGGAAACAGTAAAAAAAAACACAATTATTCTCTACTTCCCAACACCTAGCAATGTTCAGCCACATCTTGAGAAGCAGGGCCTCAGTAATTGTAGTGGTTGCTTGCTTGGAAAGACAGTTTCATAATGGGTTCCCCCTTCTCCCTCTTCCCCTCCAGCTTTTATTGTTGAGAACAATGACATATGGTACAGAATGTCCCTTTGGTCATTTTGGGTCAGCTGTCTTGGCTCTGTCCCTGGTCTTTGGGGTAGGGAGAGATATTGCAAAGATAGCCTTGAGGCTGTGCCAGCACAGCTCAGCATTAGCCAAAACAGTGGTGCGATACCAAAGCTATTCCAGCTACGTGTTCTAGTTACAGCTGAAGGTATTCTATGAAGGAAAATGGCTATAGTTTAAGTATGAAAAATAGCTGGCTGATCAAGAAGTGATGGCTATTATGGACAAGCATTCAGCTGGTAGCATCAGTGCTACTGACTTATACATAAGGAAATAATTGGAACTGAAAAGGAAGAACAATGACTAAAAAGTTCTTCAATTCCTACATAAAATGCAGAGGACAGGTGAAATAGCCAGTTGGAGAATTAATCAAACTTTTGGAAGATCCAGCCCCAGGTGCTAGTTTTTTCACCTCCAGGATCTTCATTCACTTTTTTTTTTGTATTTAGAAACCTTGTTGCAAAAGATGAATCACTGAATTGTAGTGATAGAAGGTTAGTCACAGTGTATTTGTTTATAGAGAAATATAATATATATTCTAGACACTATAGTGCCAGATATCCTAGGGTATCCTGTGGATTAGGGTTACTGTGGTGTGTACTTGTGATCACAAATAAAATATAATCTTTTAATTAGAAACTCATGCTCACAGAAATAATGCTTCTGTATCTATTTAGCAACATGGCTGTAAAATGTTAAAGGTCAATGGGAAATTAATCTACTGTTTTCAGTTTTATGTAGAAAAAAAGAAAATGAATTGCAGTACAGCTAAAAAAATGTTAAATTTATTATCTGCCTCTTAGCCTTCCATTTTCATTCTTTTTAGAATATATGGTCCTAATTATTAGGTCAATGGGAGCTCTATGGATATTTCTTTTGGCTAATTATTTGTATTAATCAAACTGATTATAGAGTTATGCATTTTGATTTGAAAAATGAGTGCAGCAGTTAAACTCGGTGTAGAGATTTTTCAGTTAATTGTGGCACCGATCAGTGAATACACTGATTGCAATATAAAGATGAAAGAGTGTAATGAATACTCAAAAAATAATTCAAAAACAACTTTAGAACAGCAGGGCTAAACGTTACCATGCCTTATTTTTTAGTTACTAGAATCCAAAGTGGAAAACATAGTCCTGTAATCTCCCTGTCTGAAGAAATTGAGGCATTTGCTATACTCTTCATAGCAGCAGAGAGCTGCTATGTACCTCATGTGAATACTGAAGAGCTGAAGAGCAGGATTTAACTTAAATGTCACTCTTCTCAGAGATTTGGGTACTTAACTCAGGGCTGCAGAGAGGGATTCCTGTCAGACCGGGACTCGTGGCTCTAAGCTCCATCACAGTTTGCCACTGAAGCTGTTCTCTCTCTCTCTCTCTCTCTCTCAAAAAAAAAAAAAAAAAAAAAAAAAAAAAAACAAAAACAAAAAAAACAGTGAAGGATCAGTTCTTTCTTTTTATAGACAGCTGGTCAGTCCATTTATTTTACCTTTTCTGTTGCACATCGGAAGAAGTGAGGCTAGAGTCCAGGCATTCTGGGTTGGGATGGACACAAATCTGCCTTTGTCTCCTGATGATTTCTGAATGTTAGTTACAAGCTCCTGGGAACTATGTACCGCTTTCAAGAAATAATATAATAATTATTGGGCCAGACAAGGGAAAACGAAGGAGCATGGTTCTTTGATGAGGTACTGACCTCAAAGGGAGAAATTGTCATCAGTAACCTTGTTTCTCAGGACTAATGAACATATTGTGTGCAGTATGCATTTATTGTAAATTAAGGGAAGGCAGTGAGAGGCAAGGGAGAAATGGTATTCCCAAGAACAAGAGAAGGTGGAAAAAAAGTCAGTGAAAAAGAGGATCTATAAGACAAATGACAGAAAGATGTTATGGGGCACAGACAACAGCCAAAGGAGGACAAGAAAAAAATCTGTCATGTTTTAGATGTGTCGCTTTCAATAATACTACTTGCTACCAATTCAAATAGCCTCAGGTGGGAATGGCGTTTCTCTGAGCAAATCTGCACCAGCATCTGCACAAATGGGCCTGAACCAGACTGAGATCTGCTAGCACCATTAGCAGCTGCATTTATGGTAGGAGACTTCATGTACGAACTACTGACATGCTTATGGCACATCTAGGAGCATTCCTGCACAGCCATGGCATTAAGATAAGCCCTCTCATTTGGAAGCAGCAATGTGTTCCCACAAAGCACGATGTAGACATACTCATTGCTTTGGGGAATAACTCCCCTCGGAGATTCTTTTCCACTCAGTTCGTGTCACAAAAAGGTTTAAACTATGTAAGTCTCAACTTCTCTTGAGGATCTTTTGTTAGGTCTGACTGGTAAATATGAGAAATAGAAATGCATTCAGTTTCCATGGCAGATCATAAATAGTAATAGAACTTTAACATTTTGCAGAGTAAAATTCTTCCGAGGGAAGTCTCGGATAGACAGGGAAAGAAAAAAAAAGGTATTTCACATGAGGATGTTCTCAATGCAACCATGTTTTTCAGAGAACATGTTGAAAGAGACCAACTATCTCAAAGGGGTAAAGCAGCTTTGATTGAAGCATGAACAAGATTTCTGACCCTGTACACATTAATTAAAGACAAAGGAATATAAGCCATAAAGAAAATAAATTGCATTTCTTAAAATATTTTTAGACGACAGGCATATATATCTGTTCACACAAATAGTGTGATGAGGCTGGAATAATTTAGTGAGGGCTTTCAATCTCTGACATGGGAAAAGTATTCTCTCTTCAAAAAGAGATTGTGTTCCAGCCTGTGTGCTGCTCACAGCAACAGTTCTGTGATGGGGAGAGGCTGATGGTAATTTCATGAAAGCAAATTTCCATTTCTCTAATAGGCTATTTTTTTTTTAACAGACTCTGGGAAAAAGCATTTCATAAATAGGGATCTATGAAGCAATTCACTTATTCACTTATCTGTTGTCTTCCCTTCTAAAATATTTATCGTGTGAATGAGGTGGCAGGGAGAACTGCATATCAAAGTTGTGGGGCATTTACAGGTCTCATAACATCTTCTGCCTTTGATGGCTCACTAGCTGCCTCTGCAGGGCAAGATCCGAGCTGAAAATATAATAAGAAAAAAACACTGACTCATTCCAAGTCAGTTAATTATTAATGAGGATGATACAGTATCATGCCAACAGCACACCCAAATGGGGTAGGCTGGGATAAGGAAAATACAACCCTCTGTGAGCTGTGTAGGAAACGAGTTAGGTCAGAAAGACATTGCAGCCAGTGGAAGTTTGTGTTTGGAAAACAGGAGGCAAAAGAAAGATTTGTTAGATGTAAGCTTTGCCAGAGAATCCCCTGCCTATCATTTGAAATACCTATCATTTCAAAGGGGAAACTTGTGGATTTGTGACTGCCAATTAGTGGCTTCTGAATTCAGAAGACATTCAGTGCAGACATTGTAAGGGAGTGAATACATCTAGTCCTGATTTTATGCACTTACAAAAAGAAAAGTGTCAGTCAAATAGCATAGCTACCAAGATAAAATTAATAAGATGAAATTAATATCCCCGTTTTCATCATTATAGTGGGAAAACAAGAAAAAAACGTACCTATACCTAATAATAATATACAACATATTATATTAATACACATTAATATTATATTTTATATATTATATAGATCATTTTAACATACTATACATGTTCTAGACAAGAATCCAGCCAAATATACTGTATATATATATATACGTGTGTGTGTATGTAAGATATATATAAGAACACTCTCATATATATATACACATATATACATACATACACACATACATATATATAGTATGTTTGGCTGGATTCCTGTCTAGAACATTTCCTGACTAAGAATAAAACACATCAAGAGTTTTGAACTAACACTGGATATTGGTTTAGACAGACTCGAAACAAAAATGTTCGTTATTATAGCTGGTAACAGACAGCAAGTACATTTCCAATTCTTTCTTTTCTGCCTCTTAGTTCAGAGTTACTCTGTATTTTCAAATTGAGTTTTTAATCCAACCCCAAAGGGTTTTAGATATTGTTTCCTTCTGCTGAAGTTCTATGCGTAATTTGCAAAATTATTAATGAACTGTTCTGTCATTAAACTTTCTGTCTTTCTGGTTGCACTTATTTTATAATAATGCATTGCTCAGTGATAATTCATGCTGCTTTTCATAATACCATGTACTTATTAAGTAAGAGCTGCTTTTCATCCCAATCTCGTCTTTACCTGATAATAATGTAAACTGGGCAAACTGAATTTGCTAAATGAAGAAAACACTACTTAGTGTATGTACTTAATTAGCTTTTTATAATCAAAAAAATTGGTCATGTTGAGAGTTGAGGAGAAGCATGAACCAAGGGCTGCTGGCATAATGCACCACAGAGAAAACAGGTAGGATAAGTGGCATGTTACGTATACTGTACGTAAAATGCAGAGTTGCATTTTGGCTTTTCACTATTTGATTATTTGCCCACAAGACAGGAAAATTTGGTGACCTAAGATATTTCCTTCATTCTTCTGCTCACAAATTACTCCTGATCTAAACCTAAGTAGAGTTTTCTCTCAATTCCTACTTAAGTCCTCTCTGATCAAGCTGGAATGGATAAAGAACTGGAATAGACATTAAACCCACTGTTTTTGCACAGTATTTTATAATATAGGTCATATCTTGTGACCTTGTGTTTCAGAGGTTCTGTTCAGTTAAATACATTCACGTGCAACGTGCTTCTTCTTCTCATCCTAATTTGGATCTCTGATTCTTAACATTTTATTAAGCTTCCTGATGCCTAGGATAATGTTATTTACCCTGTCTTCTGAAAGAGAAACTAAATGCTAATGAAAAAGTTATCCAGAATTATTAGCACTCAAGCCATTTAAAACATTTATAAACCTATAAATAAATAGGATAAAAATCTGAAGGAATATTGTGGTCAGGAGGAGGAATTATGAAAAAAATTGCCCAGGAAGTCCTTTATTCACCATGAGAAATCTTATGTTCTTAGTGTTTGCTCACTTGAATCACCTCTATGCTGTCTCAAATCTAGCAAATAAAAGTAATCAAATGAAAAGGTTATGTGTGAAAACTTTAAGAAATATCTTCTCTGAGACAAAACAAAACAAAACTTTGATAAATAATTATAACTTTATAATATTAAATTAAAGAAATAAACATCCAAGAAAGGAGATGAAGTTGAGGGTGGCTGATTCCAGCACTTGTATTAGTTCCAAGCCAGTACTATTAGTTCTAACCCAACAAAATTAAAACTCAAGAGGTTGCTGAGACAGACCTGTGACCATGTGTATTAGCCAGAAGAGGAAGATAATAACAAATGTGAATCAATTTAAAGACATTATGTTGGAGAGACGTTTGTGTCATTGGTGGATTTCAGTTGTTTTTACTGAGTGAAAGAGAAGAATTACACTGGAATCAAACAGATGGAGAGTACTGATGGAGAAAAGAAATAAAATATGTATCCATTGGTACACAAGCAAACAAGTAAGCATCATAGACTTTTCTTATTTGTGGAAGTAATTTCAAATGAATGCTGTTCAAAGTCATTTAGATGACCAGTGTTGGGGATCTTCAGTTCTCATTTATGTGTGTGTGTGTGTGTGTGTGTTAGAGCTCAGTAAGCTGCAAGTTTTTGGATGGTTTGTCAACATCCAGAAAATTGACTTGCATAGTCTTACATCTTTCTCTCAGTCATCAGTCTCCTTAGGCAGCACATAACACCATTGAAAACATGGTTTCAAATCATAGTACCTGCCTCATTAAATCACATGTGAAATTAATAGGAATAAATTTTATTCATGCCTGAAAATTTTTATCTTCTTTATGCAGTTATTAGCTTTATGATAACTCATCACATTAGCTCACTGAGCTTCAATAATTTTAATTCATAACTGCAAATATAAAATAAAATAAAATTACTGGCTAAGATTCCTGAAGTACTTTTAGATACATATCATAATTTACAGTGATTTATCAAGTATAGATCATAACAGTAAATATTTTCTTACTTGGAGTAGAAAAAATGTTACATTTTAAGCTGGGCTTCTGATGTTGACCATTCCAAAATCACTTTTTCACAGTTCCATCTACACTTGAATTCCTCTTCCATTTTCTAGGAGGAGGAATAATGATACAATGACTGTACCAGAGAATATCGGAGTGGCAAGATAAGAAGATGGAGGTCAAAATGCTGAAGATCAATTAGAGTTTCAGCTAATTAATCACCTACAACTCCAGTTAATCATCCAGCATAAGGAATTAAAGAATAACGTCTCTGTAAATATCTGAACAAGCTAGTGAGGAAGAAGTAAACTACTCTTTTTAGGAACAAAATCAGGTTGTATAAAACTTACGATGAATAAACATTTCTTCTTGACATTTTAAATCATTTTTGCAGCTTACAGTAGGGTTATGTGTTCTGCTTTAAACATCTGTACCTTGAAGATGCTCACACTGCAAAGCAAAGCTCAGTTCCTGAGGGTACGGTCTCTCTATTGCAAATCTGGCTTTAACTGCCGGTGTTTACTTAAGTATATCACTAAAATTAATAACACAGTTCACACTCATTTGTCTCCTTTGCATTAGATTTTATAAACTAAAGTTGAAAAGGCCTGAAATTTTTAATGTCAATATGTCATTTCAGGTAATTTACTTGTTAATTTCCTTCATTTCTGCACCCGTGTTGGGAAAATATGTAAGCACCTGTGAGAGATTAAACTGTTCTATGCTTAGTACACTCTAAAGCCACACTTAAGTCATCTTATAATCATCATATATTCATTTTGCCTTGAAAGAGATAGTAAGACATTGTTAACAATGTCAAAGCCAGAAGATATAGCTGTGTATTATAGCATAAGAAGAGACAACTGTAGAAAGCATATGAGATGAAGTACCTGCTTAGAAAGCTGTAATTTTAGTTGGTAATTAAACTCAAGTGCTTCATTTTCCCAGTCAGCTCATCAGTGACTTTAGAAAATAAATGATCTGAAAGCAAAATCCTTTGGGGGAAACAATAGTAATTAATTACATTTCTTGAGGGACAATATATAGCCAAAGCTCAGTTTTGGGTAACCCCTTGATCAACAGACATTACAATGTACAGGTGGCAATGTAGGGAGGATGAGGAAAAAAAGATAATTTAATTTGAATATTAAGGTTCCATCCTGGCCTGTGGTCTACCATCATTTTCTTAAAAATCACAGAATCAGCACTATATTCTCAGAGCATGTCACAGATCTGAACTCATAAAAGTAAAGGGACAGTATTCTATGGATTTGCTGATATATTTTTCTCGTAATTCTTTCAGAAGTTAATTAAATAACATACACAGGCAAATTAGTGATAAAAATCACCTGGTAGGTGAGAAAGCAATATCTATTTGCAATGCAGGAATTCTGCCAAGAGAACATTCTATTGCTTTTTTCTATACTGGATTTAAGACTTGAAGTGTTGGGAATTCTCCTTTTGTTCTGGGAAATTAATCAATTCTACTTGTTCTAATATTTCTCTGACTAATTTTTTTCTGATTAATTTCATTCAATTGCCTCAACTTATTGTGTTTACTCCCTGCATGACTATCAATCCCTTCTTAGCTTTTGTTTAGCTACTCTGAACATATTAAAAGTTTAATCTATTCTTGTGTGTCAATCCCTTCAGACTTTTTACACATTCCAATATTTTTCTCCATAATCCTTCTGTTTTGCATTCATGTTCTGCTTACCAATCCTTCAGTGAAAGCTGAATTTAAAATCTCTGCTACCAAAACCAGAGATTTAATGGATTGAAGTAGACATCTTCCAAGATAGAACTAGCAGTTTTGAAATTGTGGTAAAATGCAAGTGTGTTCTTTCCACTCCCTGATGACAGGGCCTATCTACATCGGGTTGGGTTACTACAGTTCCCCAGCTGCACAGGAATAACAGAGCAGAAGTTTGCTGCTTAAGAAAGAGGAGTACAGTATCATCCTTCAAAAGGCCACTGCTCCAGCCCCACAGGTGTATTTTTGGTGTTTTCAGATCAAGCATTGCCAAAATGCTGAATCCTGCACAATACACTATCCCAGAGTTCCTATCAAGCACTAAGCAAGGTTTTAGGCAAGAAGAAACATCTATTTTTAGATGGACTAGTAGTCTTTTTTCTCTGGACTAGTAGTGACCCCCCCAAAAAACATTTTAAATGTTAGAAATGGGTTATTCACTGAACATCAGCATTTTCTTTCCTGTTAACTTTTTTTTTTCTTCCATGGCCATTGGAGCTTGTATAAATGAGAATGTGTCAGAAAGATTTATTTTCATATGCTAAAGCTTGTTACATCTTCACCATGTGATTCTTCTTGTAAAGATTAAAATGCTTTCATTACTTGAAGATCCATCAATAGCCTTAGGTAGGATAGTAATAAACATTTATCAAAGATAAATCTGCATCACGTATCTATACCTCCTTAAAAATGTATTTCCTTATTACAGACACAAATTGATCCAGCACTTCCACATCAAGAATAGCATGGTTTCAAATATCCGTGTCCATGAAACTGAAAATTCTGACAGCGTAATGAAAGAAACCAAGGTTACTGGTTTCCTTTAAGGCTATTCCTAAATATCCTAGCTCTATTTTACTACTTTACCTCCAAGAAGTTAAATAAAACAAAGAAAAAAAACTATAGATTTTTAATTTAGGCCACTTTTATAGCTAAAAAGTAGTGCTAGAATATCATGCATATTTTAAGTAAACAAAATAGTTATGAAATACCTCATCAGAAAAACTAAACAACCCAGTGTATCACAGAAGTGTCATATAATGGCAAAGATGAAAAAGAGTTTATTTGAAGCCTGTTTGAAAACTGTTGCCTATGCATCAAAACCAGCTGTTCTGAGAGAGATTTTGAGTGCAGGGTTGCTGAAGAATTGGTGAATCCAGTGCAGCAAGATGACAGTTTATGTGGCACTCATTGACTGGAAATAATTATAGTGACACGTGGAGATCGAGATGAAGTGTTCTCATCATCATGAGTTCTCTGAACAGTAAAGACAGGATGACATAAGCGGCAAGAGTGGGAAAAAAAACCAACGAAGAATAACAAATGACATATATAAATAATTCAATGCACAAGAATGTTTATCTGAATTTTTGAAGCAAAACTTGATTATTAATTCCAATTACCTACAAGATTTCAAAAAAATATGAAACACATCAAACAAAACAGAATTGAAACAACATATCTGTTGTTTATTTATTCATGTATCTCTGTGTTATGTTAGTGCCCTAGGACAACTATATTAGACAACCTGCAAGTACATTACAAAGATATTACTGTTCTTCAGAAAATTCTGCGGTATGAAGTAAGACAAGAAGATATATCACTGGTCACTGAGCTGCATCTTTCCAACCGCAGATCTCAGAATACATAAAAAGGTCTACAATTAACAACAGAAAAAAAAAAGGAAAATAAAAAACACAAAGGCACAAAAAGATCATAGACATAGAAGCTTCTGTTTTACATCTTTTTTTTTTTTTTACATCTGCTTTTACGTATTGCTGCTTTTTGACTTCAGCAATAAGTGAAGTAATTTGATGAAGGAAAGTACTTATGCTTGTATCAACAAGCTTTAAACACATGATTTAACTGGCCTCATTGGCACTAATATTTATCTGTGGAACTGGATATTAAAAAAATGTGAGGAGAACATGAGAATGTGAAGAACATATAAGAACATTACTAAAAATTCCATAAAGCTGTTACTAGTAAACTCATAGAACTTATATTTAACCAATATCATCTCTTACAGCTTAACCAACTGTAGTCTAATTATTATCTATATTTACATGAAATTATTGCTTATGGAAAATGCAAGAATCTCAAATATTCCCATATTCCAATTTATCATTTAATTCCTCTTTGATTTTTGAAACTTGTAAGCTCTTTAAAAGGCAAAGCACTGGCCAATATTATTTCCTTCTTTAACAAGTGTTTAAGCATGTACATGACCTACAGCATACTCCTTTCATATCTCACATGATACAGAATGATACATCCCTCAGGTACAAGGGTCTTTCTGCTAGAAAAAAAAAAAAAAAAAAAAAATCACTGACCAAAACTGTTTCTATGTGAAGAAATTAATTACATCAGGCACATTTTGAAGAATTTCATAATAATGCCACTCAAGACAACCAAAAAGTAACCAAGGCTGACAGTATTATAGCTATTCTATAGATACAGATAATTTAGCAAGGAGTTCTGAACATACCAGCTTTTCTACAGGCTCACAGGTGAAGAAGTGGGAGAGGGGGACACTGATTCTCTGCATATCTCACAGGGAGACTTTCTGTTGATGAGGGGTTCATCATGGTGCCCTAATTTCATTGCTGCCAGGATGGGGCTCTGATATCCAGAGAGATTTTCTCCTGTTTCTGAGCACTGCAGAGGTATCAAAGGACTTGAGTGAGATTCAGAAGGCATTTTCAGATCTGTATTCTTCTCCAAATGCTGGCCTCTTGGGAAAACCAGAATGAAGGGAAAGTTTTACCTTCAGATGAAAGGCTGAGTTGCCACAATGATAATAAGGAAATAAAAATGACTAAGCAGAAACTGTTTCTCAGCGGCTTTAATTTTTTCCTTCTCGTTTACTTCTTTCTAATATCTGGCAGATTGTAATAGCTGCGCAGTAGTCTATACATGCTTTCTTTAAAAGATCTTTAATCTATTTTAATGTATACCACAGAAGCAATAATGCAAAAATTTCATGAGTCATAATAAAAAAAAAAAAAATCATGTAACAATGATTGATTAGGGCTTTGTTAATGCTTTTGTTACATAAAATTTAAGTTAAAATAATAATAATAATTTTTTTTTTTTTTTAAAGTTTAGTAGAAAAGACAGTTCTCCAGTGACTTTTCTGAGGAAAGGAAATGAGATTATTTCCACATTTCTGTGACAGAATCCTTCATATCTGATCACTTTATTTTCATTTCAGAATTCAACATACTTGGTAAATGGGAAGAAACTTGGTAAAGTGAGAAAAATTCTTGTTTTGAAATTGCCACATGATCAAAAAGCAGACCTAAGGAAAACTGATTTTATGATACTTAAATATTATTTGACATATTATTTTTGGCTCTGCTCATAAATAATAAATAATTTTTATTTCCTTGCTTATTTTAATCCTTTTATTATTATTATTATTGTTATTATTTTATTTTTTAACAGAGATCTACTTACAGCTTTTGTTAACCTGCAACAAAATGGAAAACTCAGATCTTCCTCTGACTTTAAGTCATGAATGTTTTTCACAAATAATTCATTTTCCAATTTTCCAGCTTTAGTCTTTCCAAACTCCTTAGGTAATTTAGATAACAATTAGTAATATCAGGTAAAAAAAAATAATCAAATAGGACTGTTTAGCATTCTTCTGGCAAACGTTACTGTTAAGGGAGTTCAAGTTGAGAGAAAAAGATTTTTTTTTCCTTTTTCTGTCCAATGAAGAGAAAGTCCTTAGGTTCTCCTGTGATTTCTTTACAGGTTTGTAGGCAGTGCTGGTAGAAAAAATTCACTTAGAGGTTGGCGTGGGATTAAAGCTTTAGTTGTTGTAAATTGAAGTAAAGGATTTTTGGCTTCAATTTTTCAAGCCAAAAAAAAGTATTTAAAAAAAGAAAAAAGATATATGATGAAGTGGAAACTAAAATTTAGACCCTATTCTTAGTGTTTAACATACATGTATAAATAAATAATAAAATAACTGTTTTCATTTGTTGAAGACACCTGAGCACTTTAACTGTATGAAGAAACAGATGGGAGGAAAACATGCTTAGATCTCTGTTGTTTGAAAACTGTCATCCAAGCAGTGTCACGATAAAGTTCTGCCAAAATGAAGCAGTTTTGTCATGCTCATT
The DNA here is from genome assembly GCA_028571105.1 of Tragopan temminckii. Taxonomy (NCBI): domain Eukaryota; kingdom Metazoa; phylum Chordata; class Aves; order Galliformes; family Phasianidae; genus Tragopan; species Tragopan temminckii. The sequence goes on along the minus strand of JAOWBP010000001.1, from coordinate 101,105,114 downwards.
TTGTACAGAATTAAATGGCCACAGGCAATGAAAAATGAAGTCCATGGTACACACGTTTACCACCAATTTGATAAAGTAGCTCTTTGCTTGTATACGTAACAGTTATTGTCAGAAACGTGAACAAAAATACCTTTTCTGATATAGGATTAATGAAGCAAATTGAAATTCAGACCAGGGAAAAACATCTAGCACTTGCTGCAATTCATTTTGAGTTGGCTGGCCACTTCCAAAGTCAATAGCATGGAACAAAAACAGTGGTTCCCTTTGAATGCTTGTTTAGCATAAATTAGCATGCAAATTTTGTAAGGTTTTGCTGTGTATGCAAGATTAAAAGATTGGATATGAAAAATGTAAATCAGACATAATGAAAAATTAAAAACCACAAAAGCAAGATTTTTTTTAGAGTTTATATTCATTGATTAAATTGTTTCTGAGTAGATTTTGTTGATCAGCTAATATGAAGCAGAGAATCTTATTGAGTTCATATTGACTTTGATAGTTAATAATAATTTTTTTATTATTTTTCAGTTGTGATCTGTTCTCTCTTTAACAGTTAAATTAGCTGCATTGCAGGGTCCCAGTCACATCCTAAAAACCTTTTGGTTTCTTTTGGAATCTTAAGTTTTATATGTTCCCAACCCAAGGACTTATAAACCTGAGCACTGGTTATTGTTTACTGTGGTTATCCATTCACAACCAGCTCCGCATTCTGTAGAACATAAATGCAGACATAGCTTCTGACCTAAAAATTTAGTAGATAGACAGTGACTGGACATACACACTTGACATAAAAATGCTGCTAAACCTTCCTTTCTAATACCATAAGTAAGGTCCATATTCAGGGGCTTCTGCCAATTTAATACTTATATTATCCATGTCAATGTCTTAGCAATTTTGTTACAACATCTGGCTAAAATTTGTGGATGATGTCTAGGAATGGCTGTTGAATATGTACTTGAAAAGAAAGGGTACAGCCCAGGTACAAATTGCCTTCAGAACAGTGTAGAAAAAATGGATGGAAAGAAAGCTGCACAAGCAGAGTGTAAAGATGTAAACTGAGCTGTGATTGGAAAAAGGCTAAACGTGCAATGTACCCTAAAGTGAATACTTCAAAGGCATGAAGAACAGATGTTTTCTCTACTTTCTACAGTATAGTTTTGCAACGTTTTCTGGATACATAGAAGAGTTTAGTGAAAGAAAGACATTTTCAGGATGCATATATCACTATGGTTGACAGGAAACAGAGTCTTGATTTAGCATCTAAATAGTGTATTTAATTGTAGTATTTAGGAAGGAAAGCAAACTGACCTTTGCATTTGCTATGACTTTTCAGCCCAGGAAGGACAGTGAAGGGACAATTGTTTGGTCACCATTAATGCTCCTCCTAGGCTATTGACTCAGTCAGTTGGTTCAAACTAGATGTTAAAACTAAATGGGCAGGGAAATACATGAAAAAATAATAACGTATTGCTGTTTTTGCCTCTTAATTTTGAACATCACATTTATTTTGGAATTCTAATAACATAGTGATGTTTGCAAAAGGAATACTAATAAAAACTGGTTATTTTTAATGACATTCTCACATACTGTAAAACTAATGATTTAAAAAACTGTTTCTGTAGCTTTCTTTCACTTTTTGACAGTATTATCACAGAGTAAATATCTACCTGATTCTGACTCTTCTTTATATTATTTATATATTGCTTTATAGAATATTTTTGACATGCGCAAGTATGCATTTTAATATAATATCAGAAAAACAGCACGTAAAATATAACATGAAATAAAATGTAACTGATAAAATGCAAAAATAAGGTAACTGCAGTAAGACGTCACTGTAAGTTGAACCTGTGAGAGATTGAGGTACTCTGCACTCCATTCTTTCCAAACTGCTCTCCAACTTCACATTGTTTAGTACAGATATTCAAATGCTATACCCAATGTACTGAAGGCATATTGTAAAATCAGTCAAATTTAGTCTCTGTAGCAGCTGTAAGATTTGGCCTCTGGATTAGTGTAAAAGAATAAGAAAAATTATTCAGGAAGGACATATATTTTGTGAGTAGAAACAGCAATACTAATTGAATTCTACATAGAGACTATCATTGAAACGTGAAGAGCCTTTGAATAAATTTATGGCTGCAGTATGCCTTCTTTTTGCATCCTATTGTGCTCATCTGGCTCATAATTTGACTCCAGGAGCCAAAACCTCAGCTGCTATAAATTGGTGTCATTCCACTGAAGACAGGGAAGCTGCCGTGATTTATACCATCTGTGGATCAGGCATGTTAATTCCTTCTGTGTTGGGCTTTTTTTTTTTTTCTTTTCTATTTTTTCACGTATTTGAATGAAGATATAGCCAGAAGAGCTACAATAATCTAAAGAGCAGATGAAGAAACATAGTCTGAAACTGTTCCAGAATAGCTGTAGCATTTCTATTACTTGAAGAAAAAGATAAGACCCAAAGTAAAATTAGAAATTAGTTAACTGGAGATTTGATGATCTCCGTTGCTTCAAGTGTCATTAACTACCTATCATATTCAGCTCAGGATCATTTAAATGTTTATTTCATCTGTAGGAAACCAGCTAAAATGAGAATTTGTCTTGAGAAAATTTAGTTCTTTTGTGTGTGATTTTTTCATTGTTTATTGCTTGTTTGTCAGTTTATTTTGTTTTGTTTCCCAAATCAGTAGATCATTTACACTTCTGTGGGGTTTTTTAACTCAATTTTTTTTCAGTAACAAGAATTGCGTTAGTCATATTAAAATGTGTGGCACTGATGTACATTTCGTGACTTTCAATACTGTGTTGGCTTTTGCAGAGTTCCGAGTCTCATTTTTCTTTTGTTTTTATCTTGTCTGATATAAGCTTATTGAGTAAAAGCAGTTTGAACTAAAAGATGGTAATGATTTTCAACTTTATTTTCCTAAACAAATAGTACTATTTATCCTTAAGTAAGTCTTCTCAATGAAGAGTCTTAGATTTCCTCAAACAAGGTACAGTCTGAACACTCAGCATGGCCCCTTAACATTTATTTTTTCTATCATGCCCAATACAAATGAGATAGTACTTCCTGATAAGTTTTCTACACATTAGGATACACGTGCAAAGATATAGATACACATAGAAAGAACAGATATTCTCCACTTTTCCACAAGCTAATCTGCAATGTCATTTAAGCATCAGATTGCCTCTGGGTGGTAGCGTTCAGTATGATGAAAAGGGATCCTAATTCTTGGGTATCCCATTATCACTTCTGTAGATATTTCAATACTCGAATCATAAGGCTAAAAGTGTGTGCCAGAAGATCAAAAAAAGAGTTCTGAAGGGCCTTGACTGAAGATATCCTGGAATTTTGTGAAGTGACTCTCAGCTACTTGCAGTGTGCCAAAGGCTGTTCTCAAACACTGAAGTATTGACTTAGTACCTGCTTTTAGAATTTATTAGTTAGTATGTTATTTGCAGTGTATCACTGTCTATTGGAGGTTCGTCTGGAAGAAGTAAGGAGATTTTTTCTGATGGGAAAATACTGAGCCAAACAGACTGTATACCCAAAAATCAGAGGCAATATAGCTGGGAGGTTCCCTTCTTAAAATTATGACTAGAAAATAAATGTGAAAAAAGTTTTGAATAATATGAAAACTCTTCCTTTCTGAAGAAAGATCTTTTTTAGTTTTAAGTAGTTACTAATAATTTATTATAAACTATTACCTGGTTAACAGCAGTCAATGTATAGTTGCATTCATAATTGGGTAAACATGATTAATTGCTAAATAATGACTCATTAATACTGTTTGGTCACTGAGTAATGAATAATAGTGATGATTATAAACTCTACTTACAGTGTACCTACAGTAGAACTAGATATCCATTAAGTATCTATTACAATAGCATCTAAAGGACAGATCAGTTGTTGTTTTTGCAATATTTGGACAAATGGGTGGGAGCCTTTGGTTTGATTACATTGGAATATAGGTTGGTGTAAGCAATTTTAAAGGCTAGAAGCCACTGGGGAATGTTAGAATTTGTGATCCTTAGTCTGCTATCCAAAGTATCCATATATTTTACTTTTGAATTTCTCTGTTTTTTGGATAATTGTTTTTTTGTTCTGTTTTGTTTTAATGTTTGGTGTCCAGAAGGAGTGTTCTGCCTTTCACAGAGAATGGACAGAGTATTGTAGATGAAATAACATGAAGTAAAATTTTATCCCTTCTTTGTATAAGTCTGATTATTGAATACTTTTAGTAAGAGCTGCATGAAACTTCAAAGGTGGCATTACTCAGAGCATCAGATTTCCAATCCTTTCCTGACCAATACTTTGAGTGAAGTAGAAATCAAACAATTTTTTCACTCTTCTGATATGTAAAAAAGCGGAAAAAAAATTTGTGGAAAAAAAATTCACGGAAAACCATAGCATTCCCTGTCAAGGCTGCTCTTCTTGGATAAGTGAAGCAGGAGTTGGCTAAATACCAAATATGCTGTCCCAGACTTAAGAAAGGTGATGTAAGTCATGGAATAAGTACTGTACTAACTTCTTGTATGTACTGTAACATTTGACTTAAGGTTTTCCTGGCTGAGTCATCTTTTTATGCATTTCTAAATTTTAAAGGATGTAATACAGATCTGCAGAAATGTTGAAGAAATATACATTTGGAAAATTATTGAAATTCTACCATTACACTAAAGTGAAATCAAATTCTATTCTGCATTCCAGTAAATGTAACAATGATTTACAAGTACTGAACTAGTAGGATTTGACCTGAATTTCTTCTCAATAAATAAGAATGCTCTAAGGGATATAAAATCTCTGTAATTCCTGTTGGATTTTTTTTTATCAATTCAAAGCAAACAGGACACGATTCTGCTGTTGAGAAAGGAAATATACACAAAGAGGCAATGTGCTTGCAAAAATCACTGCTTTAAAACAGAAGCATGGAAAGTTCCATTAAGCTATGCATTTCGTTTCCCATCCTAGGAAAAAAAGCATTTTAACACAGTATGAAAAGACATCTCATGAAGAATGTAATAGATGAGGCTTTAAAATGGAGTTTGTAAAAAAATTTCCTGAAAAAATTTACACTCTGATTTACTCATTGAAAAAGTCAGAGTTGGAGTAATAAGGCAAAAGGCAGTTCTAAACTCAACTGCTTTTATGCAAGGGTAGCACGCAATTTGAGGATGAAAAGAATCAAATTTAGGAATTTGGATCAAATGCTATTGTAATAAGCCTATAATCTAGATGGCTTTAAGTTAACTTGGCTGGATCCCAAGAAAATATATTGCAAGAGAGCTTTCAACAGCAAGTGATGAAGCTAAATTAGATCTATGAGCACTACATCAAATTTGGTCCTGGCAAAACACAGGTTTTGAGACTTCTGAATTTTAGCTATTTACCACTCTAAACCAGAGTCTCTAAACCACCCAACTCCCATGTAATTCATGATTTGGATCATATTCATGGATGAATAAAAAGAAGTGAGCCTCTTTCACAGGGCTGAATTTTATCCAGTTCTGTATTTGTTCATTTCTCCCAAAGATACTACATTCTCTGGGCTTTAAACACTAACAATAGACATTGTGCTATCTCCAGCCACAAGAAACTTCACATTTAGTAAGCAACTTTGGCTCATGTTTGAGTATTCACAAGATAATGTAATGTTTAAGCGAGGCCAAATCTTGGCCCAGAATCCAAAACAGATGCAAATATGATTGGTTGGTATTCAGCGTCCATTAGAGTTTCCATCATTGTTTGATGAAGCATTGTCTTATTTCTTTTGGGGGGTGCCACGGAGAGAGAAAAGTGTTTAAGTATCCGGGGCAAGCAATGCAATGCTAGCAAGCACTAAAGCTGACAGTTTAACACTGTGGGGAAGACTTCTCCTGGAAAGTGTAACACTGGATCTCTAAGGTTAAGGGTGAGTGCAAACTTCCTGAGCTCCTGATGTCTGAAATTCCAGTGTTCTTCCTTGTGCTATTAAAAACACTGCATCAACATGCACGTATAGTAGAACTTGGTGTGTTTGGAGTGTGTTCCCATTCCCATTCTGAAAATGTGCCAATTCCTTGGTGTATGAAATAGAACGCTACAGTAGGTTATAAAAATTTGATGGATGATTTAGGTGGCTATATTCAGCTGTAAGCAATAAACGCTGAGCTCGGCAGAAACTACTAAAGGCAAAAATGCAAGTGATTTACTAGCAATTTAAAGCACATGAGATTTGTAATGCATGAGGCCCTCAGGCCCCTCACTTCTCTTCAGTAATGGGAAACAATATTTTGGTGAAAAATGGCACATTTAATTTCAACCTTGTGCTGTAAAATATAAAGGCAGTCTAGTTTTCTTCTTTTTCTGAGGATGTAGCTGTTTGCATCTTATTCAAATTGCAAGTCAGTGTTCCAAAAAAAAAAAAAAAAAGGGGGGGGGATATTAATATGCTTTGTGTGAGTTTTGTTATGAAGAACACATTATTTCAGAATAACTAAAGCATTACAGTTTTAAAACTACTAGTCTAAATGAATCAGATTTTTCTTTTGCATGACGTATCTGTATAAGTTCAACTATATTGAGCCAATAGAGTTACTCTCTGAAGTAAAAAATAAAAATACCATCTATGCTGAGAAGTCAAATACTTTGTGCGATAAGGATAAATACGTTCCAGCGGGAGGCCTACCCTGAATTTTTCTTGACACATCAAATGTTCAGTTCACAAGAAAACCTTCAAAACATTGTTCCACTTTGAAAAATAAGAATGTAAAAATGGTGTAGTGGATCCCTCTGTGAGTCTGAAGGATTAGGAATTTAGGTAAGAAGTACCTTTTTTATTTTCAAATTGTCCAGTGTGACCTAAACACTGAAAAGTGCATGCAAGCTAACAATATCCCGTTCGGAGAAAAATGGCATTTCAACTCATCAAAGCTAATCAGGTTTTGCTGGTTTTCCTTGGTTATTTTCAGTATGGTCATGTTATCTTAATTCCTCAGTTACTGCCCACGCTCTGAAAAAAGTGTTGATGGTAGTCAGGTTCCACAGTCAATTGCAAATTCTCAGTAAGTAACAAAGATCGTGTATCTGTTTCCTCATATGACATTAGTAATCCAAGCAGGAGCTGAACATTGGCTTTCAGTGTGCAACCCTAAAACTGGCAACTCTTTTGCATCTCTGCTCTGTGCAATAGATCGCCCTTCTCCCTATTCTTTTGCATTCATGGGATAAGCTCTGACTATCATACCTTTACAGAAAGGGTCATTTTAGTTTTAAAATATTTGTTGTAAGCATAACAAATTTCAAAGATAATAAAATATCCTGAAATACTTCTCCTGCATAGATAAATAAATAGAAGAAAATTATATCCAGTCATCCATTGGCTTATGAAGATTAAAGCTCAGTAGTAGGCAAAGAAGAAATAATGTGTCTAATTGTTTTTTTTCTAAATCTCCAGTAGAGCTTTTGCTTCACTGAAAAGTTGAACATTTTTTTTAACTTTATCACATCTAAACTCTCCCTGAGAAAGTTTCTAAATAGAAATGCAAGTTCCTTGTTGCTACAAATATTTAGACCAACAGTATGAGGCAGGAGGGATGGAGTTAAAGCTGCAAACTAGATTTTTATGCCTTTACGATGTATCAGTTGAAACCATGGTAATATATCAATCATTTCTATTCTGACAGTGCAAACCCTCCTAGTTTAGTGAATAAAATCATAGAATCATAGAATCATTCAGGTTGGAAAAGACCTTAAGATCACTGAGTCCAACCACAGCCTAGCCATACTGCCCTAACCCTAACAACCTCTGCTAAATCATGTCCCTGAGCACCACATCCAAATGGTTTTCAAACACATCCAGGGATGGTGGCTCAACCACCTCCCTGGGGAGCCTATTCCAGTGCTTAACAACCCTTTCTGTAAAGA
>JAOWBP010000001.1:101038646-101097105 GCA_028571105.1 Tragopan temminckii | reverse complement strand
AGATGGCATCCAGCACAAGCTGCTCCATCACCTTTCCAGGGACAGAGGTGAGGCTGACTGGCCTATAATTACCTGGATCTTCCTTCTTGCCCTTTTTGAAGACCGGAGTGACACTAGCTATCCTCCAGTCTTCAGGCACTTCCCCCATTCTCCAAGACCTCAATTTCAGCATCTCCAAGGATGGAGACTCCACAGCCTCTCTGATCCTGTGTGTAACCACCCTCACAGTGAAGAAATTTGTATTTAAGTACCATTTCCTGTATTTTCACTAACTATACTGTATATATTTAGTATATTTGTTGTATATCCTGTCCCTTGGCACCTCTGAGAAAATTCTGGCGCTCTCTTTTTTATTCCTTCCATCAGATATTTTTATGAGTGTCTAAGAAGCTCCTGAGCCTTCTCCTTTCTATGCTTAACAGTCCCATCTTTCTCAGCCCCTCTTTCATGTGTCAGATGCTTGAATCCCTTAATTATCATTGTGAACCATCATCGTGCTTATCTCAGTACATCTATGTCTGTCTGGTACTGGAGAGAACAGGACCTTGCACTCCAGACATGTCTCATCAGGACTTAGCAGGGGAAGCAGGGTAGAATAACCTCCCTAGACCTGCTGACAACACTTGGCCTAATGCATCCTAAGGTGCTTTTGACTTTAATTACTTCAAGAGCACAGTGCTGGTTCATGTCTAATGTATTCCCCAGGATAACTAGGTTCTCCACTATCAAGCTGATTCCCAACTGTTCAGATCCCAGACTCCACTGAGACCAAAGGTTATTCCTACCCAGAAGTAAGACTCTGCATTTCCCCTTATTGAACTTTGTAAGATTCCCAGTAAGAGCCCATTTCTCAACATGTCAGTTTCTCTCTGAATGTCAGTACACTGACTGTCATCTGTGTCAACCACTCCTCCTGGTGTTGTGTCATCTGCAAGCTAGATGAAAGTGCATTCTGTCCCATCATCCAGGTCACTAATTAAGAAGTTAAGCAGTGCTGGCCCCAGTACTGACACCTGGGTTGCAACAATGGTTGTACCTCCAGGTGGACTTCAGGCTGCATATTACAACCCTCTGAGCCCAGCAGTTCAGCCAGTTTTCAGCCCACCTCACTATTCACTTACCAGTTGTCATCATTCTAGTAATGAAAATGTTATGGAAATGTATGGGAACTGCTGAGTCATGGCCTGAAACTCTGATTGATCACCTGAGGTGAGCAATGAGTCAGCCATGGGAGCACAGGTGAAGGTGATTCTCTTGTGCTGCTGGAAGGGGTGGAGCCTGGCTCCACCTCTCCTAGACCCATTTAAGAGCTGACTACCAGTAGGGAATGATCTCTTCTGGAGATCTGTTTTGCTTGAGTTTCATAGTGAGCTCAGGATATGGGTAAGCTTTCTATTTATTCTCTTTTTGTTATTATTACCTCCTTTGCCGAATTCTCTTGTTTATTTAATAATTATAGCACCTTAATATTCATTGATTATACAGGGAAACAGTCCTAAAAGCCTTGCTTAGTCACAAATTATGATGTCTGCTGCTCTCTTCTCATTTGCTGAGACAGCTGTCTCATCACTGAAGGCAGTCAGGTTGATTAAATATAATCTCCCCTTTGTAAATTCATCATGATGATTTCCAGTCATCTTCTTGTCTCTTATGTGTTTGGAGATTGTTTCCAGGGCTATTTGCTCAGTCACTTTCCTGGGGATCAAGGTGAGATTAGCTAGTCTGCGTTCCCCAGACTTGTCTTTCTTGAAGCTTGTAGTGTCAGTTCCTTCCCTAAAGTTTAAAATTTCCCAGCTTAAAAATGAAGAATCTTCTTTAATGGAGTAGGTATAAAAATAGCTGCCTGAGAGGACAAAGAACTTATTGTGCACTCAAATCAAAGTACTAAAATAAATTAAAAATAATTTTTTAAAAAAACACAATAGTATTTACAAAAGTAGAAATTAAGGATTTTTCTCAATTAATTGTTAGGCTACTGGAAATCATATTATGTCCAGATTTCTAGCCAAGCAAAGATAGACTTAGATAGCCTAGATCACTGAAGTGACTTGGAGAACAAATGAAAATAATGTACAGATTCATGACAGGACAGAGAGAATGAGAACAAGTTGGATTTCAAATTACATGATTATGAAATAGAGAAACAAAATTAAAAGGTTGACTACAAATTCTGAAGGAGAAAAGCCAATGCAATAAGTAAAAACTTTAATTGTCAGGACTTTAAATGTCAGCTTTTTGGAAGGGTGGCAGTGGTCAGAGTGCATAAAGCCCTATTCCCTTCACAAGGCCTCCTCAGAAACTGCAAAATCTTATTCTGAAATGTCAACCTTATCAGCAGAAAGATTTAATTATGGAAAAAAAAATCATAAAGTATCCAGAATTTGTGTTCAAAGGTTATGAGTTACAGTATTTCCAAGAACTATCTACTTTAACTCTCTCTTAAAAAAAAAAAAAAAAAAAAAAAAAAGCAGTAATAAAAGCAGTGCAGGAAAAGTTCCTAAAGCCAGTGTCCTACAACAGAGATGTGAGAAAATATGCTCCAGTTAATCTGGTTTGAAATATAAATTTTAGCATATATGAAATAACAGGGCAGCACTGGAAAGTAATGTTAAATTTCAGGGTGAAATTTTAAAGATTGTTAAAAGATCAAGGAAAAGAAATAATAATGAATAATAAAACTGAAAATTCAACTGGTAAGGGCAGAAGTGAAGCTGAACAAAAAAACAGCAAGTTTCTCTGAATAATTGGACAACATAATGGTTACTAAAGTGAGATTTTTGGTAAGCCTTCTAGTAAGCATAGTAGAGTAATTGCTAAGAAAATCTATGTTTGGTTTAGTCATAGAGAACATAATAGTATGAGATTTTCAAAATTTTCTTTCCCAAATACTTTAATCTAGAGACAAACAAAAAACAAAACATAAAACAAACAAAAACAGCAAAGGGAATTATGTGATAGGAATCAGTGATAATACACAGAGAAATTTTAATAATGTGTGTTGAAGGGTGCTTACTTGATGTGACATGTGTAAATTTAACTTTTCTTATTTTTTCATAAACCTCATGAGTTACATAACTTTATTTTTCTTCACGAATATTTAAGCTATTCAGGTAGCTCAGTCGTTAAGGATACTGCTTATGTTTCAGTTTGTTTCACAAGTCTTATACAGGATTTATATAGCACACAACATTGCTGATCATAAACAAAGGCAGCTTGCTGTGGAAAGAAAAATACACTCATTGATTCAAATTACTGCAAAGTAGTTATGTTAAGAGATCATGGCTCATATAGATACCTCTAAAAGTCATTTATATGAGCTGCCAGCCTTGAAAAGAACTAGGAAACAAGATCCAGAAGCTTTTCATTTGTCTTGGAATAGAAGCAGTATTAGAATCAACAGCACAAAGAGCTTAATTGAGGTCAACTGGTTGTTTAATCCTTTACTTACATGGTGATAAAGAGTGAGACAGGCCCTATACTAGAAAAACAAGTTGCTTTAGAGAAAGCTGTGTGTATGAAATTGTAGAGAAAACAGAATTCAAACCAAGAGCACAGTACTTAAATATCAAAACATGGCAATTGCAGTGGTCTTCTGTCTTTCACTGTTTGTCTTTTAGTTGCCACTGCGAGGGCTAGAAGTTTGAGGCTGATCCCATTGCTATTGTTCATATAACTGTTGTAAGACTGCAATGCCAGATCCCACTGATGTTGTCTATTAGACTGTCCTGTAACGCATGACGAGCAACAGGTGTGGGGATAGTATGAAGATAGTTAAATGAAAGAATTCATTTATGGTACTCTAGCAGGAGCAAAGATGGTCATTTTGGCCTTAAGGCCTCATGCAAGCCAGTAATGTTAGGAGAGCAAAACAAAATTCCTGGTGAGTGAAATTCTGTAGGCTTGTACAACAGCGAATCTCCTGATGGAAGTGGTCCTGGATGTGTGGTTTCATTCTTTTGCTAACAAGACTAGTTTTAATTAAACACACAGAATGTATCACATGCTTGTTTAGCACAACAAAAGCAACAGCCATCATGTTCAACACTTCTCATTTCTTCCAGATGATCTGAACAACCTGAACAGACCGTGCTTCAGCATGTGATTCAAAATAAGAATTCTAAATCTGCCGCAGGAAGAAACTGATACTGCCATAATATTAGGCTGATATGTCACTCATTGGTATTAACTACATATACTGTTCATTTCTTTTCTATTTCATAGATGCACCAGCATCTATGATGAGAGTATTTTGATGATTAGGACTTTTTCCTTGGAGACTGTTGGGAAAAGCCACTGTGTTTAAGAAAATTAACAGATAAAAGGAGGAATATATACACCTACTCTGGAGTCATAGGAGTAGTGCAAATGCCCTATCATATTCTTAGAGATAAGTATATAGTGAAAACCCCAACACCTGGCTGCATCTATTCATCTCCTCCGTTATTTAGCCTCTTGATAATGGGGACTCACAAGCTTAAAACATTTTAAAAGTCTTCCTAGAAATAAATATTCTTTCCATCTGTCTTGGTTTCAGCTGCGACAGAATTGTTTTCTTCAGTATGTGTGGTTTGATGCTATGTTTGGTTCTAGGAGAAAAATAGTGTTGATAACAAACACACTGATGTTTATAGTTGTTGCTGAGCAGTGTTGTACAGAGCCAAGGCCCTTCTCGGTGAAGGGTGGTAAACTAAACTTTGTTAATTTGGACAGATGACTTACATTCACCAGAGGATCTTTCCATACCATCTGATGTCATGCAGAAGGAGTTGTGAAAGGGGTGGGAGCTAATCTGGCTCTCTTCCTCTCACTGGGGGACTAGTTGAGCATTCAAGGAGTGGTGAGCAGTTGCTTGTGCAGCACTTGTTATATACATCTATATATATTTATATATATATAGTCATTTCTATTATCATTTTCCTTTTCTTTTATCTTAGTAAGTAGTTTTATCTCAACCTATGAGTTCTCCTTCTTTTTTCCCCCAGTTCTCTCCCCCATGCCACTGGGAGGTAGAGGAAGTGAGCGAGCCACTGTGTGGTGCCAAGCCACCTTCTGGGTTAAACCACGACACCATCTTCATTGCCTCCTCCTTTTGCAACATGCATCATTGAAACTCTTGCCTAAAAAAGACATTTTATTTGCATAATAATAAAAAATTAATGATCATTGAATATTTATTAACTTTGTTCCTGCTTCATCTCCATATCTACTGCATTTTCTCACTGGAAGTGCTGTGCTTCCTGTGCCATAAAGTAATTTACTGCATTACATTGTTACTTCATGAAAAAGAAAAATGTTAAAGAAAAAAAAAAAACACAAAAAACAACTTGGAAGGATTTGGTATGAGAAATAAAGACACAGTAGTGTTGGCTTTCTTATAATATGTAATAAGAGGAAAGCAGCACTAAAGGCATACACTGAAAGAAGAGGCCAAATTTATGTCTCAAAATTCAAGATTTAAAGGAACGATTCAACAGATAAAGTCTGATCTTCAGTCAGTCATTATTATAACCAAGTCACATTAAGCAGTTAATTTATGATGATGTTATTCATGCATATATCCCTAGTAGCTTTATATGGATCTTTATTTGTATCTGCTCTTAGTTTGACCTGTTTGATTGAGGGTATAATCAGGCTTGTTCACACAGTGAGGCAGAATGTTCCTATAGAGCTGCTGTGGAATTCAGGTTGTATGTAATTTTAAATAATGCCTGTGTGAATGATAGATAATCTGATCGTAACTGAGGCATCAAATTTATTAGCACTCTCAAACAAGTATAAATAATTCACTTCTTATAAAAGATCTTTCCACATATTTCAAAAAAGAAAATAATTTATCTATTGATGTATCTGGATATGGAGGTTCAGGCTGCACATATTTAGTTTTATTGCATTCTACTGTGGCTACAGGGGGGTGTCTTCTCCCTACAGTCTTTCATTTATGCCACACTAACAGAACAAAGAGTGGACACAACAGGGGTTTAAAAAAATGAAACCCTATGAAAAATCAGCAGGAAAGCAGGGAAGTGTATTTTAATGAGACAATAAAAAAGTAGAGGATTTTTTTGAACAATACTATGGTTGTATCTTCCAGGGACATGCCAGTCATTTTTCTAAAAACAAGATGAATTTATAAACATAGGAGGTTTAATCTCATTGTATTACATCACGTCTTAGAATGATCAGAAAGCTTTTCATCTTCAAAAAGTAAGTTTTACTTCAATAAAATACTTAGACAAGAAATGTTCTAAAATACAGATAACTCAAAATGACCAAGCAAGACAACCATCCTAGTGAACTTATTGCCTTGAAGGAATTTTCTTGTCCTTCCAGACAATAAATTGTGTTTCTGAGTTGAAGACAGCTCCACATAGTCCTGTCTGCCTCTAAGAAATAAAGACTAGTTGTAATCATCACAATGTCCATAGCAGGATCTCAGCAATTTGTGAGTAGGCACAAGCATAGATCTTTGAAATTATTATCAATCTTATTAATGATTTACTCAAAGCACACAAGCTTAGTTATAATGTAATTTTTTTTTTGTACCCAGGATTAGTCATATTTTGATGTACAGTTCAGATTAAACTTTTCTTCATTAGTTATATGAAACTCTGCCAAGTGGCTAGGCTTCTCAAATAGTAGAAGTTTGCATGCAGTAAAAGGATATACTATGTGACCATGAGATCTGAAGTTAAAGATTTAGCTTAGAAAGAAAAATATAGAAATAAGCAGCCAATGTAGAAGTATTATATTCTGGTTAGTTTATAGGTGGGTAACCTATTGTCATGGCTTTCCGTTTTTTCACCACAAGGCAAATATTTCAGTACATTTTAAACGTACATCCAATCTAGTAGATAAGGAATATGAAGTTAGTTACTTTCTCTTTGAGTACAGTCATTATGTTTGCACATGAACAATAAGTTTAAAATTATTAATTTTAAATACAGTTGTTTGTTTGTTTTACTTTAATTTTCTTTTAATTTCTTTGCAAACCATTCTACAGTTATGGTTCAGAAATCAAAGATGGACTGTAAAGTGGATTTGATCAAACTGCTTTTACTTGTGAGAAGCTGACCTAACAAACCCTGTTTTGCTTTTTTTTTGTTTGTTTTGGAGTTTTTGTTAACTTTGTTTGGAATAAGATTCTTGACTCTCAAGGGGAAAAGGAAATAGATAGGGAAAGAGAAGAAAAAGGTGAAGGGAGAAGAAAATGCAGAAGAAAGAGGGAGAGGAGGGGTGGGGGGAAAAGAAGAGGGAAAGAGGGCGGGGGAAAGAGAGAGATGCTGCATCCATGCATCAGTAGACAACAATGTCCTGGAATTAAGGTTTGTCAAGAAACTTGACAATCTCCTCTGTAAGAATAGAAATAGGAATCTGAGCACTGTTCCTTTTATCAATTGTGATAAGTACCTAGTGGGAAGAGGACCTCTATTATTTAGCAAGGAGGAAAAGAATTCTGGTTGTTTGCTTGCAATGCAGTACAGGAAGTGCTTTGAGATCATTAACGTTTCTATAGGATCTGAAAATGGTTGCCTTTCTAAAGCCCTTCTTAAAAAAAAATAAAGGGTACTTAACTTGTTAAGGGATGCTATAGTTGTGAGATTTTGTGGTTTGTTTTTTTTTTTTGTTTGTTTCTTTTTGCTTCCCAGTTCTTTATATTTAGTAAAAAGTCAGAGAGAAAGGATAAAATTTTGTTTTTTGTTTTTGAACTTTCTATATGAACCTCAATATCTCTAACTGAAAAATATGCTCATTTTGAATAGTCTGTTATATGATAGGTTGCTCCAGTTAAGAATATAATATCTCATGGTCTGAAGGATTTGAAATTACTTATAGGAGACAATAGGTCTACTTCAGAGTTTCTAAACTAAACAAAGATGGCAGAAGCTCTGTGTTGCTTATGAATGTTGGTATCTGCAGACAGTATAAAACTGAAATGCAGAGGGGCAGCTGAAATCTTCTCACATTTGTTCTGGTTCACATGCCTTAATTGCCAGAAAAACATACATATATTTGTAGATTAATAAATAACATGCACATAAGATGTAGATTGAGAGTACACTTCAAATTGCCTTAAAATTTTATAAACTGATCTCTTAAGTATAGCAAGATAGTGAGGTGATTTTCCTTCCCTGTATCACTCTATTTCAATGTTTCCCTATAGCTAAAACTTTGAAAAGCATCCCTGAGCATACTGCATTTGGTTTTCTACGTAGGTGAAGGAGTTAGCCCTGGGAGATATAACTGCTTGAACCATAGATATGCCTACAGCTGTGTTACTCATTCTTCCTGGTCGAAAATACTGGCAAATATCACCTTAAAATACAACAAAGGAAACCTATAGTGTATTATTATTATAGTGTTTTAATCTTGATTGGAGAGCTTATATATTATGTCTGCTAGATGATAGAATAAAGTTCAGTTTCAGCAAAAGTGGAGGACTGGGTGTGTGCTGGAGATCAAAGCTACTGAGAGGTTTTGACAAGCTGAAGACGGGGACTGATGACCATGAAGTCAGACAAAGGCAAATGCAAAGTATTGCCCTAATTCTGGAATAAGCAGTAGTTTAGAGCATGGTCTGACTGAGTAGAAAAAAGCTTTGCAGAAAAGATTCTATAATAATTTAAACCTCAGTCAGCAAGGGCCAACTGCAGGTTTTTTCTCAAATGTTTAGCTAGCAGGTACAGGAAAGTGTTCCTACACAACTATTTAGCATCTGTGAGAGCATGTTGGGAATGCTCTGTCAAAGTTTTGGTTCCTCAGTGTAGAAAAAGACACATGCTGGATTGAGTCCAGTGCATAGAGGATGAAATACTTGAAGTGGTGAATTCTCCATCCACAGAGGCATTTAGAACTTCAGTGGATGAAGTACTGACCTACTGACTGTCTGATCTATTGAATTTACTTTCAGCAAGAGTTTAAACCACTTGATCTCCAAAAATGTCTTTCCAGCCTACGTACTTCTGTGAATCTAATATATCAGTTAGATATCTAATTAATTGTATTCAACAATATTTCTTCTGTAAAATTCTTTGTTGAAGACTTGAATATCACAAGTTATAGGAAAATTGTGTTGGGCATAAGTTATATAATAACTTCATACTCAGTTCAACTGTGATTTATTTATATATTACTAATATTAATGATTTTATGCCAATACATTTAATACTAGGAAGCCTCTTCAGTTCAGTACATAAAGTAATGTCTTTCTTTGCTTTGATTGGAAAAAAGTACTGTTATCTAGCCTCATTTGTTGCATTCAGATGAACTGAACCAGTTATATCTTTAATACAATGAGAAACTTTTGTTTTCTTGAAGAATCTCAAAACAGATTTAGAACAACAGTGACTCAGAAAACACTATCTGATAAATGGTAATTGAGTTGAGAGTGACAGAACTGCAAAACTAAATTTAAATTCAAAGTGGATGATTTTTTTAAAATGGCAATGTGCTGATAAATTCTGAGTCTTGATGGAGAAGTTAAGATTGGGAATGACTAATTTTGTAGTTTAAGAAAAAATGCAATTTGGATCCTTTTCCCTTCCACCTACTTTAGCTCATAAGGGGGGGGAAAAAAAAAAAAAACAGGAGAGAAGGTGGGGGGAGAGAGAGAGAGAGATAGGGACACCAGTGCAAAGAAAAGTAACAACCCAGAAATGTTGTTTAAAAATCTTTAATAACTGTGGGCTGTCTCTGAAGTCTTTAACGCAGAATGATTTCCTGTAGAAAAATGAACTGAAAGAGTGTTTGTGCACCAAATCTAGGTCTTTTCCCTGAAGAGGTATTTTGATTCATCCTTTGTACTGATGGATCAACACATAAGGTTTTGACCCATATTTGAAGGTGTTCAAGGCCCTGAGTGACCTGATCTAGTCCTTGATTTACTGATTGGCAATGATGGCAGAGGGAACTAGATGATCTTTAAGATCCCTTCTAACCCAAGCCATTCTATAATTCTGTGATTACAACTGGGTAGATTTATGCATTGGTCAAATAAAAACATCTATGAAACAGCAAAATATGGATTCATTCTCTACTTGTTGTATGCAATGTTAGTGTTAGTACTGTAGGTATTAAAGGGCATTGATAATTTAATCAAAGAGTAAAATGAGTGTAGTAAAGAGAAAGCAGCTCAACCTCTCCCTCAGTTCAACTGACAGGAGATGAGTGTGTTTAGTAGATTAAACCTACACACATGTGAATGTGTGTCAGTATGAAAGGAAGTAGTGATTTGACAAGTTTGAGGGAACAAATATTATACAGTTATATCAAAATGTCAAAAGTACTTTAAATCTCTGACAGCCCGTAATCTATGTTAAAGACTGAAATGTGAATTAATGTTGAAAAGCTAAATATCAAAATGTTCCAGGGAGCTAAAAGTTGGAGATTTCCCATGAACGCTTACTAATCATTTAAAGAAAAAAATTGAATGTTCTTTTCATATATCATGCACTTGTCTGTCAGACATCAGTAGAACAGACTTACTAACAGTAGTTGTTAGTAATATGAAAGTAGAAATAATCAATGTCACTTCTATTAATTAAGTATACATAAGGTGATGAATCTAGTTAATAGCTGCACTGTTCAGCAGCATGTTTTGAACATGCTTCAGAAAGTTCCTATTAGCACCTTCAGAATGTTTTTGACCGTGACAAAACTCTTATTCTACAATTTACATTATTCTACCTAATTATTTCAGAGTAAATTAAAAGGGAAGAGGGAAGTAATTTTAGTAGGAGTCTTAACATTACATCATTGTATCTGTCCCTTGGATTTTGAAAATGAACCCCTTTTATTTTAATCCACCTTCAATTCTTAGATTGTCTATATTATTTCTCCAATAGTGACTCTATTTGGCAGGAACGTATTTAAATATTATAATAAGCAATAAAATACTTCATTAAAGCATGTTTATGAAAACACAAAGCTGTAAGATGTTGCTGTAGGGTTTTCGTGAAAGTCTGAAGAGATTTTTTTTTTAATAAATGTCTCCAGTACCTCAGTATATGAAATAATTTAATTGTGGTGCTGTATTTACTCTAAGTAAAAGCATTTACTGCTGCGTAAAGCATGGACATTACTTAAGGCATGAACAAAGAAAAAAACATTTCTGAACCAATGTATCAAGTTTTTTTTCTACACAATAATTATCAGAAAACTATATATATGAATTTCTTTCTTTTCTAGCGCCACTAACAGATAAACCACCAAAGCTTTTACACCCATTGGAAAGTAAGCTAACAATTCAGGAGACCCAGTTAGGTAAGTAGTAAACACATAATTTCTCTTCAAATTGTATGAAGATAGTTGATGTGTTAATGTACAGTGGTAGTGTGATAATATGATGTCATTAATACTTTCATTGAAAAGACATTAAACATACTGTGTTGACATGCAGAGGTGTATCATATAACATCTAGAAGAACTTGTTCACAAAAAAAGTAGAAAATAATTCTGTGTACTAAAATCTTGAATACTACTGCATTTTCTACTGTTTTTTTCCATTTCCTGTTATGTGCATGCCTGAGATTTTCTTTCTAAACTTTCCCTTTTCTGTATATTTAAATATATCCATATATATTAAAAGCTCAGTGGGATTTTGTCATTTAAATTCTGCTTACATGACTTGCTTGGTACTTACTTGTGGCATTGCAAAGATATTCTGTATTTATACTTTCTGTGTTTATAAATGTAGTACTGGTCTAAAACTATTCAGTAGTGACAAGTTAACGTAATTGAGTATGATTATTTAAAATTTACAGATATTTATGTGAGTATGAATAGAGAGAAACTTATATACAAAGAAACCATTTTTTCACTTTTTCCAAACTAGTGGATGGTGGATATGTTTTCTCACTTTGATCTCTTACTGCCGTACATGCAATTAAGTATCCAAAATTAAGTAAATGAATTACTATAGCTTACAGGATATAGAAATTTTTCTCCTTTGTGGACTGACAGGTGGTAACTTCTAAGAAACAAGCAGTCATCAGGAAGTTAAACTGGAGTTATTATTTGGTGTCAGAATAGTATCCTGTTGATAGATCTTTGAGCATGTTAACTAAAGACACAAAGGGAAACAATATGCTGGTTGTTTTAATCCCATAAAACTAATTTAAAATTAAAATGAGATAAAAGAAAGAAAACCAAACTCAGGACATTCTGCAAAACAACATCAACAAGAAATAGAATTCTTGCAAATGAGTTTGGAGAGTCAGCAACAGAGGATTTTATGGTGCTTGGCAGCCTGTAGCTAATAGTGGCCATGATATAACTCATCTTCATTTTGGTATTAATAAAGTTACATTATAATTCAAGCTATTCAAATAACGTTATGAGGTTCTATACACATATATTCTGAAAGTATTATATAGTAAAGGAGTTACATTCCCTAATACAACTAATTTTTTTGTGTCCAAACACATAATTTCTGTGTTTGACTCTTGATGATTTTATCTTTTCTTTAACCTCCAATCCTGGGAAATGGAAAGCAAAGTGACAGCCCAGTTTCTTTTTCTGACTGATGTTGGTTACTGGGATATTTTTAATAGAAAAAAATTGACATCCTTTTTGGGCTTTGTCACTGCTGCACCTAATGTACTGTACTTATGGAGGTTAATTCAATAAGAGTATAACTATTAATGGCTAGCTAGAAGCTTTTTACCTATGATTTTAAGTATTAATAATACCTTTTATTTCTCATAGTTCTAAGAAACAGAATGAATTATTTGAGAAGTGCTGGGTTACGGAAAAGACACTTTTCAGACAACTGAATAGCTGTTGATGAATGTGAAAGAGTTAACTTGAAAATGCCACTTTCAGACACAAGATGGAAAGACTGACCGTAAATAAATATGAAATAAAAGTACTTCACCTTATATAGATAGAATATATTAATTTGTTGTTTAAAACTGTGAAAAGTTGTATCAGAGCTCAAGCAAGTGAGGGGAAAAAAAAAGTAGTTCTCTGGCTCAAATACTGTTCCACTCAGAGATTTAATGCTTTGATCCCTTTGGGTAATGTTTGAAAGGGCTACATTTCACTTTCATTGTGGAAAGCTTCTATTTCAGTTCATACTTTGCAAAAAAAAAAAAAATATATATATATATATTCTATCATTGAAGTAATATTCACGTTTACTTAGCCAAACCTTAGAAAATTACCTGAGGCAGCAACTCCCACCCATCTGAGGCCTGGGCTAATCATAACTTGCAGACTGATCTAGGCAGTGACAGAAAACATGTTAGTCCTCCACAGTGTGTTTAGGATGGTGTGTTCAACTTGTATTTGAGAATTAAACATATTGATGGAAATATTGGCATGGAAAAAGAAGAGCAAGGAGGCAAGAGCCTCAGGTAGTCTGGGATTTCATGCTGCAGGGCACATGCTGGTCCAAGACAAAGCCGGTACAGTTCTCTCCGCTCATGTTTCTGTCCTTATCTCACAGTCCTCCGCATTGAGCAGGAATAAAGGCAAGGCATGCGTGTCTGCACATGTCCTTGGGCTATACATTGTGTACAGAGATGCCTGTGCTTCTATGGGCACCCGAGGTCTTCTGAAACATTAGCAGTGATAGTTCACCTCAAAATCTCCCAGTACTAGCAGGCCTTTTGAGAACGGTTCTGGACACACTTTTACTAGGAGTTTTCTCAACCTTGGTGTTTTTCTTGTTAGAAGAGCCTCTGGAGTTCAATTCTTAAATCAAGGAATTATCTAAATTCTGATGGGAAGACCAGATCTATCTGATTTGTTTGTCTCCAGTACTGCAGACACTTGATGTTTATTGCTGAGATACATTGCTCTTATATATACTAGCAATTAAAATTAATGTCATGCAACTACAGAGCTGTTGTATTATTGTATTGCATGGCAGACAAGTCACCTTGTGGCCTGATACTACACATTAAAGAAGGAGTTTCTCTGAGTGACTGATGAAGTGGTATAGTATTTGGCTTGAAGCAAAACAGAGGTGGAGAATATGCAGCCCTCAAATCTTGAACACACAGGCTCCTGTGGTTTAAATGTAATCTAATCGGTCAGTTATGGAAAAGGTGTCCCACTATTGGGACACCCAATGGAAAGATATTTGGGACATTGCATTGTAGTCATGAGTAATAATGAGCAACCTAAGAGATGCATGAATCTTGAGACCTCCTTTGGAATGTCTTAATCACATTGAATAGTAATCAGAAAATCCCTGAGTAGAAGCACAGCATAGAAATTGAAGGAGAAATTCATTTCTCAAAGGCTTTTCTTGAAAGACAGTACAGGGCAGCCAAAGCATGAGGCAGATAAATCCTTGATGAGGAAAGAAAGATTCATTCCGAACTTGTCCTGCTCTGCATTTAATGCTTTTTGTTTGTATATTCACTTCCAATTTTGTGATCAATCACTTCTGTTGCTAGGGTAAAAATACTGTTTTCTTTTTGAGCTTTTCTCCTGACAAGGGGTTCCTAAGTAGCTATGGTGACTTCAGTATAGACTTCTACTCTGGAAACAAAGACTCCAGATAAAATACTGTGTTGAATATAGTCTTGAAAAGGATGCAGCCTTACAAGAATCTTGGAGCTATGAGGAGATGAAGTGTGTTTCCCATTCAGCTCCAGGCTATTGTGTGGACTGGCAGCATCAGCATCAACTGGGGAGTGGGAAGACAAGGCACAAGTAATGAAGAGCCATGTACAGCCCCAATGAGCTGCATTCCACTATTTTTTTTTTTCTTTTACCCTCAACACACTACCAAAATCAGCAAGCAAAACCGTACTAGCATTAGAAAAGAATTCTAAGAGTAACAAAAACTATAAACTTTTAGTTCAGACCTGAGTAGGAATGTTCAGATTGATGTTATTTCTTATATATGAAACTCCTAAAATAGAATTATATTTTTTTAATTCTAAATTCATGTAGATGTTATATATTTGGCAGAAATGCATATATGATGCATGTTTATTTAACAGTTATGTTCTGTTTTTCTCTATTGGTAAATTTTGAGGCTTTTCAGTTTCACCGGGCTTTCAGGCAATGTTGTTTTTCCCCACCAGCAATGTAAAATATACTTTCTCTCTCAAAGAAACTAGCAGCATATTATTAGTCTGCCTGTTGAAAATCTTGTTTATTATCCATTTGGTCCATTTATGGACCAAAAGAAGACAGGTGTGTCTCCATAACAGACTGTAATGGATCAGAATTAAAAAAAGAAAAGCAAACAACAACAACAACAACAAAAAAACCAGCAAAACATGCACACAGAACACAATAAATCAATAATGATATTAAACGGCTCAGAAACTAGTTGGCCTATGTCCTCCCCATTTTTTTTCAGTATATTTTCTGATTCAGCACAAGCCTATAATTTGAAATGCCAGAGTTCACCTAGAAAAATAAAGTAATAGTTGAATTATTTTCATCTAGACTAAACATTAGACAAAGGAGAAAACGAATAACGACTCCAAGAACCTTATGAATAGGCCTAAGATGTAGACAGGTACCTAAGCACTTTGTGATTTGAATGAAGTGAGTTTTCATGAATTTCACCCGATGCCAAAATTTATTGTTGTGACTAAATCTGCAATAACGGTGGTGGTGGTAGTGGCGGTGGTGTTGTTACTGTACTTGTTGTTTTGTCTTTTATTTGTTTTTAGAGCACTATTTCCATAAAACTAAATTGACCACTCTCTAGTGAATAGGGGCTTGCTTCTTTCTCTCCATCCTAAACATATTCTTGAAAGAAGTAATTAAACTGGCTATTCAGGTGTTCTTTCTAAAATAAGAATATGAAAAAGTTCCAGAAGGAGATGAGAATACTTCAGGAAGAGTAGAATACTACTCCATTCATAGCAACATTTTCATAAAAATCTTCCACACAAATTGACGTTATTAATGATAAAAGCACTCCTTAGCTAGCCTAATCAGTAGCTGTATAAGTAAATTACCTAAAGTGATGTGAAATAACCAGCAATATATGTCTCCTTTCTAGATGATAATTAAAATGTAAGAATGCCTATTTTTAACTGTACACAATTAATCTAACTGCCATACTGACTCCATAAAAGGAACAACATCTTCATGATGTTAGGGATTGTTACATTGATCTATTTAATTGTTCCAGTGTTCTTTACACTAAAATGATCTATTTTTGAGGAAGAAACCCTCAACACTTTCCCATTGCTTCCATGTGGCTGCACACTCTGCTAACTGGAACGTGGCTGTGGAAAGGAGACTCTGGGACAGACACTGGCCCAGCAAAAGTCAAAGAAAATGGTGCCATGTCACCAGTCCCATGCACGGAAAGGAGCCATAGTGGGATTTGTACCTCAGCCCAGCTGCTGAGACTTAGTGCTGTGAACCGGGTCTTTAGAGCATTGTGCTCAGGATCCTTCACAATGACATGAGCAGCTTTACATCAAGAGAGGCTGATATCTCCATTCTCTTTAAATACCCATCCATGTGAACTCTGCTGAAATATAGGAAGATAAGAGCTTAGGAATAAAATATAGCTAGGCCACCAAGGCCCCTGCCATGGGCAGGGCTGCCCGGGGCCCCATCCAACCTGTCCTTGAGTGCCTCTAGGGATGGGGCATCGCAGCTTCTCTGGGCAGCTGTACCATAGCCTCACCATCCTAAATACTACAAGACAGCTAACTTTTCTACTAAGTTTCAGTTTAGTTACTCAGTCAAATAGAAAGACATTCAGTGTAAAATGTTTTGCTGAAAGACTCACTTGTAAAGTTGTTAATTTAACTGAAGACTAGTTCATGAAAACTCATGTGTTTGACATCTAGTGTAGAAGGATGAAGAATAAGTGCATTTTCAGCATCTCAATAAATAAATATATATATGTCTTCAATAATTTTTATCTTCAAAGACAGACTTTGAAATGTAAAATAGCCACTTAGGAGAATAATTGGTGGCAATTGGGTGAAGTCATGACAATCAAGGGAAGTCCCTGGTGACTGGAAAAAAGGCAACATCACAGCCATTTTTAAGAAGAGAATAAAGGATGACCCCAGGAACTGCCGTCCTATCAGTCTCACCTCTATGCCAAGAAAGATAATGGAGCAGATCCTCCTCGAAGTAGTGCTTAGGCACATGGAAGATAGGGAGGTGATAGTATGGCTTCACCAAGGGCAAATCTTGCTTGATCAACCTAGTGGTCTTTTATGATGGTGTCACTGTATCAATGGACAGGGGAAGAGCCACTGATGTCATCTGTCTGGACTTCAGTAAGGCCTTTGACGCGGTACCCCCACATCCTTCTCTCCAAATTGGAAAGATATGGATTTGATGGGTAGACTGTTCAGTGGATGAAGAACTGATTGCAGGATAAAGTGCAGAGAGTGGTGGTCAGTGGTTCAGTGTCTGGATGGAGATCAGTGATGAGTGGTGTCCCACAGAGGTCAGTGCTGGGACCAATACTTTGAGAGAGGTGATCCTGCCCTCCCTACTTTGCAATGGTGAGGCCTCACCTGGAGTACTGTGTCCAGGTATGGAGTCCTCAGTACAGGAGAGACATGGACCTGTTAGAGTGCTTCAGAGAGAGGACACAAAAATGATCCAAGGGATGGAACACTTCTCCTGTGAGGACAGGCTGAGAGAGCTGGGGCTGTTCAGCCTGGAGAAGAGGGGGCTCCAAGATGACCTGATAGCAGCCTTTCAGTATCCAAAGGGAAGCTACAGGAAAGAAGTGGGTGGACTCTTTAGCAGGGTCTGTGGTGATATGACAAGGGGAAATGGCTTCAAGCTTAAAGGGGGGAGATTTAGGTTAGACATAAGGAAAAAATCTTCTACAGTGGGGGTGGTGAGGCACTGGAACATGCTGACCAGGGATGTGGTGGGTGATCTGTCCCTGGAGACTTTCAAGGGCAGGCTGGATCAGGCCTTGGGGAACCTGATCTGGCTGTGGTGTCCCTGTTCATTGCAGGGGAGTTGGAGACTAGATGGCCTTTACAGGTCCCATCCAACTCTAAGAATTATATGAACCTATGATTCTATGATAATGTGCAATAAAATATTTACCTAACTCTTACTCAAGATGATATTTATACATAAATTTTGTTAGTTTTTTTATAAATCATAGTATCTAGATACCTCAACTGGTTTAAGCCTTGCTGTTCTAGACTCAGGGAAGAGCGTGTCGGGGAGATGAAGTGTCAGAAATATCAACAGTAACAGGAGTGGGTTTTTCAGTCATTTTAAGTAAATATAGTAACTATATGCATTATGAATGTCTTTATTCTTTTTGAAGTGTTCAAGACATATACAGTGGGGCTATTCCATACATAGCCCTTTAGTTTCGTCAGGCACAAACTGTCATATATTTGGTTTTACACTTTCTACTGAAAAGAATGAAAATAATTTTCAAACTATTTCTTGGCATTTTCAGTTGAGCATTCTATTTCTAAATGGAGAAATGTAACAGACAAATATGTTTACAAAGAAAATGAATGGATTCAAGACTTCCAAAAGTATAGACTAAGAGAAAAAGAAGAATCTAGAGAAGAAAAAAAACCAAAACACTGCATGTGTTAATAAGTGATATTACAATCACTGGATCTGGGTGTGGGTTTTTTTTTTTTCTTTTTTTCTTTTCTTTTTTTTTTGTTTTGTTTTGTTTTATGTTTTGTTTTGCTTTGTTTGTATGTGTGTATGGTTTTAATTTTATTAGTTACCTTATAGCCTCTGCTATAGAATTTCATCTTTTAGATTGCATTAATCCAATTATTATCCACTTAGGGCCAATCATAGTTTGTTAAAGAGATACAGAAAATGTTTCAGAAGTATTTAACTGCACTAATGCACTAAGGATATGTTTGCAGTTACAGCTCAGTGACAGCACATCAGCTAATTCTCCTTCCACTCTTTTTCCTGATTTAATCAAAGCCTAGAAGGTTATAAATAAGGAAATTAGAAAAATTGTATTAATGCATTTAAAATATTTATTTGCTCTCTTTTCTGTGTGTGTACATTTGAGAATATATATATACATATGTGTATATCCAATCTATATATGAATGTATGCATATTTATATAGATAAAACCTGATAGTGCATTTGTTCATATTTTATCTCCTTTTTTTAATGACTTGTCTGGGAAAATTTTGAATTAATCTGAATAATCAAATTACTTTATTCATGTTAGGCTATAATGTGTTGAAAAATGTCTTCTCTGGAGATTATACGATGCTATACTTATCCAAGGTGCTTTCAGCGAGAAGCATCTAAATATGATTTAATGCAACAAAAAGGGTCTGCTCAGACTCTTTGCAAGTTTGTACATTTTATTCTTTATGTACGGATTAAATACATGAAGATTTTATCTTTCAAATTTTGTGCAGTTTTTCATGTTTCCTTTTTAAAAGGATATCATAACATTTGTTTTTATAATTTGGGAAAAGACTGTAAAACCTCAAAGCATTTTCAATATCAGTTGGATAATTATTGAGAAGTTTGATTTCCTATTTAAGACTTTCTTGGACAGTCAGAAATGATCTATCTTACTAACAGAATAAAATATAATCAGATGCAACAAAACATTTATAAGAATCCTCTGTGGGAGACAGCAGGTATAACTTATCAAAACTGAGATAATCATAAATACATAATACACTATACCAAGATATACAATCTGGAAAGAGATCTATACTGTACGTTATTGGTGCCCTTTGAAATTTTGGTCTTAAAAAGGTTGTAGTTGCTTACATTTCAAACATCAGGAGTCGTATTGTTCACCAGATTTTTGGTTTGAAGCTATGCTCTGTGTTTTTAAATTTACGTGTAGACACTTAGTTGTATCAGATGTTAAAAGAAACACAAGTGTCTCCTTGCAGACAGAGATATAAAATATCACTTAATGGTACTAAGCAAAAACATACAAATGTTGAATAGCAAATATCAAAATCAAACATCAGTGTTTTGTCCTAAGTACTTATGATTTATAGCTAATATTAGTGAACTATTCCAGTATATTCAGCTCTTGAGATAAAAGATCCCATGTGAGCAACAACAATCTTCGCGTATAAAGCTGATCTCATTAAGTATGTCTATGGGCTAACAGTGGAACTACAAACACTAGCGTATTTTTTTTCTCCCAGGACTTAGTCTGCTTTCTAGTTACAGTCTTTCCAATATTATTGGTGAAGTCAGCATATGCTCATGCAGTCCAAACTAGGTGTGGTTTTTCAAGAAGCTGCACTGAAAATTGTTTTGTTTCATTTTTGTCTGAGATGTACTGCGTGTTAAGATTTAGTGCAGTACACAGGTTTCATTTTGAAAAAAAAAAAAAAAAAAAATCAATCTAAATTTGCAAAATTTCATAATATCAGGAATTTGACATGTCGGTAGGAAATGTAGCAACACTGAGGGGCTCAGAGGCTGAAATGTTTGTAATAAATTCTTACAGTTTATAATGTGATTCTAAGCTAGAGCTGTCCTGTTCTTACATCTTATCCTTTTGCCTAAGGTAGAATTCTGACAATGGATTAATCAGTTACTTTTTCTTGTTCCCACACAAAAACATAAAATATGTTCTGAAACAGAAGATTTATTAAGTGCTTAGTTTTTCTGCTGATGTGAGAATGTACAGAGGTGTCTAAAAATAAACTGTAGTGAAACAATTGTTTAAATGAAGTCAGAAGTAGCTCTTCAGATCTGTGGAGCTAGAAAGTTAAAACAGAGAAACCATCGAAGTTGAGTAAAATCAGAATTTAAATTTACTCCTCTGGATCTGGTAATTCATAAGACATGTAGGAAATGTCTACCTTAGACTGCACTCCAGTAAATGTTACCTTCTAGTTCATCAGCCATTTCAGCTGTTTAATGTATCATTTAAAGAGAAATGTTACTAATACTACAAATGTTTTGCCCTCTTTCCAATAGCTAGTTTTTATTAATGGAGAATATGTGTATGAAAAACAATGTTAGAAAAATGCCATACTTATCAAGGAATTAAGCACATCAAGTCAGAATTAGTATTCGCTACAGAAACACTTACTTCAGTTAAGTGAAGTGTATTAAGAAAAAATGATAGCAAGTATTACAAAATTACCTCTATTTATGACACTAATGTAATGAACAGATTTGAGATGCAAGGCTAGAGAGCCATGTGTTTGGTTTCTTTAACAACTTTCAGGCAGTTCATTTGGTGCAATAAATGCTTGTGTTTCTGAATAGTTAATCCAGAGTCTGATTTTTCATACGATTTCTAAAACCTTGGATAGTGCTTTTAGGCAAAATTAATGTCATAGGAGAACTAGCTTCTTCTCACTGGCTTTATGATACTTTTTATAATACTATAAACACCTACAGGTTTATTATAGCTTGTTATATTAGCAGAGAGTTTTTGTGGTCTTGTTATGCATATTTTTAATCTCTTGTTAATTTTTTTTTAACAAGAATATTCCTTTCACTCCAGTAAAAGTTAGAGTATTTCTTGATGAAAGACATTTTTAACTTCTAATATAGAGGTATCATTGTAATGTAAGGAGGGATGAATTACAAATGGAGCAGCCAGTGTCATGGAAGTGCAACCTTTCTTTTTTTTTTTTTCCTTTCTCGAGTGGTAATTAAGGTCAAAACAGATTTTTATAAGTTTTTAAAATACAGTAGCCAAGATACAATTTTTCATTTCTCATTGCTTTGTAAAATTCAGGTATTTTTTTAAAAAAGCTTATACATACTGGTACTTCTTGCCGTGTGAGTACTAAAATCCATAGGACTTTTCTTCTTTGTAGGACCAAAAGAAGTTACTAACATTTACAAGGGTAAAGCCCACAACTGAAATTATTTGGATTTACTATTGGGGAATGAACAATCTTCTGTTTATCCAAGCTATTGTCAAATTTACCTATGACAATAAATATATTTGCTAGTGCATTACCAACAGTAACAGTCTAAACCTAATTTAAATCAAAAATTAAGATAAGAATTAAGATGTTATTTTAGTATTTACTGGAGGGCCATATATGAAGAATAACTCATATTACTCCAAAGATTCTTCTGCATGCATTGCTGCCTGTCACAATTCCCTGCCTGCCAGCTAAGTTGTATGAATACTGCATTCTTTTTTCGGGGATATTTTATTTGAGGAGTTCCTTATATCAGTCCCTCCTTAAAGTAAGGAGAATAGGATAAGTTGAAAATGAAAGCTGGTTCTGACAGCAATCTGAGCCAGCAATGTAAGAGTGAAAGTACTATACAAGCTTCTGCATAACTTCTGTTGCTCTCAGTACCTTTGATTTTCTGCTGTTTATTATGAATTGTGTTATCTTTGCTCAGCTACAGACATATGACTTGAATAGGTTCTTGAATTTGTGGAGACTCTCGAGGGCACACAGTTTTACCTGGAAAGGTTAGCCAATAATGACGTGATGTTTCATGATTGCTTTAATGCATTGTAAATCTGTGCAACTCTGACATCTGCCTCCTGGGACTCTCCTCTTCTTTAAGCCAGCTTCACCATTCATGCTTACAAGGGTTCATGAGACGGCTGAGAAATAATCCAAGAAAGGAAAACAATTTAAGCTAAATGATTCACTGCACTACTAGTGATGCAGGTGCAACAAATTTTACTGCCAATATATGGTGAGAGCAGGATGGCCAGGGAGTGAAGTGACAAGTAAGCAGCATAAAGGTTCTTTGGCTCAAATCAGTGAAACCAAGTCTGAGTCAGTACAGAAGGCTTCCCACAGCAGCAATACATATAGGATCACTAGATAGAGAGAGGCACCGTTATGATGTAAATCATACTGTATCAGAGTGGAACTGCTCTACAGCTACCAGCATCTTCCTGTAAAGGTGGCTCTTAGTTGGACTTTGGCACACTGTTAACTCACTCTGTTCACTGTATAGTTAGTTCAGCCTTTTTGCTTAGGCATCTGGAATGGCATACTTGAAGTTGGAGTGTGTGAATATCTTCCTTGATGGTACCTATGTACCACAGGTGAATGCTTTCAAAAATATTTAAAACAGATCTTTCAAAAACATTTTATATTTAAGATCATTAATTTTATAACCAGAAATATCACTGATACATAGAAATGTATAGCCCAGATTTTCTACTGTGCTTATATTTTTGACTGTTAAATGAATCAAAATGCAACTCCATAATTGAAGATGTGTTAGTGGTTTTTAATGACCAAATACAATAGGTAATTCCATCACTAATCATTGTTTTGTTTTTCTTTAAAGTTATGTGATTCATTCTGTTACTTAAGTGGCTATCTGGTATCCTGTTACAGAAACTTGAGAATGAGGAATACATTTTACCGTGATAAAATAAAAAGCCATATTAACTCTTTAATTAGACTTTCAGTTAATTTTGTTTATTAGCTTTTCTTTCTTCAACTCTTTTGTACTCATTTATGTGAGTAAAGAACATAGCTGATAGTCCTTGATTTTCATTTGAAGTATACACGATAAATAGTGATACTGAGAACAACGTAACAAATATTTTTGAAGGGTTGATTGTAGTCATAGAGCTCATCAAACTTCAAAGACTTTTAGTTTTAGGAGATGATATTTTCACTGGTAAATTATCAGTCTTTTAAAATTGTAATGGCAGAATATTTATTTTTCAGACTTTTTTAGTCCTTCCTCTTACTGACATGACAAAAGTAATCTCGGGATTGTTCCTGCCTTTGATATGTTGCTTTGTTACAGAAAAAAACCATACTAGTTTTGATACAATCTGAACATGTGAAGTTGTTGATTTTATCAATGAAATACACTGAAAAGTTACAGTGTTTAACCTAAAGATTGTAGGATGTCTTATTTTTGTGTTGGCCTGGCTCCATGTAGTAAGCAATCATCAGTGGAAATAATTCTGAGTAATTTTTTAAATAAAATCAGTTTATGCTTGAAACACTTTCTTTTTCTCTTTGCAAAGGAAAGACTACCGTTTTTGTAATTAATTATAGTGAACTACTGTGATCTACATCTACATGTTCCAAACTACCAAATCATCACTGCAAATGTATTCAGGTATCCTTTTTCCCAACTTTATTTTGCTTAAGCTTTTTTTTTATGTAATAGTAAGTAGAGTTCCAGCTTGAAGTAGATCAAAAGAAAAGTCTGTATCAAGAGAAGTCACAATCTCCCAGACGCTGCATGTCTTCTCCTTTGAGTTTTGCTCGTCATTTAGAAGTGTTATAATTGCAAGAAAGTGTCAGTGATACATCTACCACATACCATGCAGTCTTCCTGCCTTATCTCCTATTTTGTTTTGTGGCAATCTGTTAACAAGTGTGGGTGTGGACCAATTTTTCTGAGCTGTCATAATAATATCCCAAGGTATAAAATGCAATTCATCAGGTTTTTTGTCCTAAATTCACTATGCTTTCAGAATTACTTTAATGGATAAGAGATCTATGCAGGCACTTGACAGTCTCATTGCAGGCAGGTTCTCCTGATATTTCACTGCTGAGTTTGTGTGTGGAGGCAATTCCAAACTGGCAAAATGGAGGAATCTCCACTGGATTGAGAGCATGGTTTATATAAAGACTATATTAATGTGGAGGTTGTTTTACCCTCAAGATGGAAAGCTGTGTTTTAGCGTTGAAATGAGTCTAACTCTTCTTGAAAGTAAGAGAACTAAAGGCAGCCTATTTCCAGTTCTGTGTTCAGCATGTCTGAGCTTTTCAAGGAGCTGTCTAAATCCTCAGGACAGCAGAGTCTTCAGCCAGGTGGACAGAGAGTAGGTTAAAGCTGAGAAAGACTACAGGCTATATTTAATAGGGAAGCAGAAGGGCCTTGACAGCTAAACTACTGGCAGCGGTAGTTAGCTAGTGTGAGACTCTTTGATAATCTGAGTCTCAGGTAGATTTAGATAAGACAGATAAATTTCTGGATGGAGCTGATTCCATTTCAGCAGAGGCCTGATACATGTTACACGTAACATCTATAGTGCCTTAACCCACATACACAGAGAAAGGCTGCCAGTCGTAGTTGAAATGTGGGACTTCACTGGTTATACATAATTGAAGTTAGAAACCGTAGTGTATTTATAATTGGTGCTTATTCCCAAAGTCACTTAATTTGGATGTCAGGATCAGCTGAACCCTTGTAATAGACCACTAGGAACAAGTGTGAAAATATGTATTTAGTGCAGTGTAAATACAAGGGAAAATATTGCTAAAGTTTAATATAACGTGATGTTATTTACTTTTCAAATGGGTAACAACGCGCATCTGTTACTGTGACTCAGCAAATGCTTTGCCAATCCTTAAACTGTGATAACACATTTGTGAGGTGGAGAACAATACAGCATCTGCGCTTAATTATGTCTCTAATATCTTTTTTGTCTATTTAGAATGTATCATAATGCAGCTCCTTCACAATTATTAGTGATAAATTAAAAACGACCAGAACATTTCAACTTCGAGTGCTGCATTTCAGACATACACATGCTGCTGTGTACATCAAAAGTTATATTCTACTTTGAAATCTAAAAGTATTTTTCTTGTTTATGCCTGTTACCTGCTAGCAGTATGCCAATTTGTCGTATATCAAATCCATTTCTAGGATATGCCATTCCCTTTTTTTTTTTTTTTTTGTTTTCCTTAAAGCAGGATCATACCATTAGGTTCTTCTATCCAATTGACATGTTCAGTAAAGGAGGCTGTTTATGTGCATTTTTCTGACCTCCACATATCGAATGATAATTTATGTATCATATTAGAAGGGTGCATTTCAATAATTGAAACATTTTTAATTTATTTTGTCCCATTACAGTATGTATTACGGAGGTAAATATGTATGTATAAATTTACACTGTTTTTGAAAGTACAGCATGAGACTATACTCGAATAAACTTCAGAGTTTACTTTTGAAATAATTTGAAAAATAACCAACCAACATAATCATCTAAAATTACTACCAGCAGTTTTTGTAAAACATATTTTGAAGCACCCAAATACACTCATCTAGATCAGAAGACAAAAGTAACAGAGTTATAACCATTTTTTCTTTTTGTTACAATTTTACAGTTCAAGATATACTTGAACAAAGAAGTTGTTCCAAATAAGTTCTCTTTGGAGACAAGAAGGTTCCAGGGAAACCTCATTGTGGCCTTCCAGTACTTGAGGGGAGCATATAAACAGGAGGGGGAACGGCTGCTTGTGAGGGTGGATATTGATAGGACAAGAGAGAATGGTTTTAAATTGAGACAGGGGAGCTTTAGGTTAGATATCAGGAAGAAGTTTTTCACACAGAGGGTGGTGTCACACTGGAACAGGTTGCCCAAGGAGGCTGTGGATGTCCCATCCCTGGAGGCATTCAAGGCCAGGCTGGATGTGGCTCTGGGCAGCCTGGTCTAGTGGTTGAAGACCCTGCCTGTGGCTGGGGGGTAAAACTAGATGATCATTGTGATCCTTTTCAACCCAGGCCACTTTATGATTCTATGTTAGAGGAAATGTAAAAGCTTACAGCTTTAATAATGAAAAGCCTATTTGTTAGGTATCATCAGTTTTATTCCCTAATAAACTATATTGGTAAAAATGTTGTAGAATGACACATTCTTTTAAAGCCAGCAATCTCTCTTTAAATGTAGCTTTTTAAATGGTGAAAGTTTGATTCTGGTATGGACACACTGCATCCATAGATTACAGACACAAGCAGAATCAGTGTATAGTAATTATAGATACCGCAGGCTGAGAGGTAAATATATTATCTATCAACACCTAAAAAATTCCATGTTGTCTTACTCATAGATGAAAACTCACATCCTATATCATTGTCCTTACAGTAGTAGGGGAATCCATAAAAGTGTTTTATGAGACAAGGAGAAGCTGAGTTTTATCTATTGACTGTTTTCTGCTAAATAAGAAAAAATAAAAGTAAATTACTGTTAAATTTGAAGGTTGTGATAGGAACTTACACTGGCTAAAGACAGCAAAGAAAGTTTTTCAACAAGATTAATTTTTCATTATGGTCCTGTGCTACTGAGTTCTACTTACATAGAACATCAATCCAAATAATTTTTATTTTTCTTTAAGCAAAGATAGGAAAGAAGGGAGGGAGGAAAGGGAAGGGAGGGAGGGAAGGGAAGGAAGCAGGGAAGGAAATGAATCACGATTAACAGATTTCCTTTCCCTCTCTAACATTTCATTTCAAGACTATCAAGTTAGTGTTTCATAAGATGAAAAAAAGACAAACTGGAATTAGGTGGTTTGGAGGAGAATCCTTAAAATGTAAATGAAGGAAATTTCTGATGTATTGTTAGCTTTTTTCTAATGATGTCTAGTAATGGGTGAAAAAGAAACTGCAAAATCTCTATTCATTATTTAGAATCTGAAATTTAATTAAAAGAGATAATTTCATTTAAAAAATCATAACTTATATACATGCTTTGTAAAGCTTTACTTTTTAGTAACATATTACTTAGAGTAATAAAAGAGCAGTGATGTGGAAGTCTAACATATGATCTAAAAAATTTCAGAGATGTTGCAATGAAAAGAATTTTATGAGTTTCTCTGAGATTTTCCCTGATTCTCTTTAGCCAATCAACTTCAGAAATCTTTGCAATTTAAAGGCTTTTCAGTTACATAAGATTAATAGAGATTCAAAAATTTGCATTTCTTTGTATATAAATGATTTAGAAGCCTAACGACAAAAGATAATTCTGTATTGGAAATAAAATATAACTGAGTCTTTAAAAAGCTAAACAAAGCACTCTCAACTTTTTCTTATATCTACATGTAAAGTGACCCGTTTCCTTCTCAAGCTTTATCCTCTTGAGGGTTGTACACTTTCCTCTTCAGTAATCTTCCCTGCAGCTGGAGATAGAGACATTTGCAAGCAATATTGCTGGCATACATATCCTTCCAAAAAAAAAAAAAAGGCCAAAGTTACTAAATTTCCCTCTATTTCCAGTTCTGTTTCTTAAATTTCTTATAGAAAACAGCTGTCTTCCTCTATTTAAATTATCTATATCAACCCTTATCACAAATACTTTTATTTTGTAATGAACAATGAAGATAATTTTCTGTCTTGGGTTCTGCCTTGTCTTCTTACTATTATTTCCTGAGAGTTGTTCTAGTCTTGTGAGAAGCAGCTGAGGGAACAAGGATTGTTGAGTCTGGAGAAAAGGAGGCTCAGAGATCTCATCGCTCTCTATAACTGCCTGAAAGGAGGTTGTGGCTAAGTGGAAGTTGGCTTCTTCTCTCAGGTAACAGTGATAGAACAAGAAGTAATGGCCTCAGGTTCCACCAGGGGAGGTTCAAGCTGGATATTAGGAAAAAATTCTGAGAGAGTGGTGATGTGTAGGAACAGACTGCCCAGGGAGGTGATGGAGTCACTGTTCCTAGAGGTGTTCAAGAAATGTGATGTAGTAGATGTGATACTTAGGGACATGGCTTAGTGGACACGGTGGAGATGGGCTGACTGTTGGAGTAGATGGTCTTAGTGGTCTTTTCTAACCTCAGTGACTCTACAATTCTGTGATTCTAACTGCAAATGATTATCTGAGATTCTAACAGAGCTAGACTGCTTACCAGTGATGGAGATGTCTTCAATTGTCTATGTAATGGACAAGTATTCAGTTTCTCATTAGTCTTTGGGACATACACTTCTCATTAGGAGTAAAGAAAGAAAGATATATGTGAAAAAAGCATTTTTGTTGGAACAGCAAAAACATCTTAAGTAGTAGTTCCTGTAGTGAAAAAGGCTTCCTTTCCTGATATTCACCTACACTTCTGGGAGTAGAAGGCACTTTCTCCTTCCCCAGGATCCTCCATAAAAGTCACAGAAGATTTGTTGAACAAGAGGCAGTTATTAACACAGAAGCATAAAAAATCCTCTAACATTCACTCAGATTGAATGTTTCATGAACAATTCACACATGACATAAATAGCTAAGGCAGATATTTATTTCAGAATAGATTTATTTGTGATTGTAAGTCAGATTGAACTGTAACTGAAATTTTTAAAGCTTCTTTGACTTTCAGTCAACATATATTTTCCATACATTCTGTTAGAAGCAAAAAGTACGAGCTTTTGGCATAGATACTATTCTATATACAGTATTCTAGTGTACGCAGACTGTCTAGAGCAATACCTGACTATTGATGTCTAGTCACTGGGGCTGCTATCACAATAATAATTATTGTTTTGCCCTTTCCTTGGAGATATATTTATATTTCAGTTATTACTCCTCAGTCCCTTCTTCTCCACTATGCTGACCTCTCCACGAGCCTATAAATGCCTCAGTTCAGTAAAGGGCACTGTATTCTTCTTCCTTCAATGCTCTCTACCCAGTCAGGAGCAGAAAGAAAGCCAAAGAAGAAAAATGTATTCCATACAGTACAAATATCTCTGAAAATAAATAAAAAGTCTCCACACATTCTATTCAGTACCATTCTGATTTGGAAGCATTTAACAGCTGCCAGATACCTCAAAAGACTCTAAAATTATAGGATCCATCAGTGATTTTTTTCTAGCATTCATTTAATATTTCTGGCTACTGAAAACTCTGTCAGGAGTTCTTGCACTAAGATCCAAAAATATCCTGCACAGTGCAGCTGCCATTTGCTATTTCATCAGCTTTGCAAAAAATCAGACCGGATTTTTGGGAACATCCACCATCTATCTCCACTGCCATTTTTAAAGGGAAATAAAAAGTAAAGAAAATCTTTTGTATTCATGCACGCAGTAAAAAACATGTAATAATTACAGATTTCAAGAAACTGCTTGTTCGTACTCTCCACCTCACTGATCCTAAATGATCATTATTTGAAGGCAAAAGCTTATTCATATTTCAACAGTACAGAGAATGTATTCCCGTCTCCAGCACTATCTTTCTTCTGCCGTGGTCTAAACTGATGCAAAATGTTAAAATGCATGCTATCAAATTCAGTGTACCTGCTTTCCTTTTGTTGAACCACATTGTACCAGCAATATAGTTTCTGTAGCTTAATGAGCTATGCATGCATGAACTTATGAGACATCAAACACAAACTTCCTCATTAGTAGTTTACATAGTTACGGAAAGAACCATTGTGTGGAAATGTTTAATGAAACATGAAAGAGCTTTTTACATGCTCGCAGCATCTTTTGCTCTGTTCTATATTTGTGGCAGCTTTTTTCACTGTGAGTACTTTTGTATTCTTTATCTCTGTAATCAGATGTTGGTTTTTATTGACACGTATGATATTTAGAATTGAAATCCTACTGTGACTGGTGTTGTGCTTAAATTACAATTAAAGCCAAAGCTTTGGAAAAAAGCTTAAAGGTATTTGAGGTACCCTTCAAGGACCTCTAACCAAACAGCTGGCTCTAAGAAAGCGGAAATGATGTGTATGGTAATCAGTGTAAGAAATAAGGAGATTGTGAGACCAGGTGTAATGGGCGTAAACAGTGAGCAGAATGAAAAATCAAGGCTATTCAAACCCAAAGGCTCAGGCATCAGATAGTAAGACTGCAGAAAGCACACAAAGCCTCTGCCATAGGAAAATATCCTAGCAGGAATTGGAGAGAAAATGAGCAAAGATTGGGGAGAAGAAAAGTAGAAAGGGATCATGGGGTAAAACACGGGCACAGCCCATTATGGAGAATGTCATTTGAACATGTGTTCCTCATCATGTGTCAGAGGAAAGGGCAACCCACAAACCCTTACTGAGGGAAGAAAACTCATGTGCCACAAGAATCACTCGTACAAAGACGAGAAGAATGATGTGTTTTGGGTGGATATGTTGAGGGTGGTCTGGAATGGGCATAAGGGAATAGTGGAAAGAAACTGTGTGTTCATGCTGTTGGGGTTGCAGTAGGCATCAAGTGAGAGATTCTTTAATAGTCTTCTAATTTAGTTGATGTTAGCCTTTAAGGCTAATACTGGTTCCTTCTGTTTGTTAAATGAAAACTGAAAGAAATGTAAACAAATCCTGTTGTAGGAAATAAATTTATTTTCTAATTATGTTGAGCCATGCTGGGTTATAATTATCCAGTTGTATTTCTGTTGGTATTTATACAAAAAACTAGATTTTAATTAGTATCAGAAAGTATGAAGCACTGAAAACTGGCTGGAAATTAAAAAGAAAGGGAAAAAAATGGAAGTGTTTCTCAGCAAATGTTCTGTCTTTTGAGAATGATTGATAAGGCACTCTTCATTTGGTGTTGGAAGCTCTAGCATTTCCATATCTTTTCAAGTTATCTATTCACTTTCAGTTTAAAGCTGATTACTGTCGTATAAGATTTGTGAAAATGACCACTCATGACTAAAATCATCTATGGAGGATGATGCTAACCCTGTCCAGGAGAACTCTGCACTAGCTTCAACAAGAGTACT
Source organism: Tragopan temminckii (assembly GCA_028571105.1). Classification (NCBI taxonomy): domain Eukaryota; kingdom Metazoa; phylum Chordata; class Aves; order Galliformes; family Phasianidae; genus Tragopan; species Tragopan temminckii. The sequence continues at coordinate 101,065,836 of JAOWBP010000001.1, read as the reverse complement.
CTTGCCTTCTTTGCACCTCTCTGAACTACACTGACTATGAGAATTGCATTTGGTATTGTATACATCTGTGATTGTCTCTGTTGGATTATCTGTATTCTTTATACTTACATCTGTGTTTGCTAGCGAAATCTGTGTAATCATCACATGCAGGCCAGGAATATCTTTAGAGAACAGAATTAATTCTGAAATTATAATCAGGTCAAGAGTCTGTTTCTGGTACTTCAATATGCCTCTTTATAAGTGTGTGTTCATCCACTGATACACCAAAGCAGTTTTTAAGTACTGAGGTGTTTTGTCAGGCAATTTGTCATGTTAATCCTCACTTTAGCAAAGCTTTGATAACCTCAGTCCTGGAATTTCCAGGAGCTAATTCTTCATTATAGGCTTGGCTGACAGGAACAGATGAGACATATATAACATTTTTGCCTAGGAGTTCCTTGTATGAATCCAACTCCGGGATGCAATAACTGAAGGCTATTACATGGGCTCTAGCAGTAAAGCCATCGGCATTAATTTGAGAGTGCTTATGGAAAGGTAAGGACTTAGATTAGTTACAGAAAATGAATTTCACCTACTGAAATGGGCGAGGATCAAGAGCTGTGGAGACTTTTACAGCAAGCCTGGTGACTAACCCTAGGCGACTGCCTCAGAATTCAGAGCTATCCCCTCATCTATCTCACCCTAGATGAGCCCACAGAAAGATCCGCTGCAAAATTGCTAATGATGGTTCAATCTCTTGCATGTAGCTTTCTCTTCAGGGTTAGGGCTGTCATTAGTTGGGAGAAGTTGCTTCAGTCTCTCTGTAATAATCTGGTTTGAAAAATAGTGATTAAAATATTCTACGTATTACTAAATGTGGTTGTGGTGGTGGGTTGCTGAGACCCAAGGGCAGATAGACATCAGAAGGAGGAAAGCTGATGTTGTTGTGTCTAAGTGTGCTAGTGGACCTGCACTGTAAAAACATGTTTTTTAATAAAAATCTGTAATTTGAAAGAGTGGAAAAGCAGAAAACAGTCAAAACAACATCAAGGATATGTATCATTTAATCTTCTGCCTCCAGGGTTTGATTGAATTGAATTTTTCCACCTTTAAGTGGTATACCAGACAGTGTTGGGCATATTATAATTGCTGATATCACTCTGTCCTCCAGATATAAATATAAGTAGATAAACAGTGAATTTCTAGCCTTTAATGATTTTTTTTTTCTGTACATAATACTACTGTTAGTATGCTTTTTCAATTTCAATTCCTAAAATTGTTTTGAAAATGATTTTATAAATGCAAGATTTCTATGGCCTTTGTAGTCTGTGTGGATGTTGCAGATCTCTGTCAAGTGAGCATAAGACATAAAAGCTTTATGTTTTACTGTCTAGCTCTTTTCCATTAATCACTGTTTTACCAGGAAAATATCTTTAAAGGGATAAATGACTAACAGCAGAAAAGTAGAATGCATATGCACTGAGTTATTTTAGTATGCATACGTACTCAGGATGACCTTATTAAAAAGTTGATTAAGAAAAGAAATTAGAAAATAAATTTAAATTTAGTACTTAAAAATTATTTTGTTTTTTAACCCATGGGTTTCGTGGGTTCGTGTTAACGAGTGTAGGTAGAATAACTAACAGCTAGTTTGCTCATGTGATATATTTTCATGATTTTTCATGATTTTCAGAGGATAAGGAATGAATAATTAAAATTTTCTCTAAGGAAAAAAAAAGACTATAATATTCCCTCTACTGATTCACACCTAAATAATGCAGTATGTAAAAATGTATTCTGCTTTAGACACAATAAAAACCTGAGTCAGAAGGAGTTAGAGAGCTCACTTGTCATGCTGGGTAAACAGGCAAACAGCATGGAAGCTCATTAGAGAAACTGTGGGCATGCTGCCTCCTCATGGAAAAACAAATCGCAATTCACTTCTGTCCTCAGGATGCTTCCCTGAATATACTGATATTTTCCTTCCAGAAGAAGAGTTTAGGGATTCTCTAATTCCAGTGTCTTGAATCAGGAACATAAAAAAAATTTAAAAAAAAAATTCACCTACTCGTGTAGAACAGATAACTCTTTTATATTGGATTCCTGATTTCAAAGGTCAATAAAAGCTAAAAATCTTCTACCTTTTAGTAAAATTTTCTCTGCAGAGCCTAAATAAAGCATTTTGATTTGAAGAATCCATTGCATATGTTCTGTGTATGAGGATTTTCTTAAAATCTATAGATATTTCTAGACTTTGTAATAAAAATATTTTCTTAAGATCTATGTCTAATTCCAGACTAAGGAAGGGAATAAACTAGGAAACATGAGGGGAAAAAATCATGTAAATCTATGTTACTCTGATTGTTTCTGTCATTTAGCTGAGGTTGCCATCTGAACAAGTAAACACAGGTTTTAAACCCTCTTTAATACAACATCTTACTTTCAGTCACCACATGTAGCATGCTACTGCCTGCATTTGTGCATGTTGGAGTAGTGGAAGTATTCTGTTCGAGCACTCCAACTCCATGGAAGCCTACCTGCTGACACTCTCATTGAACCTGATGTTGTGCTTACACTAGCAAATTGCTTCCATCTGCTCCATCAAATCCACATATTCTGCAGAGGAGCAGAGAGGATCTGTCTACAGCATCAAATGTCAGAGTGTTCTGGGGTAGGAAAGTCACAGAATCAGAATTGTAGGGATTGAAAGTAACTTCTAGGGAGCATCAAATCCAACCACCCTGATAAAGTGTGTTCCCTACAATAGATTGAAAATCCAGCATGGCCATTCAGGAACAACAGCTGTAGGAATGGGGTGCCATTCTACCAGGCACTGATAAGTCAACAAATAAGTTACTAACATCTTTGAACAGTAAGCTGTAACAACATGTTCCTTTTATACAAGCTTTTTAGTAAGGATGGGGCGTAAATGCTTCTAATATATTGTTCACACTGTGTTTTGTCACCATCCTGGAATGGTTTCTTTATTTTTTTCTTCTATTTTCTCTCCTATTACTTTGGCTTTATTGCTTCTGAATCTGTTTTTTTATGATTTGTTTTATGATTTGTCTGGAAGAGCTGCTAAACTGGTGACAAGCAATCAATCAATAATGTGGTGGTGTTGTGATTTTCAGTTTGCATTATCCTGAAGGATACCAGACTTTCTCATTGCAAAATCTAGCTTGTGTCCCAGTAAACTTGTGTCCCATGCTCTACACCAGAGGATAGCCTTGCTGTATGTCTCTTCTTTCTCCTAGAACTACAGCAATAATCCTCTCATCCTCACCACATGCCAAGATTTGCTATTTCCCCTTTGCTGCCATACATGGCAGTGCTGCTCACTGGCAACCAACTGAAGCTGGTACACATAAGTCGAGATTTGGGTTGTGAAGATGGTTTGGGTAGAATGTGATTACCTAACAAAGGGTGGGGAAGGAATATAGGCTACAGGATAAATTTACTCCAGTGGCATTTTAGACCTTTAAGGGTATCACTGATCATCCAGACATAGCCTTGGCCAGAGGACACCTTTCTTCCTTGACTTACTTTAGTCCTCTGTGAAAGAAGTTCAATAAGAATGTTGATAGCAGCCCTTTCCAGGGCAAGGCTGGAAGCCCTGTCATTTACACCCAACTCACTGAAATCCCCAAAAGTAGATCTCACATTTCTAGTGAATGCATAGGTTCTGATCTGGACTGCAGACTCATGATTTTCACCTCATGAAAAAACTGCTTTTAAAACATCAGTCCCTCTTGGGAAGTCTATCTGAAAGCTGTACATTTATCAAAGCTAGGAGGCAAAAAAAAAAAAAAAAAAAAAAAGCCTCCTCAGCTAGCCAAATGAAGAGAGTGTTTATGTAAAACATTGTGATACTGGTCTACGCAGTCCTGGGTGGGCAGAGAAGTTACTAGGTGATGATACCACTGTGACGATGTTAAAGGCTAAAAGGGTTCAGGATTTGCACCAAACACAGGTGGGAACACCTTATTTCTGCCAGTGGTGGGGACCATAATGAGATTTCCTTGTTCTCGATTACTGAAGGAAACTAAACTAGAACTTACAAATGTACAAAATGGAGAAGATTGAATTTTCGTATGTACTACTGCACAAATTTAAGTAACGTAAGTACACACTTAAAAATTCCCTTCCGTAAGGAAATGGTCACAGTACCCTCACTGAGTTGTTGATCATTCAGATAAAATAATCTCCCTATTAAACAAGTTAAAAAAACCCTTCATTTTAGTTGCAAAAATTCTAATGAGAATTAGAATTCCTCATCTCCTGCTCACAGACTAAATTTCAGGGGCTTCAAATTAAATTCAGATGGGACTTTCTTCTTCAGAAGCATTGGGGAATCCTTGAAAAAGGAGACCCATTATTGAGAACATAGTTGGCTGTCCCCTTGTTATTTTCCTGTTTTGGTTTGCTTTGCTACTGAGATATGATAAGACATTCAATTTTCAGCATCTTTTAGGGTACGTGATACCTCACCCTATTTTCTTATAACCTGATGCTCATTTCTTAAAAAGAGGTATAACATTAAATTATAGTTTTTATATTGCAGCTTATTTAGACGGTGTTTTGCAGATATGAGGTTTTCAGTTTGTTTTTGTATTTGGGTTTTTTGTTTGTTTGTTTGTCTTTTTTGTTTGTTTGTTTTTGCTGTTGCTGTTGCTATTCAGACCAGTTGAAAAAAAAGGGCTTATTTTAAAATGTCTTAATTGTATTCCATGCCTATCTTGGAATACATCTCTTGCCTTTGCTGTATTAGCCCACCTTCCATTAACAGTAATAGCATGGCTCTTGTGCATACATGTTTAAATTCATTGGTCTTACAGTTGAAATACTGGCTGATGTTGCCAGGGTTGCTAGCGAGTTGTTATTGGGATCATTCACAAAGCTAAATTTGTTGCATTTATAAGTAAGAAGCAAAGTGGTTATTAGAATAAAATTCCTTAGAAAATTATCTCAGAAGAGATCATTAAATTCTGGCTAATTTACCACCTACACTCCACTTTCTTCCACCGTACTTACATTTTGGGGAATTTGCTACAGCACCGGATCAAGCTTTGCTGATAAATTAAGCCAATATACTGTATACTATATATATATATATATATATATACACACACTACCAATATACTATACATATCATCATTTGGTATTTGATATTTGGTTTATTCCTCATTTCACTACTCTCTAGATAAAAATGAAATAAAATTATTTTTTTCCTCTTTAAAAACAAACCAAAAAAACCACAATTATGTAATCAATATCAAGCAGTACATTCTTTCTACAATGCATTTGATTTTAAACCTGGGTAAAAATGACAAAGGGATCAGAGAATCATAGAATATCGTGAGTTAAAAGGGATTGATAAGGTAATTGAAACCCAATTCCACATATGTGGAGTGATGCAAATGGCATTTTGTGTGGGGAAATTAAGAAAAAAAAAACAAAACCTACAAGAACTTACGTCCAGTTGCTTCCCATTGATACTTTAGAGTTAAGTAAATAGTCTGAGGCAGCTAAAAAGCAAAGAGCATCATCAGATTCCTTTGGGGAGGACTGAAGCAATTGCAAATTTGAGCTTTGTAGCAGTAGAGTTGTCATGCAGTAATATTGACTTGAGCAATAATAGTATCAGTGAACAGACTAAGCTGAGTGGGGCAGTCAATACAATAGAAGGAAGAAATGTCGACCAGAGTACAGGCTTTAGGAATGGGCATGCAGGATTCTAGTGAGATTCAACAAGACTGAGTTTGGGTTGGGGCAATCCCAGATGTATATACAGACTGGGAGAAAAACTCATTGAGAACAGCCCACTGGAGAAGGACTTGAGGGTCCTGATGGACAAAAAGCTGGAAATGAGCTAGCAGTGTGCTCTTGCAGCCTGGAAGTTCAACAGTATCCTGGGCTCCATCAAAAGGGGAGAGAAGGAGGTGATTGTCCCCTTGTGAGGACTCTGCCCTTGTGAGGCCCCTTCTGAAGTGCTACAACCAGGCTTGGGGCCCCCTACACAAAAAAGATGTGGAGATTTTGGATTTGGTGCAGAGGAGGTTCACGAGGATGATCAAAGAACTGGAGCACCTCTCTTGTGAAGACTGGCTGAGGTAGCTGGGCTTGTTTAGCTTTGTGAAGGGAAGGTTCCAGGGAGACCTCACTGCAGCCTTCCAGTACTTGAAGAAAATTTACAAGCTCGAGGAGGACTGATGTATAACACAGTTTGATAATGATAGGACAAGGGGAGATTTATGTTAGATGTTAGAAAGAAATTCTTTGCTCAGAGGATGGTGCAGCCCTGAAACAGGCTGCCCAGAGAAACTGTGGATGCCTCATTCATGGAGACATTCAATGTTGGGTTGGATGGGGCCATGAGCAGCTTGATCTGGTGTTTGGCAACCCTGCTTACCACAGGGAGACTGGAACTAAATGATCTTTAATGTCCCCTCCAGCCCAACCTATTCCGTGATTCTGTGTTTCTATTATTCTGTGAGTCACTCAGCAGATTATGATCATCTTAACTAACAAAGATTAAGTGACAGGACTAGGTATAGGCCAATTTCATAGTTATTCACATACTGCTGTTGATTACAGAGGACAGATTATGGCCTTACATAGATACATTATTGCATAAGCTACAGCATGGAAAGGTATAAACAAAAGTGTATGTTCAACATGTAAGTTTGGAACTTAGATTGATCCAGAGTTATCAGAGCTGGATAGTAACAAAATAAGATCAGTGTCAGCTTGAATGTTTGTACTGTGCCTGAATGTCTAGGAATGCTAAAGATTTTTTTTCCCTTTGACAGAACCAAAACAGAAACAAAATGTTTCAATCAACCTTTCTGTGTCTCCTGCAGAGAGACTAGAAAGAGCTGACAAACCTGCAGCCTTCAAGTTTGGCAAAAAGTCCAGTAAGACTGACATAGATATTTGGAAGTATATTGATATACCATCAAAAAATTATATTTTTAAGTCTCAGAGAGGAAGAATAAGAATGTCTTGCAGTCTGTAAACCAAGAAGGAAGTTAGAAGAGATGTACAGATGAGTAGAATTCACAATAAAACCCAGTTTACCTCTTTGTTGTTGTCTTCTTCTCAGCTCTAGGCTAAATAATGCGTTGTCCTGCAATACCACAGAATTGCAAAAGAAAAATATCTGCTTATTACTATGATAACAAAACCATTAAAGGTATCAGATTTCATTTTGTCTGTTAATTAAGATCTGAAACTTACTTTTATGAGATCTTGCTTTACAAATTTCTATTATCACTAAAAAAATATTTTTTTAAATTTCATTGATTAGAGAATAACATAATTTCACTGCTGACAGCATGCAGTATTTTGACGTGTGATTGAAACTGCACTTTTAAGTGACTTTCTAACACTTAGGTCAATCTGCTGTTGTTTAGGATTTAAATTTATTCATGCTTAACATCCAAGAACATAAGCTAATGAGTATAATGAGACATGCTGACACTGCAAGGACAATCTCTTCTTTCACAGTTCAGAAGAATAGCCAGAAACATCAGCACAGAAGACGAAGCACCCCACAAGCTCTAGCTGCATATCCACTTTTTATTTTTAATGTATAGATTCATGTCCTCAGGGAAGCTAAGTGTATGGTTTATTCTCGGTCAGTAGTGAATGGTGTTATTGTCAGGAAAACTCAGTATTCTTTTATCCAGTACTTGGTTTGTGATCTTTTCACCCATTCCTCTCACTCGTGGATGTGCTATTCACTGTTTCTTCAGAGTTAAGAAGGATTTTGAATGTCTGCGCTTCTCTGCTCTGTGCAGCTCATCTCCCTTGAGAGCCAAGCATATTCAAAAAGCTGCTGAGAGTGTTTTGAATTCTTATTGTAAGTCACACACTGGAAATATCTTTCATAGATCGTATATCCCTATGTCATACCCTTTATAAATCAAATCCATGAATCACATAGCTGTTTATTTATCCCACATTAATAGTCTGAAGATTTACTCCTTCTCACGTTACTTATCCACCTGGCACAAACTAGATAGGGATCTGAGATGAAGGAATATCTGTTTCTTTATCTCTTGTTCCTTCAGTGACCTGTTGGAAGGAATTCATCACTCTTTGCACAGAGCTCCAGGGTCGGTTCAGATTTCACTAGAAAGGCTGTGCAGATGCCATATCTGCTTCTTCAACTGCAGTTGTGAAGTAAACATGAAGCAAGGTGGCAATAGGAAAGAAAATGGTGTACTAAGAAACCATGGACTGAAATGTGGCTCTGGAGGTGCATGAATAAAGCAGTACTACAGTCCATGTAGAAAAGCTAACACTTTCTCACAGCCGAATGTAGCTGCCTATAGACAAGCCTTAAAGCAAGATTACCATTCTTTTATACTAGAAAGGACTAACTTAAAGTAAAATTCACAAAAGAGCTCAAACCAGTGTCACGCTGTATGAGGGAGATAAGAAGCAAGGTGGAAAAGAGTGGAAAATTAGGCATATGTAAAAATACAGTAGAGCATCTTTTATCAAGAATGGTTGATGTCAGCTTTGAAATGCTAGAAAAGGAGATGGAAGACATCCAGCACGTAGGAATACGAAATACTGCTGATAAGAGATAAGCTTAAAGCCAGCCACCTTTCTTAGTAGGAGTTTGTGGGAGTGGATGACAAATATCAAGAACAAGCTGTTCACATAAATTGTGCCTTTCAACTCTTACATCATTTCTGCAACTTCACCTGCAAGCTTCAGTCTGTATATCTCATACATTTCACAGAATCACAGAACTGTAGGGCTTGGAACGGACCTCTGGAGATCATCTCATCCAACAGCCTGCTAAAAGCAGGTTCCTTATAGTAGGTTACTCAGGAAAGCATCCAGATGGGTTTTGAATCTCTCCAGAGAAGAAGACCCCACAGCCTCTTTGGGCAGTCTGTTCCTGTGCTCTGTCACTCTCACAGCAAATAATTTTTTCTTTCTCTGGGAACTGCTGAAGTGAGTTAAGTGGTCCCATTCACTTGACTCCCACCCTTTGGATATTTATGAGCATTGATGAGATCCCCACTCATTCTTCTCTTCTCCAAGCTGAACACCCCCAGGTCTCTCACTCCTCTCAGTTCTCTCCCTCATATGGGAGATGAGGAAATGCTCCAGGCCACACTGATGCAAAATAATGTATTTAACTTGCTTAATAATTTCAAATGTAAGAAGAATCTCATATTTATATGAGTACATAAGGTAATGTTTACAGGACATTCCAATGCACAGCAAGGCATTATTTGATTCCTTTGGGCACTGAATAATCAAATTTGTTATTTTAAAGAAGAACCCATGTTTGTACTATATCTACAAAATATCCAGATACTCTAAAGCTTCTATATGAACTGTAATGTGATTTGGAAGTACACTGAACCAAAATCTTTCCATTGAAGACTGAAAATGTTTTCATTCAGAATCTAACTCTTTATGTATAAAATTACAAAATCATAGAATCATAGAATCATAGAATCATGAACCAAATCAAAATAAATGAAATGAATCAAAATCTTCAATTCTGCAAACGTTTTCTAATTAACAATTTAAATACAGAAAAATCAAGAAAACATTTCTTAATATCTGTGACCTATTAGAGTATCATAATCCTGTCTGTATTAAATATGCAATTGGAACTGCATGCAATAAGCGCAGGCATTTTTAATGTTCTCTTCATTAGTCAGAGTACATAGTGTTAATTAACAGGTTATACATATGTTTACTTAACGTCTATTAAAATTTTCAGGGAGAGCAAGCAAAACTAGAAGTTAGTTAAATATTTGAGTAAATGTGGCCTTTTTAATATTAACAGTATTGTGTATGCTTAGTATTAAATATATTCTTTGTCTTTTATTAAAATTCTTTTAATTCAAATCACAAATATAAATGCCAATGTAAATTAGAATCTCACTGGAGATGAAAATCATAAATTATAAATTTCTTTACACTTTACTTCAGGCTTTCTACTGTAGGCCAATTTTATCAGTATTTCTACTAAGTAACATACTACAAATTACATACTCAGTGTCAGAAAAGTTATATATATAAACACGGACATTGTGCTCTTGACAGAGTATCTCTCTTCTCACATATGCTGATAAATAAATAGTCTGCAGACAAATACTGTGAACACTGCACCCTCAAAGGCTATCTTTGTGTGTTTCTGTGTGCTTGTGTATGTATAACTCTGAAACCTGTTTTGCTCAGTAAAGCTATTATATTAGAAGAAGAGCACCCTATAAGCATTCAAAGCAAGCTAATTTCTTGTGAGTTATGTGATTTCTTCTTTTAGAACTCCACACACATTCCTCTCCATCTCTCTCTGAAAGTATGTGCAAATTTATCTAAGTTATCTTTTGCTTGTAAACAGCTCTGTGGCAACATCTGCTTATGTAATACAATGACCTGCTTCCTTGGAGATACATGATGGGTCTTTCACTAGATAATGCTCTAAGGTTGCCTTTGCGTCCTTCCAATCCACACAGTTATATCTGAGAACTCAAACTAATATTCTGCAAATTGCCAAACTAAGTAGCTGAATGAAGTAAATACCAAAGAGTGAAAGAGGGAAGCAAACTGCCTCTAATTTAGCATATTTACCTTAGTGTATTTACACTGAGTATATTTACATTAAGTGTATTTATTAATGCTATTGAAAAAGAAAAAAAAGAAAAAAGAAAAAAGGGAGAAAAAAAGTGAATGCTCTTTCAGGAAGCTATTTTGGGCTTTTCTAAAAAGTTGCCCTAAATATTCTCATAATGATGATCAACTTTTAGGTAGGACATACAGTATTCTCTATGGAAACACCTCTTTTTGTTGGCAGATGGTCCTAGGTTCAGATGAAGCTGGTAAGCCCATACTGAATCGAAGAAAAACCTTGCTGGATGAAGGAGAAAATGTAATGATTGATCTGATATTACCCTAACTCTAGACCAACTCAAACCCTACATTTTTCTGCCAAGTGTTGACAGTCGCGTGGCTAGTGCATACAACTGGGGAAGAAAAAAAAAAAAAAAAAAAAAAAAAGGATATTCTTTTGTTTGGGTACTGGTAGTAAGCTTTCCTCATCTATGTTGTGCGGCAAATTATACCACAAGCAACATAATATGGACATTATATAATCAGGACTCTTGCACTTTATGTGATCTTTTCAGAAGAAGCATATCCTGCTCATAGCAGGGTGGTTGAAACTGGATGATAATTATGGTCCTTTTCAACTCAGTCTATTCTATGATTCTGTGACTCTGTGATCTAAACAAATGCTAACATTACCTGTCTCAATGCCGAGTTAGACAAAAATGAAGCTGCAATTAGCATAGTGAGTGGGTAAGCTAGTATATTTTGCCTTTTGATTCAGATTGGCTTTTTATCTGGCAGAGCAACATGAGCATCCCTGGGAATACTGTATTCAAATATAGGAAATGGTGAGACTGATGGAATGGAGTCTTCATTTTCAGACTTCGGAGTAGGGCACCAGATCTGATAAGCACCAGATCCTTTTTCTCCTCAGTCATAAGCTGATCCTATTGTACTACCCTTTATATTCTCACTTTTCTTCTTTCATTATGATTTCTTAATGCAAGCCTTATTCTCCAGCTCATCTACATCTAGCTGTCACCATCTAAACTTGTAGGCTAGTTTACATTTTCCCTTAACTTCGAGTTTTTTCTTCTTCCTTCAACTGAATGCTTCACTTACGTAGTGTAAGTTATCCAGACAGTATTTTCTGCTTTCCTTTTTTCTTGTGTCCTGGTGCTGAGTTTCCACAAGCTATTACTATTTTATTTCAGACACCTCCCAAAACTCTTTTTTACTGTGAGACCATAATGAAATCAGGAAAATAGTTTACTAGTGTGCCAAATCTGCTATTTTTAATGCCATTGCCTTTTTTTTTTTCTTGCATTTTTACATCTGCCAATATTAATCTCTTGCCTTCCAAATTAGTTGTAGAACATAGATTTAAGATAATCAAATCTAAATCATCGGTGAATGTTGTAAAATGTTTGTCTTGATATTGCTCTGCTGCATGACTAGAATTGTTAGTCATTATATTAATGATAGTTATTGAAATTTATTAGAGTTGAGATAAAAAGATTTTTCCCTACACTTACAGCTGAAAAGGGAAAATATAAAATGAGAAATCTGTCTCATAAAATGTTTTAGTGTTTCATCAATTGGAAAGAAATGCCATTTATAACATTTTAGTAAAGACATTAACAAGAGAAGATCATGTCTCAACACATATGCCTCATTCTTAAAAGACTTGTGTGAGATGTGGAGGCCAGTTCCTGTTTCTGTTTAAAGACAAAAAATTATATATATATATATATAACACACACACACATATATATATATGTTTATATATAATATTTTATATATATATATATATATATATATAAAATTCACTCATCATAAAATGTCTTCAGAACAGACTTGGGGAGTGAGATAGTATAATCAAGATAAATCTGTTCATGGTGTCATGGAGCGTCAGTGTTTTATTTGGCCTGAATGCCATCCCCCCAAGTGAAAAATAGATAAATAAATAACAAGCAAGCAAACAAATAAATAAATAAATTTGTTTTGTTTTGTTGAAGAAACCATTAATTAAAAATACAATGCTTCTGTCTCCTAATGGAGCATATCTGGTTTTCTTAATGTTTTTGATCCATGATAAAAGGAGGAAAATAATTTGCTGTCTCTGTTACAGTGTTGTGATAATGCTTTAATGTTTGATAAGTACATAAAGGGCCTCGGGATGAAAGCATCAGGATCACATATACTCAACCTTATTAAAATATTCAACATTAACCTAATTTATTAAGTTCAAAATAATAGTTTTCATTTATTACGGTTTGCATGATTACTTAGATTGAGTATGCGTAATATCCCAAGTCAACAAATTTTGTAACACAGCAGTCAGGAATTGCTTCAGTTTATTTTGAAAATTTCTCAATTTAAAATGAATTACAGAAAACCTTCCAGCAATATTCTTCTATACAGAAATCTAAATGATGTATAAAAAATCCTGGGAGGAGTGAATTAATCAGAAGTATTGGTTTTTGTTCATATATCTGAAAGGTTTTTAGAGGCTTCTCAGCAGTAAATATTAAGAACAAAACAACATGCAAAAAACCTCATATGAACACATATTCAGTTATAAACTTATGTTATTCATGTTTGCTATCTGCATACTTTGCTTTGTATATAAATATATTTTAAATGTTAAAGTACAGAGTACCAATATGAATTTTCAGGTTAAAGTCTGTTTCATTTTCTCTCTTTTACTATAATATCATGCTTACTTAAGGTCTGTGATCAAATCAGAACTTTTAGCTTTTAATTATAAATTGTAAGGAAAATATTAGAAGCTCCTAGAAATATATATTTGCACATGAAATTACACATTTGAAAGTAAGTCCTAACAGTGCTGATTACTGCTTTTTCTGCACATTGGACGTGCTCTTTGGATCTGCCAGTGCCCTGAATGGCACCATGGAGTGTGCTCTTCTCAGCCCCAGGGTGCCTCTTACATTTACACCCACCATCCACTCAGGATGCTTGCCACATTTCCTGCAGTGAGGGTATTTCCACACTTTCAGATGAAAATAATGTGCTGTTTAGTTACTGCTTAAATATCTTTAATGATTCTGCTAGTGTAAGAATGGCTTATCAATTAGCAACTCTGTTCAGTGAAAGAAATATAAATATATCAATTTAGGTGATAAGTAAGGTCTAAAACCAGTGAAATAAAGTCATTAAAAAAAACTCAGTTGAGAAAATTAAAAAAAAAACAACCCTGAAATCTAATTTAATCAAAATGTATGCATTAGAAGAATGTTGTGTAATTGAAAAGAAATAGCAAATGTTTTTGAAATAAAATATCCGGAGTTGCAATAGTTAAATGAATTCTAGAAAAGATGGATTTTAGACAAGAAGACAGGCTGAGGGAAGCTGGGCTTGTTCAGTCTGGAGAAGAGAAGGCTGCGAGGTGACCTCATTGCAGCCTTCCAGTACCTAAAGGGAGCCCACAAACTCTTTACAAGGGCAGATAACAGCAGGACAAGGGGAAATGGTTTTAAGTTGATGGAGGGAAGATTTAGGTGGGATATCAGGCCTAAGTTCTTTACCAAGAGAGTGGTGAGGTGGTGGAAAAGGCTGCCCAGAAAGGTTGTGGGTGCCCCATCCTTGGAGGTGTTCAAGGCCAGGACCCTGGGCAGCCTGGTTTAGTGTTAGATATGGAGGTTGGTGTCCCTGCAAGCGGCAGGGGAGTTGGAGCTTGATGATCCTTGAGGTCCCTTCCAACCCAAGCCATTCTGTGATTCTATGATTCTATGAAGATATTAATCTTATGCTTCTGATATCAAAACATTCATTTAAAAAATAGATAAATAGATGTGGGTCCTGATTTCATCTGAGACAGAGTTAACTTTCTTCCTAGTCACTGATATAGTGCTGTTTTGGATTTAGGATGAGAATAATGTTAATAACAGAGATATTTTAGTTGTTGCTGAGCACCTTATGCAGAGCCAAGGACTTCTCAGCTTCTCAGGCTGCCCTGCCAGCAAGGAGCTGGGGACACAAGGAGCTGGGAGAGGACCGGACCAGGACAGCTGACCCAGACTGGCCAAAGGATTTTCCCATCCCATATGGTGTCACGCTTAACTGTAAAACTGGGGGAGCTGGCTGAGAAAGAAGGCTGCTGCTCAGGGTCTGGCTGGGCATCAATCAGAGGGTGAGCAATTGTACTGTTCATCACTTACTTTGCATGTTCTTTTATAATTATCCCTTCCTTTTCTGTCCTATTAAACTGTCATTATATCAACCCATGAGTTTTTCCTTTTTCTGATTCTCTCCCCCAGCCAACAGAAGGAAAGTGAGCAAATGGCTGTGTTGTGCTTAGCTCTCCTGCCTATCCCCTCCAGCCAGCTCTTCCTAGTTTTATAGGTCAGTATAATGCCATATGCTTTGGGAAGGCCTTTTGGGCAATTTGGGTCAGCTGGGGTCCCTCCCAGCTCCTTATGTACCCCTAGATCCTCGTGCACCCCCAGCTCCTTGCTGGCAGAGCAGCACGAGAAGCTGAGATGTCATTGACTCTGTGCAAGCACTGCTCAGAAACAACTAAAACATCTGTGTGTTATCAACATTATTCTCATCCTAAACCCAAAACAGCACTATACCACCTACTAGGAAGAAAATTAACTCTATCTCAGCTGAAACCAGGACAATGAGCTATATGGCAGATGATCTCTCACAGGCGTAATATGGTCATTCCCTGAAGCATTTGGAGTAGGTTAGTGTTTCATAGTCAGTAAAGAAATTTCTGTACTTTTATTTCAGAAAACAATAGTACTTTTTGAAACATCGAAATTGTAAACAAAACCTCTCCAATCTTCTTTTCTATTTCCATAGGAAAGCTCAGTTTCATAATGAGCATGGTGTCTGTATATACATTCCTCTTATAGCCATTATCCAGAACAAGAAGCGTCCTTGCATTACTGCTGTATCAAAACAAAAGTATTAGGAGAAGGTCATGGCACTACAGCTTGCTCTTAGGAAAAAATGATTATGGCCTCAGAATTAGGCAAGAAAATATTTGTACCTCCTCTGGGTCATAAATTCCTCTAATTTTCCCACTGTTTTTTGCCTTCTAGAGGAATGAGAAAGTTTCTTTTGAACTTTGTCGTGGAGCAGCTGCTGAGATACTCTAGACAGTGATTGTGAGGAGTCCTAACTAAGTGACTGTGCATTCTTTTTCCCTCTCCTGCAGGATTTTGAGGAAGTATTTCATAGTCTTCACTATTGTTTCCAAGTTTAAAGCCGTAACCTAAAGGAAGCTAAGTCTGAAGTTTATAAAATGTCCACCTCATCATCCCCAGCCTAAGTACTCAGCTCTTTAAAGTGGATTTAAGGTGCATCCTAGAGTACAGAGGGGAATGTTTGTACACGTTTTTAACCTCAGGCACCTAATCTCTCCAGAATTGATTGGTGTGGAATGTGAAGGAAAATTTCATTTTTTACTTCGATAAGTAGTCTCATCAAAGAAAAGTAAGTAACTCTGAACAGAAATAGAGAAATGCTTGTTATAACATTTTCCCCATCAATTTATAAACTACATGCTTCTGCAGAGAACAAAATTGTTCCTTTGAACTACTAGCCATTACTTAATGTTTACCAGAATGAATTGAAAATAAGTTGTCATTAATATTAGACCAAGCCATCTGCCAGATCCACGGGCACCTCTCAGATGACTTTCTTTGCAGTGACCAGCATCTTCCCTTTGTTTCCATCCCAGTGAGCAATCCTTGATTTGATATTGCAAATTGTAGCCCTATATAATGTAACATAGTGCTTTGATAGTGAAGTCAAGGATTTTCTGTTCATAATATGAGTGTTCTGTTTTCTCTGCTATCCACATGGACAGAATTGGTCCTTAGTTTCCCCTGGAGACCAGGATTAGCTCTATATTCAGAAGTCCTGTTTTCAAGAGGAGAGGAACTTCTTTAGCAGCATATGTCCACAAAGCTCATTAGGAGGAAGAAAACCTCTGGAAGGTTAATGAAGCATCACTATAGATAGCTTTCCTTGCTGGGAAGTCACTATTTTTTGATTGAGGGTGAAAAGCAAGTTTTGCCTGCAGGCAGAGGCAGAGGAAATGCCATGGTCTAAGTGGCTAATCCTCAATCACAGTTTTTGTGTCTTTAAGCTAAAAGGAATGGAATATGTTGGGTTTGCATACATTTGCTTATAACTTATCTAGACCTGCTGTTAATATTGCAGTAACCTATAGGTACACCAGTGCAGACAGATTGTTAATAGCTTTAAATGAAGGCTTATTTAATGGCTGGAGGTGATACTACCTCCTGAGGTCTATACACAGAAGACTTTGAGACCCAGCTGAGAACTTAGAAGAACTACCAGGAGGAAAGGACAAGGAAAAAAAAAATGCATGAAATGATGAAAGTTAAACCCCCTCAGCACTGTGAAGACAATTATTTTTAACAGTAACATTATTTTTAATAGGAGAAATAGCTAGAAGAACTTCCCAATAGAGTGAAGGGTCTATCTTGGCATCAGAGGCAGATTGAAGACTGTGAAGGGTGATCTCATGGAGATAATTCATCCATGCAAAGTTCATGTAGACCGAGGCCAGTGTGCCGGACTTCTGGATGTGGTAAAGCAACACCATAAGCTTTTCAAGTTCTTATGCACATGACGTAGTGTAGATAGAGGCTGTCTCACTCCAATTATTGGAGGAGATGGTTCAAAATATATATATACCTGGAGGAAGACTAAAGCAGCAAGAAGCTGAATGCTGTTCAATTGATTTATTACAAATTCTAAGCACCTAAGGAATGTGGGTAAGGTGGGGAAGTTAGTAAAGAAAGAAATCCTAGCAAATGATTTATAAAGCAGAAATAGTAACCACCGGGTATCCGGTGATGCGATGTCTCATTGGTCTGTAAGGAGGCAGCAAGTTGGTCAGCAATATCTCATCGACCCACACAGCTGCAGTTTGGTGGAAGGGGTACCCGTTCCACCTCAGAATTCTTCGGGTTTTTATCCTTTTGTAGTGTCATTTCGGTTGCCAGGGGCAGCAACTGGTTGTCAGGGACACTCTTGTTTGGTTTGTCAGGGCTTGCTTTAGTTGTCAGGAGTATTTATGTTTTGTTCATTAGCAGTGACAGTAGTTGTCAGGGGTACTTGTGTTTTGTTCGTCATGGGCAACAGCACGTCTGTAGTATGTGCCCCTTCTGTTGGGTAATTGGCAGTTGATCGTGCGATTTTTGCATGGTGGGAGGCTAGGTATGTGCACTGTGTGGGGTGGTCCTCTGCTCCAAGATGACCCTAGTAAGTCAGCTTGAATGCCCAGAAGGAGAAACAGCAGAAAATGGTTTCTCCTGGTCACCCAGACACATATGTTTCTCTTACCTCTTTGCTCACGACAACCACTAACCCCAAAAGCTTGTTGAGTAGGTTCTATCTCAAATGGGTGCTGCTGAACAACCTTTGAGCCAAAAATTGTTACAGCTTCTCACAGAGGCTCAGAGAGGTCAAGTTCCATGCTCACCTACAGACAGTGGAGCAAATCTATGACTGGGACATGGCATCCATGAGTATTAGGATTGAACAGCTGTGGTAAAAAAAAAAAGACAATAAATGTCCCTTAAAGCTGTTTCCCTATTGCCACAAAAACTATGTATGTAGTAACCACCAATACCAGCATATATCCAGCCTACACCGCAGGTGGTAAGATGGATCTAGATGAAATAGCACACACTACAACCACAGACAATCTATATAGGACATTTGGGCAGGCCTCCATTAGTGATCCAACAGCTTTACTGTGTTCTTTCAGATTTACAAATACATATTAGTGGTGGTATAATTATTATCACTAATAATAATAATGACACATTATTATGGTGTATCATGCTCATTCCACAAACGTCCCCTTAGGAAAAATATACGTGATATATTCCCCATGAAAAACGATCAGTTTAGAAGATTTAGTAGAGGTGTTACTGTATAAGGCGACCCATATTCAAGCTTAAAGGAGACGTACTGAAAGCTCTTCTATTGCAAGTCTAATAAAAGCTAGTGGATATTCCTAGCTGTTATAAATGTTGTAAATGTAATGAAATTTGTGTTTTTCAGCTGCAGCTTGTTTTTCCAGTACAGAGAAAAATAGAATTTGGCTCCATCATTCAAAACTAATTATCTATATGAAACGTATATCGGTTACATATGACTGCGCATTGACATTCAGGTTACACTCAAAACATACAAACTCTTTCTAAAATGACTTTTCATTCTGCTATTTTCATTCCCAGACTTTTACATGAAAGTTTCCTTTTTCAGAAGGAATACGATGCTGTATCTCTGTTTAATAATGGTAAAGTTGAATTACTTAGAAAATCTGTTTCAACAGCTGCCATGTCTATCATTTTTTATTTATTGCTAATTAAGATCTTTTGCAGAATGTCTTCTGGGTCATGCTTAAGAACACATCCCTTGTAGTTCTTACTTTTTCAGCCTGTCAGTGCAAAGATTAACTGTCACATAAGCTGTGTACTAAAGCTTTACCAGAAGGAGAGTCAGTTTCATTACTAAGGGAAAATAAATAAATAAATAAATAAAACATACCCTTAAACAGTATTGTTGGTTGTCATCCTTATTTTCCTCTGTGTCTTAATTTGGGATGAATGCTTCATCCCAAATGGGCTTCACTGAAAGAAGGTTAATTAGGTAATTGTCTTGAACTAATGTGATAGTTTAGCTGACATCAGGATGTTGTTCTTGACATTTAAGTGCACACTTTGTGCTTTTGCCAGTTAGAGAACAGATTCCTATAAACCTTCATCTAGCTCTTGAGCAAAACTTAAGATTGTACTCCACAATCTTACTTTCTGGCAAATATATATATTTTTAGTTTCAGCATTCTTATGCTTAATGGCCAAAAGATCACTGCTGAACATGGTACTATAACATTGGTGTAAACAAGACAATAGCTAAGCTTTTGAAACCATTATCAGAATCTTAATTCTTAGGATCATTTAGCTGTAGTCTAAATCTCCTCCTTCCATTCTTCTGCTGTGAACAGGCTTCACTGGGAAAAGGGGTGATCAGGAAACTTGGGAAACAGAGAGATTTTGACATTTTGAGGTTAAACTGAAAAGGCACTTCTTGGCAAGGAGCACATTTCATGTTTGGCAAATGTTGCATAAGGACCGCCAATTGTTGTCTTTTCCCTTGCTTTACAGTCAGAATGAGTTAAGGTTGCTGTGAACCTCGCTGAAGAAACTGTGGGCTGTAATCTGTAATTCAGACAGATTCAGACTTGTCTATTTTTTACAACAATTTATGAATCCATCAGTAATATAAAACACTTTTCACATAGTTTTTCTGGGTTTTTTTACTTCTCAGTATGAGAATGGCAGAAATTAAGTGTCCTTTTCATACTTATCCTAGGGTAAATATATGCTTTTTTGAAATGCAATCTCTTTTTGTTGGCGAAATAATTTTTAAATCACTGATTCATAGCATCAAGAATATTATATTCATCATGACATTCAAAATTTGTATAGGTACATACGTCTCATTTACCATGACAAATATGTGACACTTTGCATTATAAAATATGCACTACATTTGCAATTAATCTGGAATTGCCCTGCTAATTCTTATCTTACGATTTTTCATTCAAATAAACATAAGAAAACTGTAAAATACCAAAAGTATAGCACAATTTATAGTGCTATTCCAATGCTTCACCACCCTCTGAGGAAAAATTTCCAAACATCTAACCTAAATCTCCCTTCTCTTAGTTTAAAGCCATTCCTCCTTGTCCTATCACTATCAAATTGTATAAAAAGTCGATCCCTTTCCTGCTTGTAAGCTCCTTTCAGGTACTGAAAGACCACAGTGAGGTCTCCCTGGAGCCTTTTCTTCTCTAAGCTGAGCAAGCCCAATTCCCTCAACCTTTCTTCATAGGAAAGGTGCTCCAGTCCTTTGACTATCTTTGTGGTCTTCCTCTGGACCTGCTCCAACAGCTCCACATTCTTTCTGTACTGGGGCCCCAGGCCTGGACACAGTACTCCACATGGAGTCTGGTGAGGGCAGAGGGGGACAGTCCCCTCCCTCACCCTGCTGGTCACCCCTCTTTTGTTGCATTTCAGGATACTGTTCGCCCTCTGGGCTGCAAGAGCACACTGCTGGCTCATGTTCAGCTTTTTCTCCATCAGAACCTCCAAGTCCTTCTCAAGGGCTGTTCTCAATTAGTTCTTCTCCCAGTCTGTACTCATATCTGGGATTACTCCAACCTAAGTGCAGCACCTAGCACTTGGCCTTGTTAAACCTCATTAGATTTGTGTGTGGCTACTTTTCAAGTGTGTAATGACATGTTTTTTAACTATAGGCATGAAATTCTCTGGCCTACTCCCCATTTTTCATTTAAAAGCACTTGGATGTCAATTTCTATTTCAATATCTCAACTCTTGATTTTTCATTAAAGCATCAGAAGCAACATTTAATGCCAATTTCTTTGGGACGGTAATATAAGCATATTCATATAGGCATCCTTACTGTTCTCTAAGTGCAATTTTGACTGCCCTCATGAAGTGGTAGTGCTGTACTTTGTATCTCATTATGTATAATTATATTTTGTCACATTCAGAAGTTGTTAAGAGAAAAAGACAACAGGAAAAAAAGCTGGAGGAACACATAGGATTTGGCACATGAGAGGAAAATGCTGATAAGTTGTAATTAGAGGTAAGTAACTGGTACCATGTAGTAAGTTTCTCACACAGTCATGGCCTGTGAAGCCAGCTCCATGGCAAGGTTTGGCTTCAGAAGTTAAACTGAAATCAGTTTACTGAGCAGAGATGGCAACAGAAAAAAAACTTCTGTGAATAACAGAAACAAGTTCAGTATGTGTATTCCCAGCAGGCTGTTGCATAGTTCCTTTACATAAGCAAAATCACGGAAGAACTTGAATTAATTTGGCTATGCTGTGAGAAATTCTGAATTCACCTAAAAAAGGGCATAACATGGTGAAAAATTCTGAATACAATTCTGAGTTCTGAATACAATTAATCTAATTACTAACTTCAGCCAGGAAACAAACAAACAAACAAAACAGAACAAAAGAACCAACCATCAATAAACAGAAGTAGAAACAGAGCATTCTGTACTTGTCACAATCCACACAGTTTGTGAGTGTCTCCTAGCAGAGTTCTGACAGATGCTTTGTGTAAGAGTGATTGACTTTGGTGAAGGTGTTAGCCCAGCCAAGACCTCCCCAGTGATCAGAAACTGCTGCTCTTTTGCTGAAGGCTCAGTTCAAGCTCTTGTAATAAATCATGCTGATGTCTATCACTAAAATGTACAGGTTGGACAACAGGGTGTCTTTTCACCTCCTGTTGTAGTTTGCTGAAACTGTGAGAGTACTCTAAAGAGTAGCACATTTGTCACATTATCCTAGTTAGGGAAAAAGTGCTTTACACTAGTATCTTCCTACTAACCCAAGAATCTTAGTGTTTTAAAAGAACTGAAGACTCCTAGGAGTCCCACAGAATAAAGGTGGATTCATCCATGTATTCCAAAGACAGGGACATTGTAGAACAAAGAAGCTGTCATTCTTCTACTGAATGAAAGTTTTGGAGTATAGTTTGTAACATCTGAAATGGCCTCTCAAAACATTCTAAACTCTTGTTTGTGTAACTCAACCCCTGAACACTTTAGTATCCTCTTACATGACTTCTGTTTCAGGTGTCTGATAAGTATGGTATTGCTTTATTACAAATTAAATTAACAACCTTAGTTATCATTGAATGCTCTGCTATTATATCAATCTATGTATTTGAAAAGGAGGAAATATTCCCAAGACATACATGAAACTCAAAAAGTCATCTGATAAAACCTGATTTTGTAATAACAGATTAAAGTAAATATATTAAAAGAGTATATAAGTAACTTGCTCCAAAATTTGTGTCTGTTATTTTTTTTCATGGAAACTAAAGCAGATACAAAAGCATAATAACACTTTTTGATAGCAAATAGGTGCAGAATGCTATTTTTTATCAGTATATTCACTACCAGTAACTACCGGTTGCTGTCACTGCTGCTGAAATACACCACCCACCACCTCTTTGTACTCAGACCCACTTCTTGGGCTCCATTAATCATTCAACAAGCATTGATGAATGTCGCTTGGTACAATTTTTTTCTGGATGGAGGAATCCAATGACACACCTTTGCTTTATCCACACTTCCAACTCAGACGTCATTTTGTCAGGCTCTTCCTCTGCTGCCATCTGTCCCACAGCAACAAAATGTAATGGAATATTGGTGGGAAAGTTCAACCTCTACTGCCATACCACCAACATCCACCTCTGACATTGTGGGCCAACATCATAAATTAGGAGCCATTACTTTCAGAGCAGCCATTACTTTTAGGCAGACATTGGACTGAGCAAATATTTTGCTGAATATTTGGGGTCGGGATTTTTGTTGAGTTTAAAAATAAAAATCTTCATCTCATTTTGGAAAATATCTAACAATATTACAGGAATAAAAAAGCTTTTATAGATATAAACAGTAGTTTGTTTAACTCTTTACTAATTTATAAACAGATAAAAGCACATAAATATTAGTGACAAATTCTGAAGTTTTCAATATGTCTCTAGGATAGGTACAAAATCGTCTTATGAATCTGAACAAGAATTTCAACATGTTCAATATGTTGTTTAAAAATTTAAAATGTGAAAAACATTACTGTGTTCTACTTTGCCTTAACAAGTCACTTTCCTGATGGCAAATTCTGTACTATATCTGTCTAGTTACTGTGAGAAACTGCACAAAATGGAAAGTGATCTTAGAAATAAAGGACATGATTAATTCAGACAAAAATAAACATCTGCAAAGCCAAATTTGGCTTGTGTGAACTCTCAGTGGTCAACAGAAAAAAAATACATTTCATCCTAATGCAGATGATTGAGTCAGATAATTGATAGCCTCATAGGTTTTTTAGCGTCCATGTAAATGCCTGCAGTGTGACCAGATGAAGTCAGGTAACATTAAATCCTGATTTTGTTTCCTAAGAAAAAACAAAACAACTTCTCCATTTGACTTTAAGCCAATTATTTTGTTCTAACTTGGTAAGCGTATAATAGTCAAGGCAGTTGACTATCTGGATCTTCCTGACACGGAGATGTCTTTCTCCTATAGACTCCTCTAAGTTTCAGAGAAGCGGATGTTTTGCAGATTCAGGACTCCAGCACTCATTCCCTACTGGGGAATCCTGTATGAAGATTTAAAATGTTCTGCTCTCTTTAACTTTTCTTAGTAGGTGCTTCCTATCAGTCAGAACTATTCTGCTTCCCTTTCCTTTATAAAATTTCCAACATTTTGATATATTGATATATTTTAAAACTGTTGTGTTTTGTGGTGTTTACATGCTACATAAATTTGACCTAGACAAGAAATTTGTTGCTGAATATTTGGGTTGGGGTTTTTGTTGAGTTTAAAAATAAAAATCTTCATCTCATTTTGGAAAATATCTAACAATACTACAGGAATAAAAAAGCTTTTATAGATATAAACAGTAGTTTGTTTAACTCCTTACTAATTCTATCAGAAGCAGAAACTTAATGATCCACTAAAGGGAATTTTTAGTTATTTACTTAGAAAATATATAAAACTAGTACAGTGATCTCATGCTGTCTCAATCAATTAGCTGACTTTGTCTTGCTTTGCTTTAGTGAGAGAGATAAACGGAATATAGAACAAAGGTCTGTACCGATGAAAATGTCCTAGCATATGTCTTTGATAAATAAAAAGGGAGAACTGGCTTCAACAGACATAGAGAAGGCTGGGATACTCAACAAGTTCTTCACCTCAATGTTAACTGGCAGCTGCTTCCCACGTCTGCCATGTCCTTGAATATCCAGGCAGAGATTGGACTGAGCAAAATCCCTCATAGTGTAAGAGCAGAGCAATCTGAAACTGCTTCATGAGATTGAATGTGTTCAAGTCTATGGAGTCCAATGACATGCCTCCCAGAGTCCTGAAGGAACTGGCTGTTGTGGTGGCCAAACCACTCTCCATCATATCTGAAAAGTCATGGTTGTCAGCTGAAGTCCCCAGTGACTGGAAGAAGGGAAATATCACTCCCATTTTTAAGAAAAGGAGAAAGAAAGACCTGGGAACTACAGATCATTGAGCCTCACCTGTATGCCTGGGAAGGTCATGAAACACATCCTCCTGGAAGCTCTATTAAGGTACATATGAGATAAGGAATTTTTCTCTAAACTTATCTCTAAATTGAAAGGCATATGGATTTAAAGGCTTGACTGTTTGGTAGCTAAAGAATTGCTTGGATGTTCAGAGCCAAAGGATTGTGGTCAATGCATCTGTGTCCAGAAGGAGTCTGGTCACAACTGATATCCCCTAGGGGTTGGCCTTGGGACTGGTACTCTTCAGTATCTTTATCAATGACATGGGCAGTGAGATTGAGTTCACTCTCAGCATGTTTCCTGATGACATAAAGCTGAGTGATTCTGCAGGAACCAAATGAAATTCAGCAAGGTTGGGGCAATCTCTGATATATATACAGACTGGGAGAAGAACTCAGGGAGAACAGGACATAGGAATCCTGTTGGACAAAAGGCTGGATATGGGCCAGTAGTGTGCTTTTGCAGCCCAGAAGATCAACAGTGTCTTGGGCTGCATCAAAATAGGGGTAGCCAGCAGGGAGAGGGAGGTGATTGTCCTCTTCTTCTCTGCCCTTGTGGGGCCGCATAGTACATCCAGGCCTGGCGCCCCCAGCATAAGAAGGATGTGGAGCTGTTGGAATGGGTCCAGAAGAGGATAATGAGGAAGATCAGTGAATTGGAACACCTCTCCTATGAAGACAGGTTGAGGGAGATGGGCTTGCTAAGCCTGGAGAAGAAAAGGCTCCAGGGAGACCTTATTGTAGTCTTCCAGCATTTGAACTACTTAAAGGAGGGGAACTAACTTTTTACATGGTCTGGTAGTGATAGGACAAGGAGGAATGGCTTTAAACTAAAAGAAGGGAGATTTAGATTAGATGTTGGGCAGAAATTCTTCACTCAGAGAGCAGTGAGGTGCTGGCACAGCTGCCCAGAGAAGCTGTGGTGGCCCATCCCTGGAGGCGCTCAAGGCCAGGTTGGATGGGGCCCTGAACAGCAGGGGTTGGGGTGGGTGGGCTTTGAGGTCTCTTCCAACCTAAACCATTCTATTGATTTGATTCTGTGATATGATAATTAAATCAGAACAATTGGATAGAAAGTCGTGTTATATCTAGGAAAGAGCTATGTTGTTCTGTGCAGAAGCCCAGCTGACTTTCAAGAGGTCATTTATATATGTTTTTTTTGATTCTGTAACATTCATTTTAAAAATGCATACCTTTTACATATATCTGCATACTGTCTAAAGGATTGTTCAGACACGCTGTGCAGAGGATAACACTCCTGGGTAAACTAGTAGTGATTTGTTAAGTTCCCTTAAGATCTTACTGGTTTCATTCTGACTGACTAGGAATCAATTTTCTAGTTCATGTACCACGCTCTTCATATTTTGTCTAAACTGACTGTGGTTGAGCTCCATCTTTCACTGAAAGAGAATGACTAGTCTCTGAACAGTCTCTGCTGGTTTGTGTTTTTTTTAATTCTAAATAAAATCTTGTCTCTTAATTCTCATCAAGGCTTCAGGAGGAAGTCCAGTAGAATAAAAATGAACTTAGTTTATCCACAAGTGAAGAGGAAGAACATTCATTACATCTTTCAGAAGTCTGCTCTTTAAAATCAAGTATAATTGATCTTAGTTATTTTGTCATATATAACCATTAAAATCTTTTCAGGATTTCTAGGAAGGGGGAAATGAAGAAAGTAGGAAAGTCTTGAGCTTGCACAGCATGGATATTTGTTTTAGGAGTTGCAATATAGCCTGTTGTCAGACAAGTACTAACACTGCATGGAACTATGTTGACCCTCGAGGATGCTATCTTCAAAGACTACAGAAGCAGTGGACCATAAAGTTAAAGATGGAGAGGATTGATTTTCATTTTAGTGGTTGTTGAACAGCTTCTCTGGGAGCGTGGTGAGCCTGATGCAGATTCTGTCACTTCATTAAGTGTTTTATTATCTCTTCTACACTAATTATAAAAACTTCACTTGCATATTTGCGTGGAAGAGAACTATGAATTTTAGATGTAATACTGACCACCTTACAGAAAATTGTATTGATAACAGCTGCATCATGGAAAAGCTTTGAAATTTTAGATAGATTACCCAAAGAAAAGAAAAAAAAACCAGGTGATAATGCCACATTTCTAAAACAGCTCTGCAATGGAATTATTGCCTTGTAAAGATTATAGTCTAGTCCACAACTTTGACAATTGATAGTCTGTGAAATGAAAGGTTTGGGATTTATCAGACTATTTGCACTTGGTCTGCAACTTTTGCAGGTTTTCACAGACCATGTAACACTTTGAGAATAACTGTGGAAAATATTACAGAAACAGTATAGATTATTTTTTGTCTATTGTTTCCTCCACTCTCTCTTGCTTTTGTGACTACAGACTATTTTTCCAGACTCAGGTATGTTGTCTCGCTCCAATTTATAGGAGGGAGAGGAGGTTCTTTTAATATCTGTATACCCGGTGTGAGATTAAGAAACAACG
>JAOWBP010000001.1:101010903-101022749 GCA_028571105.1 Tragopan temminckii | reverse complement strand
GCAGCAGGGAGATGAAGAAAAGGCGCATCAGGTGACCTTGCCAGGAGTTATATCTCCTCTCTGTGACCGCAAAGTCCTCTGGGGAATGTAGTTCTTCTTCTGTTCTGGACAGGTACCTGGAACTTGAGCATTAACACTTCGAATCCCAGTGCACTACATGATGTTATGACATGGAATACCGATAACCAAAAATCACAAAACCATGACAGGTGGTTGAATGTCTTTGTCATGCAAGAATGTACTAATGATCTCTCTTCAGTTTCTTGTGTACTACCAGTGTATCAGTGAGTAAAAGCACCCTCCACCTTTTCTGGTAGATATCCATTAAGATACGGGGAACATTTAACAGCAGTGGTGATTGTAGGCTGAAGGCAAACTTTTTCAGCGTGAACATATTTTGTGCAAAATATGTTTTTCCAGTTTATGAAAATATGGTAGAAAATCACGCATTTTGTACAAGATGGAAGAAGAAACAGCGCATTCAGGTAAATATGCAGTAAAACATACTGAAAGCTATAGGTCAGAATTGTCCCAGTGCTGATGCTTTCCTGTTGCTGGTTATTTTCGTGCTGAGTGCTGCAGTGTAGGTCAATCCAGCAGAGGAATATTTGATTGTACAGTACAAATGTGAATTATGTGCAAATAGGATCTCCATCATCCTACTCACTGTAGCATTGAAACAGTGTATGGTATGCGTTTATAGGCATCATAGTATAATCCCTATTTAAAGGTGCGGGTTTTCTGTTTTCATTTTAGAAAACTGTTGTGTGCTGTGGCTCCTAAGCAGCCCCATCGTGAATAGTGTAAATGTGTAACGGATAAGTCATGTTCTTGGCAGCAACACCTGGAATGGGAAAAAAGTCTTAATAAAATAAAAAGTTTGGTACATCTAATTTGTTTCCTTTTTCTTTTGATTACATTTAACATTCTTTTTCTGTCTGTTGTAGTACCTTTATTTTGATGAGGTTCAAGTAAAGTCTCTATGATTAAAGGAGACAATCTTGATTTGGTTTAATTGATTTGGAATGAATTTTCATAAAGAATTAAATTATTTTTGTTCTCTCTAATTTAATACTTTCTCATCTGCTTGAAGACATTTTTTCACACAAATTAAAAAGTTGAAAGGGCTTAATAACTTAAGACAAGTAATATGCCAGTTTTCTTGTTAAATCAGTTTGCCTGTATTTGCATGCAGCATTTTTAAGTCACGCTCGGCGATTTAAGTAAACTACTGCAGTTTGGTAATATAAAGATGATATGTTGTTTTCTGAATCTAGAAAAGGATGAAAAATCCTATATGTGTTGGCCATGGCTGTCTTTGAAAGTTTGGTTTGGTTGTTGTTGTTTTCCTGACATTGTTTTGTTTCAGTTATTTTTTTTGTTGTTACTAATCGTCTGCTTGGTATCATATATTCTTGCCTCAGAACAACTAAGTGGCAATTTTATTTTTTTTTCCAGTTACTGTAAGGATTGACTTCTTATGAATCTTATAAGAATAGAGGGGTTTGGGTGGTAATCCCAGCTCCTGAATGATGGTAATGAATAGTAGAATGTCAGAACATGCCTCTAACAGAGGCAACTTTATAATTATATAACTTCAAAGACTTTACTATTTATCTGTGGTTCTGAACATACAGTTATTTGTTTTTTATTTGCCTTTCTCCAGGCATCGTTGAAATATGTGAAATTGTCATGTCAAACAGAAGGTGACAGTATCAGTGCTTTGATCAGAGTGTTCATTACTTCATCCAAGGAAATGTAAATCAATATTCTTATTTTCTACACCCAAATGTTTTCTGTGCCCACAGCTCATACTCAAAGAGAAACATACTTTTTTTAATCTTGCTGTAGCATCAATTACTCTCAGTCAGTATCTTTGCATTATGATTTCCATATAATTCTGAACATTGGATGAATTTCCTCTAGGAATTTGCTGAGTTTTAGAACTCTAATGTGAAGCTTGTATTTCAATTTTCACATTTCTGTTTGTCCTGACACACATGGACTGATGTGTCTATTTCAATGTTATTATTTTCAAGTGATTATTTTATGTTGTAAACAGCTGACAAAATCTGAAGACTTTAGGTTGATTACAAGCAAAATATAACAACTGGTGTCTCATTACTTTCATACTGAAATATTACATTATTCTTGGATATGGGAGGATATTTCTTATTGAGCCTGAAAATTATGTTATCAAGTGGTAAATTGCAATTCTATATTTTGTCATATAACATAAATCTAACAGTAATTATAGCTGGAAACTGGTCTCTAAAATAAAGTGACCATGAAATTTTTGATGTAAGTTTAAGCTATTTTAAAATAATTGACTAAAGACCAAAGATCTCCTAAATCACAGAGCTGGAGGGGCTGGAAGGGACCTCTAGAGCTCGTGTCCAACCTCCCTGCTAAAGCAGGCTCCCTGGACCAGGTTGTACAGGTAGGTATCCGGGCAGGTCTTGAACATCTGTATAGGAGGAGACTCCACAACCTCACTGGGCAGCCTGTTCCAGCTCTCTGTCACCCTTACACTGTATAGAAGCTCTTACGCATACTTATGCTCAACTTCCTATGCTTCAGTTTGTGGCCGTTTCCCCTTGTTCGATTGCCACACACAGCTGAAAAGAGTCTGGCCTTTTCACTTTGCCTCCCCCACATAAATAAAAAATTACTTATACGCTTGAGTGCATAATGTCTTCTGATAGGAAGTTTAGCATTTGTTTCCATTTTACATGGATTGGGAATATGTTAAATATATTTACTTTATATTTACAAAAATGTAGTCAAGATAAAGCTTTGTTTAAAGTAATGTATCTACTTAAATCAATAATTTACAAGCAGCATGAATGTGGAATAAAACAATTCTGCAAAAAAACTTTCTAGGAAAATCTTTTCCTACTTTCTTATTAATGTTCAAATAGTTGTTACTGGATAATATAAATACATTCTTTAATGTAATACCTTCAACAGCCTTCTCCCAATTATTGCTTTTATGGTATTAAATATCACTTACACATTCCAAAAATATTAGAACTAATTAGAAAATATTAATCTAGAACTACTAAGCACGTTAAGGTAGTTACCGGTAGCAAATTCCTCAGCAGTGAGGGGTGAAAATTTTCAATGAAATTAGTCTCAGTCTCTCAGACACAGTCAGTGTCACAGCTGGTGTCCAGTTACTAACATGGTAGGGTCTGAGATTTTGATATGCTCCTGCTCACACTTCATGTTCCAGTCGTGGTGCCTGGAGTTCTCTTCCACATTCCTTATGACTGCTCTTGAGTTGCATGTAATAAAGATAAGAACTTTTTCTATCTTCCTCTTCATATTACGGATGGAAGTGCTCATCCATTAAAATAAAATCCCATAAAGCAAATATTAGTAGGACTCTAACAGTAAATTGAGGAAATCAATTGCTTTTATTAAGTGGGAAAGACCTAAAATAAAGGAGTGGAGACACATTAAATCTTAATTTTGCCCTGCAGTGATACCATCAGAGAAGAAAATGAACAAATTTGCCATTAAAAATCAATTCAATGAATCTAGGGCAATTATTTACTAATCACAATTACTTATTAATTTAATCTTGCAGTTGCAGAAAGGAAGTTATACAGCTATCAATCTCATTTGCTATGTCTTATGCTTGTGTAACATACATGCTGATGTAGACTATCAGGGAGTTCAAAACATGCATAGCACAAGTCGTGTAAGTGGAAACAAAGACATGTTGCTTTGTCTATGAGTTCATATATCATCCAAATGTATTTGGATAATGTTACTGAGGTGAGGATTTATTTATTTACTGAAGTGCTTGCAACATGCGGAATTTGGGGTGTCTCAGTTCTTGAATACTATTTAGGAAAAAAAAATCATCAATACCTGTACGTTATTCTTTCTTTTTCCTCTGTAAGAAAAAAAAAAATGTAATTATACTTAATTAGCTTTCTAATTTCACTGAAGGTTTTATAAGTGCTTGATTATTTTAATTTTCACGGATAGCTCCTTCCAATGGAATTTATTGGTGATTAAAGCTGAATTAATCTCATATTACCAGTGTGAAGAGGAACTGCAGCTCTGTAACTGGACTCATCTTTCTTCATTGATGAATACAGCATAAGCTAACATAGGTAGTCATTGATGATGCTATATAGATTGCATATTTGTTATCTCATTAATCTCATTAATTGTTGTTCCATCAGCACCTTAATGAAGTACCCTTACTGGACAGATCAGACTGATGGTTTTGGCTTGCACACACTGCAGTGCAGTACCACTTTGGCCCTAGGTGTCAAAGCCTGATCATGGCTAACATGACATTTGCCAGTTTGCCTACCTTTAGGAGAAAATACACAGCACAAAACCATGTAACTAGTGCTGGTGCCTCCAGGCAATCCTATAGCATATGTCTACTTTCTGGAAAGATATGTAGCTTAAGCTTGACTCTTTTGGAAATCTACAGATGGAGATTTTCTTCAGCTTCCAGCATCTATGAAAACAGAGAATAAGCCCATGAAATTCTGAATAAAATTATTTTGAAATGCCCGAGAAGCTGTTACCCCTCAAAATACCTACTGTGTGTAACTTGACATATTTTCATAACAATTTCATTAACTGTAGCAGAGAAATCATATTAAATTTTCCCCCACACTCAATTTCTGTTCTGGTCGCACTCAGGTCTTGCAACTACTTCAATGCGAATGAAGAGCTGTGAGCTGCATTTAAGTAACCAAATGGTAAAATTGACTTCAGGGATGAAAGAAACAATACAGGCATAATAACTTTGTTTAATAGCAGTTCATTATAGCAAGGTTGATTACAGTATAACATGATTGGTATTTTTTTAATAATGTGGTAATGCAACTTGAAAAGGACATATCTTATCTGAACACTTTAGAACAGATTATTTGAGGATTCTGTATTGCCTCACTTACTAAAGGTTGCTTTATGGTTCAGGAGTTGGGGCACAGTTTTATATAGATAAACTGCAATAGAAAAATTACTATTAAAGTCAAGTTATTATGTGGTAAACTTTTGTCATACTAGCACTATCAATTCCTAGCATAAAACTTTATTGTTTAGCTGTAACAGAGGCATAAAACTGAGTGTGTCACCTTTTGTTTATCACTTACTCTATTGAAATTACTTACTCTGTTCCCCACAACTTTCCTGTAAGATTTCATCATTGTAGAATTGTAGGAGCAGGCTACAGGTGGAAAAAAATTTTAGAGAGAACTGATAACATTTATGAAACTCCATTGCATAGTTTCTTTAGTAACAACTTTTATGACAGTGAATTTACAAACAAAAATTAAAGTGGAATTACGTTTTGTTTTTGTAACAAGTAAAATAAATCTAGAGTCCATGGGGCAAAAGGACATATGCATACGTGTATAGAGACGTGAACAAGGAGTGATTACTTTCAACTGCAGCTCTTATATACCACATTACTTGTGGGATTTCTTTTCTGTTGCTGCTGTAACAGTAGTTCTAGTCAGGCTCATTCTTTTTATTGTTGGCATGGAGATAAGAAAAACAATTCAGGATGGTATAAAATTTCTATTGGATTCTTGTGGATACTTATATCCATGACAGACTGAAAA
The DNA here is from genome assembly GCA_028571105.1 of Tragopan temminckii. Lineage (NCBI taxonomy): Eukaryota > Metazoa > Chordata > Aves > Galliformes > Phasianidae > Tragopan > Tragopan temminckii. Next base: position 101,017,149 of record JAOWBP010000001.1, on the reverse strand, counting down.
TGCAATTAGAAACAAAGTCATTCAGTATTTTGCAGAAAAAAAAAACATCATTTGTTTTTAGAAAATAATCATATTTCTTATATACTCTTTTATTCTGATGTCCTGTTTCCTTAAAAGTTAGAATGGATAAATCATTTATTTAAGAAATGACAACTGTCTCTTGGTTCTCTCCATGTATTCTGTATGAAGCCTGACCTATGTTTTCCTTCTGTTTAAAATATCAACAACAGCAACAAAAAGAGATCTAAATTAAAAGTAAGGAAATAAACACCCTTTCCAGTCCCACTAATCTCACTGATAAATTTCTTGATTATAGCTTCTGTTGTTTTTTTTTTTGTTTGTTTGTTTTTTGTCACCTGAGATCTTGCCTCTTTGGAAGACATGCTTATTTAATGCATTAATTATCTGATGGGCTGGACATTGTTTGCTTTGGCCTATGTGTATGAAAGGAAAAAAATGAGTTTTCTCTCTTTACTTGTAAAAGATAAATTTGATTGACAGTGTAAAACATGAAAAAAGGTTCTATTTTGTATCTTTTTCATTTACTTTAATCCTTAGTTTATGGATGCATCCTTAAAAATATGCTAAGTAAAAAAGCTTTTCTAGGGAAGAGTCTTAAAGGATTTTTTTTAAGATACTATTTTTGAGATAGTTTTAAAGAATCTATTTTTAAACACACCCTGTTTTTTCTCTAAAACTGCTGAACAAATTTGATTACTTCTTCCATATGTTTGGAAACAATAATAAAATGATAATTAAGTAGATAACAAAGGATTTCTACTCTAGTATCAGAGACTTTAAGAAAAGTGATGAATTGTGCTACAGAATCCTCAGAAACTTGACATATTTATGTAGTCTAAAAACCTTTAGTGTTTCTGTCTTTGCTTTTTTTTTTTTTTTTACATCACTCAAAATGTAACCACTGACAAAACCTCATTCCTAGGCCTCCAGAAAATTCATGATTGAGAATGTTCCGTGTTATTCCCTGTCCTCAAAAATCACTGCTCCTTTTCCCACGCTAAGGAAAAGAGTATGCAAACATCATTCCTTCCGCTGTGTAGGCAGGGAGCCGACCAGGCTAATGTGTGAGATGGGAACCTAATTTAATCTTAGTACTGCAGAGCAGCCTCTCCCACAGTGGTTTTGCTATCAGTGTTTTTAGAGATCTCAAACAGATTGGCTGTGGGAGTGTTATTTCTGTAAACTAAGACTCAACTGGCTTCAAGCTTTTAGAATACCTCTCAGTATCCCAGATGCACTGATGTTCTTGCTGCTCCATAAGAAGAGCAATGGCCACTGGATGTGCATGACTAGGTGTGTGACATTCAGTTTTAGCTGATGAGAGCCAGTCTCAGTGTTAGTCATTTAAAAAGAATGAAGCTAGCATAAGCACAGAAAGAAAGAAAGAAGGGAGGAGGAAGGAAGTAAAAAAAAAAAAACAAAAAAAAACCAAACAGTAAACAGACATAACATTTTTAAAATGAAGGTAATGGTAGTTAAAGTGTGGAGTTTTTCTTAGTAGAAATTCTTCACAGGAAAAATGTATGGTTTCTTCCATTAAGAAAGCTTTCTTTTTAACTTTTAACAGCATTTATACATTTTCTGCTGCAGTAGTATCTACTCTGTAAAGGCCTGATTCTTTCAATCAGATATGGTAGCTTACCAACTGATTGTGTATCAAATGATACAATGTCCAGATTGATAATCAAAAAATGCATATCTGGTGAAGTATTAGTTTGAAATATGGAGTTGTTATTCCAAAACTTCACTATTTCTTCTAAAGCATAATTTCTTATTTATAGGTGAGATCTTTGTTCTGATGGTGAAGTTTTTAGGCTTTCTTGACATAATTTCTATACTTTCTGATTCTGTCAGAAGTAGAGTCCACTGTAAAGGTAACAAAGTAATGTTGGTAAAAAATGTTTATGAAATACAATGTGCAATATTCATGAAATACTGTACTTATGTGATTGGTTTTCACATGATAAAACTTGTTTGGTTTACTGAGTCTACTTTTAGACTGAATCAAATGGATGATTCTGGTAATCTTTTTCATTGTTACTCTGTATGAATACTGTGAAGGGTTCAGTGGTGTTTTTGTTGTAAGTTATATTTAGAGCTACGGTTTTTGAATTAAATGAAACTTCCGTGAAGACGTTATATGAAGGAGACGTTCAGTCAGCTGAATGATGGCAATCACTGAAGAGTCAATACAGACGCAATACAGGAAATCATGCAATAATGGAAATCCAGGTACTACATGATCTAGGACTCAAAATGAAAAAATTTATGAAGACTGGTCATTTCAGTATATGTGTGGTGTTGTGTAGATTTTCTCTAAAACAGAAATAACTGCATACAAATGGACCTTGTCTAAAACTTCACAGAGGGCTGTTCAAAAGAACCAAATGTCACTTGATTCTGTAGGCAAACCATCAAACTGAGATTAATTTCTATTGTTTGAGAGCACTTTGGCTTGCTGGAATCTTCAAGTTGTCTTCTACAAAGCATAGATACTCAAAAAGAAGCAGATATATATATATATTTTTTTTTCCCCCCATGGCTTTTACCATTCTTCAGTAATAATTTAAGTAGGACTATCAATAGTTTCAGTAGTGTCTGTAAATATGATCTTTCCCAAATGGGAACTCAGAAGTATAACGCTGGTAGACATCTGTTTTGGAATCTCAGTAGTTGTGGTGGATTGTCAGCTAAGAAAAGACTAAATTTGCATGTTCTCCATGTTCTGCAGAAATCTGAGAAGTGGACACTTGCATTTTTCATGTCTGTGCTCAGGGTATGAAGATAGGTGGTTCTGTGCTTGGATGTACAGAAAGTATTACTGAGATAAGATCATATTCTCATTATGTTCTCATGGTGAACATTAGTATGTCACAGAGATTTGAGACAGTGCGTGCAGTTCAGAAGTTTAGTTTCCAGCAATGCAATGAATACCATAAAGAGACAGAAAAATACATATTTATCATTTCATGTAAGTTGTTGTTGTAATACTGGAAATTGTTGCTTTTTTTCCCATAAAACAAACTTTAGAACTTCAAAAATCATTGTGAAATTTCATTATTCTTTCAAGCCTTTCAGGAAAGCAGTTCAATTTATGTCACGGTTTTCATCAGTATTCCATGATATTGTGCACTAAGCTGTCAGTACCAGGGAATACTGGTTCCCAGCAATTCCAGCTGCTCCCATGCAGGTTCTGATTTCTGAGAGCAGTGCTGAGGAAGTTCCCAACAGTTCCCAAAAGACTTCAGTACTTCCCATATGATTTCCTGTCCAGGAGGGAGATACAGAAGTGATGCTGCAACTTAAGATCTTCCTCTTCTGCCCTGGTCAGCTGAATAATGCAGAGAGGTTCAAATACTTTCTCTTTTCCTATTTGTTTGATTTATTACTCCCAATTTCTTGTATACTGTATTATCTCACATTCCTTTGCCATTTTTAGTAAATTAATTCCCTCTTTACCTCAATCAAGTTGTTTTCTGTTTCCCTCCCTTCCCTGTGATGAGGTGGGGGAATGTTGCACGATTAACTCTTCAAACTGTTACAGTTTGTCAAATCAACTTTAAGAAAACCAGTCGGCAGAGCAGAGAAATTTGGAGTACTTATAGATAAAAAGGTTTAGAAGAATGACTCTTTCAGATCATGTACTCAGCAAATTTTCCATAGAGAAGACTATTGGACAGTCGATAGATAACACAGAAATGTAAATGTTTCTTGATAAAAGTTTACACTTTTCAATTTTCAAACTGAAATATTTTTATTGATATTGCATGATGCCCAAGCTGAACATCTTGTATGTGCTAAATGGTCGTGCTCTACAGCACTGCAATTTTACAGTCTCTAATAGGCAATTCGAATAAAAATCCAATAAAATACTTAACACCTCCTCAGTAGAAACAGTGAGAAAAAAGTGTGTAGAACTTTTCTCCAGAAAGACATCTACTCTGGACATTTTGAGAGAGGATACATTTTTTTGTGTGTGTGTGTGTGAAGTTTAAACCATCCTAATCTCTGTAACTGCCCCTCTCATCACTGCAGGGAGTGCATTCTGTATGATAGCAATGTGACAAGTCATCTACTCATAGTATCAGATTTTTCACACTTCTTGGGATAAAATGCACAGTGTTCTGAAAAATGTATCACAAGAACTGAATAAAATGGGGAATCACACCCCTGATTTATTTTGTGTATAATATAGGCCTTGAGTACAGGTTGTAACACAGTCCAAAGACCATGGGACCGCACATAAGTTAAAATTAGGAGACTGTACCAAACCTGCATTTATGAGATTTATTTGAATCTTTAAAACTGTGGCAAAAATGAGCATCCTTTGTGTGACTCAGTGAGAGCACTCAATTGTAGAACCCCTTCAAAAACAAAGAATTCTAAATATATTCTTGAATGAAAGGTCTCAGACAAACTTGTTAATTTTGTTTCTGGATTTAAGTCATTGCATTCAAAGTGCAAGCTGCTTTTGTTTACAAATTGGACTTTAGGGCATGGCAAATACAGGCCAATGTTAATGCAAGCAAAAATGTAGGATTTATGTATCAAAAAACTTTTAAAATGTCTCTCCTCTGTATTGGTTACCCTGTGAAAATTGGTCTCCTTCAAGAAAGCTGAGGATGTACAGAAACACTCCAGATCTAGAATTCCAGGAATGTATTTTTGAAATAATAATGCATTCTTTGAAAACATCATGATAATTTTTTTGTTAGTTTGTTTGGTGTGGTTTGTTGTTGTTGTTGTTGTTTTTTACTGTTCTGCTCAGTGAAATATGTGGGTCAGAAAGAAAAGTGTGAGGTCCTTTAGAAGCTCAGCTAGGAATGTAAGAAATAGTAGGTAATGCTCAGATTTAGTCATTCTGTTTCCAGCTAGCCTTTCTAAGGAATTACTGTACCCATTTATACCATTTCACTGTGTTTGGCTGCTTGCTTATTGTTCATCTTTAATCTTTTCAGCACTCATTTGAGACCAGAAGTGTAGCTTATGCAGCATTAGGTTTTGTGATGTCAGGGGGAGTCCTTTATATTTCCGTTTTATTGTCCATTCTCAGTGACTCACAGCAAGTAACAATAGTAAGATTGCCAACATAATCTTGTCTTTGTTACTGTCCAGACTGCTATTCACAGATAGGTCCATTATAAAGCATGGTGTTGATTTTTCTTTTTACTATTTGTCTTCAGTTATTGAAAGGTTGGAATTCCCTAAGTTTGCTTAAGATATGTAATCAAACAATAAGCAGTCTTCAAGTTCTTGAATAAAAAAAAAGATGAATTCAAGCACACGTGGCAGGTAAATGTAACGTTGCCATTATGTCTGTCACACAGGCAAGTATTATTTCTTTTATCACTAAAAATGCTGTGTAGAATTTCTTCTGCTACATTTAAACTGGTCTTGCAGAGCTGTGTTTACTTAAGAATATGAACTACCAATAGGATGCCAGTACTGTTGAAATACTTATCTCAGTATTGAACTTCACAAGCAGCTGTCAGGTCTCCAGACTCCATTAATTCACAGTAGGTATCAATAGCTCCAATCCAAGCAAACGGGAAAAGCTGTATGAAATCTATAGAGCTTCTTTGCATCAGAGAGCTAGAAATACAATTTGGAAATTACTACTTATTTTCTACAAAACTTTCAAAGGATGAATGCTATACTCTGAAAACGCTTCATGCAATTTATGGAGCATCTGACATAGGAGACAGCTGCATCTAGGAGACATGAAGTGACAAGTTATATAGGCTTTTAGCAACCAGAGTATGTCATCCATGATATAAACTACTGTCACTTTAAGCTGTAATAAATCACAGATGAATTTGTTGTGGGAGGTTTGAGACATACCTTTCTCACTCCAATTTATAGGAGGGAGAGGAGGTTCTTTTAATATAACATACCTGGCATGAGATTAAGAAACAACGGTTCAAATGCTGGTCCTACCAGTTTATTATAAATCCTAATCAGGAAGACGGGGAAGGGAAGGACGGCAACTATTACGAATTAGGGTGATGGGGAAGGGAAGGAGGGTGATAGAAAAGATAGGAAAGAAGCAAGAATTGCGTAAAGCAGGCATAGTCACCACCAGAATCCAGCAGCTGTCCCGTTGCATGCCTTTCTGATGGTCTGAGGCAAAAGCAGCAGGGCGAGAGCAGCAGCAGCGTGGCTGACCTCGGGCAGAAAGCAGGTAGCAGGAAGAAGTTGAAGAGTCAGTCCGGGAGGAAGCAGCAG
>JAOWBP010000001.1:100986845-100997906 GCA_028571105.1 Tragopan temminckii | reverse complement strand
AAAAAAAAAAAAAAAAAAAAAAAAAAAAAAAAAGAGAATACTTAAAATAAATAAATAAATAAATAAATAAAAGATAGCAGTAGTTTAGAAACAAATCTGTATTACAGAGCTGGATGTTACAGAAGCTACAGCATATAGCAGAACTGGCTTACTAGTTTAAACTTGAAAAACTAAAACAAGAAAAGGGTTTTCTGGATGATAATTAGCAGAAATATAGTGAAAGAGAGTTTTTGATTAACATGACTAGCAATAGGTAGTACATACATGCAGTATGTAGCAGCATATGCATAATTGTATGGCCATAGTTTATTTGTGACTTGAAATGGGCAGTATTCCTTAATCTCATAAATCTGTGAAGAACATGGTAAACATCAAGCTATTAGGTAGTCTTAACTGTCTTCTGTCTAATCTTTGATCAAAATTGGGAGGATGAGCTTGACAGTGACCATCATCTTTCTGAAATGCAATTTGACATTTGGTAAGCAGAGAAATTCTGCCTGACTTGGTCTGGCTGACGTGCCATTTATTCTGTAATAGTATTTATACTTTGACATATTTTTGAAAAGTTCAAGTGAAAAGAACATATTTGAATGTTTTACAAGAGACTCCTGTGTCATGAAATGTGGATCTTCAAATTACTGATATGTCAAGACTAAAGTATGTACTTACCTTATTTTCCAATCAGCATTCTCATAAAGACAGAATATTCTGACTAAGCAAAAAATTCCAGTGAAGCTTTATTTATTTCCTGTCTCTCCAGCTACAGCCCACTGATCTTCTAACAAATTCTTAGAGCAATATAATACATTTATTCTGGAAAGAACCTCAAACAACATGTGATGCTGAGAATTTTCTTTTTTTCCTCTGGTGTGAAAGTAAGACAGTCAGAATGATGAGTCAGCTTGGTAGCTGCTTGCAAGGGGCGACAGCAAAACACATTTGGTATAACAAGCTATCATTATAATCAGTTTGTAATCCCAGCATTTTATCAACCTTGCAGTTATACTTTATTATAGGCTTTACATCTCCAAAAGATTAAAAAGGTATTCACAAATTTGTTTAAACCTAGACATTTTAGAACCTTTTCCATGATCATTTATATAGATTTTGTTGTTATCAAATGTAAAATAATAATAATTATAAAATATAATTATAAAACTTTACAACAATTTACTTTGCAATAGCAGAAACACTGTGTGTTAGAATGAAAGTAATTGTGTGCTTAATCCCTATACCTGAAGTGGAAATTTAATGCGTGCCAGAATAGCTTTCTCAGTACCACAAGAATACGGTCAGGTCATAAAAGCATTACTGTATTAGCTTTCTTTTAGAAGTAGACAGGGAAGAATAAAGAGTGGACAAAGTCCTGGAGTGAATCCATGCTTCAGCACAATTTGGAAGTTTAGACATATATCAGGTAAAGTGCTGGAAAATTTAACCTAGGGAAGGCTGAGAAAGTTTAATTTCTGTTTAATATTTTCTGAAAGATATCTGGGCTAGGGGAGTCCAAGGCAGGCCAGGATTTCATGAAAAAATTGTTTGAATAAAAGGCACATTTGAAATTGAAATCAGAACTTCAGTTTCCTGAACACAAAATATTTGTTATTTCATGCTCTCTACAACTGCCTGAAAGGAGGTTGTGGCAAGATGGGGGTCAGCCTCTTCACCCAGGTAACAGTGACAGGACTAGAGAGAATGGCCTCAAGTTGTGCCAGGAGAGGTTCATATTGGATATGAGGAAAAAATTCTTCTCTGAAATAGTGGTTGGGGTCTGGTACAGGTTGCGCAGGAAAGTGGTGGAGTCACTGTCCCTGAAGGTGTTCAAGAAATATGTAGATGTGGTACTGGAACTGGTTGAGTGGGCAATATTGGTGGTAGGTACGTGGTTGGAGTAGGTGATTTTAGAGGTCTTTTCCAACTGTAATGATTCTATACTTTTTTCTTAAATGGTAATGTGTGTATATATATAAAAATATATATATAATATTATATATTATTATAATTATATATTATATACTATATATTATATATATTATTATAGTAATATATAGTATAATATATTATAATATATATTATATAATATATACAATATAATATAATGTAAATATTATATATATAAATAATTTTTAAAAAAGGTAATTCCCTACAATTGTTTCTTCTTTAGCCAAGTATCTTATCTTGCAAAGTGTTTTTCTTGTCGACTATATTTCCATTAGAAATGATCACTTGCTCAATAAATCCAATTTGGAACAAGTGTTAAGCAGTCATTTCTGTGACAATACAAGTTATAATGAGATAAGAAGATCAGGTCATATTTGCATTTTGACATAAATTATATATGATGTATATTCAAAAAGGGAAAATGAAATCCAGTGCATGCTATGTCCTAAAAGGTAAACAAATATGATTCAATTTATTTTAATTGCCTAGTGATAGTTTGGTGATATGTAGTAATAGTGATAGATAATGACAAGAGTGATAGTAAGGGATTAGCTAATGCAAATCATTCAGTTTTAAAACTTGAAATTTAGAAGTATATTTTTAGAGGGAACTGTGCCTCAAATAACTTCTTTCACTACATTTTGGAGAATTTCATTGTTTTGAAGTTCTGCTTTCAGATATATTTTCCTTTTCCTCAATGTGTTTATTCCTCATGAATTTATGAAACAAAAGAAATTTTCCAGTTCAGCATAAGTATTGTGTTGAACTTAGAGCAAAATTATTTAAAAGGCTAAAATTCTTGAGCAATCTTTTTCTTTGAAAGTGAAATACGGGACTCAAAAGAGCTGGACAAACAGCTTCTCAGTAAGTGGGTTGGAGGGGAAGGGGGTATTTCTCTTTGTGAATAAAGTCTTTCAGGTGTTTTCTCTTATATGTGGAAGCTTTTGCCTTTTTTTCTGAAAGATGACTTTTTTTTATTCTTTTTCTTTCTTTCTTTTTTTTTTTTTTTCTTCATCGGTCCAGTAGTTCTAATTTTCGTATTCAAAAAACTATTTGTTTTCAGGGAGTTAATGTTATGAATGCAATATATCTTTCATACATTTAGGGCAGGGCTCACTATGAAAGCAATCAGTGCCATTTCAAAGTATCATATTTGCGAAGTCTTCCTTTTTCATTCTTTTCAACAAAATGAATGTTAGAGACATATAAACCTAGGGTAGAAAGTCAGCTTCAAAATAACTGTCTCCTGGATTAAAGTAAGGGATTTATGTGACACATAGGGAAGATCTAGACTCTACGTTAAAACAGTCTCTTTGGAAAGAAGGGAGATGTGATTGGAATTATTAAGTTCTGACATTTAGATCAGTATTGCTTATCATTTTGCTGTCTGCCCATACTATCCAGTAGTGGGCAAAAAAAAAGACAAAACAAAACCATATAATGAATATTGATATAGTACAGAATTTTCAAAATAATATTAAATTATTCTGATTCCACAGATAGTGTTTTGTAGTCTGTTGAAACACAGAGATTTGATCCTTTAGGTTGCACTGTTTGTTTTCTTATTTGTTGTTATTATTATTATTATTTGTATTTGTTATTATTATTATTACCACTTTTCTATTTCAGTTTTGGCGTAAAATTATTAGCATCCATCATTTTACATAACTTTTTTCTTACAAAAACTTTCCATTTTACTTACCCATGCATACCTTTTTTGTACTTTAAAATGTTAGTTTTATCATGTACTGAAGGTAATTAGTTAATAAGGACTACAGTCAAAATATGTTATAAGTCAAAGAGTTCTTAAGGATAATTCTTTTCCTTGCCTATGTTTCACATGTGTTATATAATTATGTTTATTACATTCATTTGTAAGTATCAGTCAGCATCTCACATTTAAATAGTTTTTAGAACTAATTCTATTTATTCTATACTGTTTAATATATATATTTGTGTATAATATTCTATATGTAATATAATAATATTATATATTCTGTTGCATTTAATTCTATATAAATCTACCCATATTCTCCACTCTCCACTTTTTTTTTTTTTTTTTTTTTTTTTAAGATTAACTCTTAAGTTGGTAATTTGCTTGGCAAAAAAACCCACAACTGTATATCCCTACAACATTGTTACACAATAAACAAAGTAAACTCAAAGTATTTACTTGATTCTGGTGACATATAAAACTAGCCAAAACTATTTCACTGTGAGATGGTTTGCTTGTTTTTTTTTTTCATAGGAAATAGAAATGCATAATTATAATTTACTGAGTATGCACTGAACTGAAAGTGTTATGTAAATGCAAATGCAGTAATGGATTTCTGTATTTAGACTTTAGTATCACATAAGCACAGATACTGTGTTGTGCTCCATTTGAAGATATATTAACATTGGTGTATGTACACTATGGGTGTTGAATCAAACACAGACCGTAAAGTCCGGGAATCACGGAATCAAAACAAAATTTATTTTTTTAATTTTTCCAAAATACTGTAGTCCAAACAAGATAGAATACAATTCTGATGTTATTTAGTTAAGTGTCACAGTGATGAGAAAGACCAATAAAGAAAATATGTGAAGATCTTTGATCTTACCTAAAGACTTTCAAACAATAGCAGTTCTCTTCTTGCATTGCATGTACTAATGCACTACAGTTGTGAATGGTCATTCAATCTGTGGACTTAGAATAGGGTGGTTTTTTGTGTTTTTAAGTGGACAGTTATCCACACATACAAAACAAAATCCTGAAATGATTATATAGCAATCTCAGGTCTTTAGCACTAGCTGTTTTATTCAACAATTCTTCTACTGTCTATCTATACTATATATTGGAGTACAGATGTGATGACTGCCTCTGTTATTTTTGTTCAAGATACATAAAGTATGTGTCCTTTTTTTCATAATGAAATAAGTATATTGGTAACTGTTGTCTGCAGTCTATAAGATTTTGATTGCTGTTATTAATCTGCCAAAAAATAGACCACACTGATCAGGTTGATTGTGATTATTAAGTAGTAGGTTATATCTCAGACATATATCAGCTAATTTAGTAATCACAACCAGAAAAGTAAAGATTTTTTCTAAAAGAAAAAAATATATATACATATATATTTATTAAAAAGAAGATTTCAAGAGGCCATGATCTATGCAAATCCCTCTCATTATTTAAAGGAATGTATCTGTTCTAAATAGATTCACCCTAACATCAGTTGTCTGCCGCACATAATAGTTGTCTAACACTTCATTTTATCCTTTTTTTTTTTTCTCTTGTTGTTGATTTTTTCATTGGAAGCTCTTGAAAACGCACTTACTTTATGTTTCATTATATCATTTATCCCCCTTTCAGAATTCCAGACACAGCATCAGTCTGGAAATACAAAGCACTTTCTCCCATGTCATCATCTGCATACAGAATGTTTTCCCTAAGCTAATTTACACAAGTGGATCTTCTGTGGGTCTATTTAACACCCACTTCTTCCAGACTGCATTAATGAGTATAAACGCATCCTTACATATAACAACAATTTACTCTTTGCTGAATATCTCTGTGGTTATTACGATTTTTCCTAAGCTCAATTAATGCTTATCCCTCTGCATAAATTACTATAGGAGTTGTCCATTCTATGTTTCCACATAATGGCACGCTTGCCAAATCTTTGATTTTTTTTTAAAATAGAAAAAAATGAATTACATTTAAAAAATGAATTATCACAGCGAGGTTTTAATGTCTCCTTCAGTAAGTGTTGATAGGGCCCCCAAATATTATGTATAATAAGAGTATAGTAAACACTCTTTATTTTAGTAAATATACAAAAGAATGTGTAATACATTTTTGAGAGTGGGGTGTTTTGCACTAATACTGTTATAGAAATTTATCGCTCTGAATACTTAGAGACTAATTTTTTACATTTATATTTAAAATATATACGCAATTAGGGAAACAAAATACTGGGTTCTTCTATTTGCCATGCTATATGCCAAATGTTGCTAAAATTAGTGGGAAAAGAAATAATCACAACAATTAATTCAACAGAAATTTCTGTGTATTGTTGAATATTTTTGCTCTTGCATTTTCTTCCAAAATTTTGTATGGCAATTCAAATTATTATTAGTTGTACTACTTCTCCCAAATTAACCAAGAATGAAAGTTGATTGCAAAGATAATTACACTGCCAGCTTTAAATTAATCTAAGCAGTTTGTATTTCTATTACATCAAATTGCTAATACTTAGATTGAAGCTTATTATACAGACTTACTGCACAATTTCCTAAGGAATTAAAAATATTCTTAGGTTGTTGCACAGTATTTCTATATTTGTGTTAAAACTTTTTCCTCATTAGGTAAAAGTGATTACAGTTTAGTACAGGACAGACTGTAAATGAGACAACAATCAGAAGTACCACATCATATATTGGCATAGATAAGACTATTCTGTGCATAGGAAAGGATTTAATAGCATAAGGTTAAGATGGGGTAGTAAAAGGTAACATTTTTAGTAATTTAGTAATTTCCATTGTTATTCTTGTTATTAGCAAACTGATATCTCTTTTAAATAATTTTGTCTTACTCGACATTCTATTTTGTGTGCACTGTTGGCTGACTTAATGACTCATGAAACTCCGCAAAATGAAAAGATGGGTAATATAATGAAAAACACCTTCAGCGAATCATTAATAATATGGTCCATTTGTGTTTATGTTTAATATCTTTGTTGGACAAGAAAACACTATCAGTATAAGTAAACTTACTAAGGTTATAACAAATATTTTAATTAATAAATAGCTCCATAGGTCAAAATGAAAATCAGGAAACCTGTTTACTTTGTCACGATATTTATATATTTTATCTAATATACTTAAACTTTATTTTCTATTAATATTTAAAAAAAAAAATAGAAAAGAAAAATGATTGGGTGTAATTCTCAGTATTGTACTATTTCCAAAGAGGTGTGTTGAAAGACAAATGTGGAATAGAAGCTCAGACTTTTTATTTAGCATGTAAATGGCAGTGCATGGTTGTGTCTAAGAATCCTGGGGTTGGTGTGATGGTGGGCATGGAGGTGGGCAAAGAAAGGGGCAAAGCCACAGCCCAGGCAGTCAGCAGCACAGCCAGGGTCCAGGGACATGAGTCCCTCCCATGAGATGTTAGAAGTAATTTCTTTGTGCCATGAAAGGAAAAAAAACATGGGGCTGTCTGTTGGGCCAAATGGTAGAGAGAGCTGTCAAGAAGGGAATGGTGCAAAATCTTTGCTCACTGCAGCTCTGTCTTCTTTAATGCCTTTAAGTTTGTATTCATAAAAAAGCCAAGACTTCTAGTCTTTGTTCAATAAAGTGTAGCTCTTTTAAATTTAAAAGTGATTTTTGGATGTTTCTGTTTTCTTTGGTTTTATTTGAGAGCTTCATAGTTTTGGTCCTTGGTATCTGCTATAAACTTTTATCTTAATGCTTTGGTTAGGATAGATGTAATTCTCACCCAGATGTTTTGAAGCTAAAATGTTTTCAGTTTTGCTAATTATGCCTCATTATAAATGTCTGTATAATTATATATATAGTAGCACATTTCATTAAAAATTATGTTCTCTATATGATAAATATGTAAACTTATTATCTACTTGTTTTAGTTTACTTTCATTTAGTAGCTAGTTTCTGCATGCTTTCTGAACCTTCAGCTCAGGAGAGGTGTAAATTAGAATTCTAGCATACACAAAATTGATTTTACCAAGTAATCATTTTTGAATATTTATTTTAATCGGCAGAGAATATTTTATGTAGAAGTAGTGGCATGAAGAATAAAATGAATCTAGCTAGACTCAATCAAAATATTGAATTCTTGCAGTGGGTATGAATTTTCCACTGAAAAGAGTAGTAATTAGAGCTTTATATACTTATGCCATTGAAAGGAGGATTTGTTTTTTTAGTACATTCAGAAGATACATTTTCTTTCAAATGGAAGGAAATACAGCAAAGTCTCCTGGCCTGTATTATGCAAGAGGTTGAATTACATTACAGAAACTGTCTCAGTTTTTAATAGAAATATATATACTCTATTAAATTAGCTTTGTTAGTTCATTGTTTGATCTTCAGTGTCTGGAATGAGGCTGGGTTTTACTCCATGTAAAGACTTTGAAAGAACAGATGCATTTTGACAATACAGAATTTTTTTGTGCAGGACATGGTGATACTCAGGGTCCTTCTTGCTCTCTTACTGACAGAAACGTTGTACTCTGCTCCATATGAAATATAAAGGTTGCCCCCTTTGCTCATGGGGCTTCATGTGGGTCAACAGTTTCATTATTCTGATGGAATGCAGCAGAAGGTTACAAGAGGAGAGATGATAGCTGCCATGGGAATGGCAGCTACCACAGATGGTTTTAGATAGCAGAACAGATAGATGGAGCTGATCTCTGAATTCATCTGGGAGAGAGTGTGCAGAAGGGGGGATAATGTGTTCTTATGGTTGCTAAGCAGATGGCCTTTTGCATCTTATGTTAATTCTGGCTTTTCTTCTAGATGGGTGCTTTCCTACCTGGGTGTACGGAGCTGCAGTAATCAAGCCTAGAGATGCAAAACTGTGTGAGCTCTGGGCCAGGCTGGGGCTATTTTGCTTTCTGGTACCTAAATAGTCTTCACTGGTGCAGAACTGAGAACCAAAACCCTTAACATATCTTGAAGGTGTCACCGGGAAGGTGTAGCCATAACCATTTTAGAGCAGTACACAGTGACCATAGGAGCTGCTCCCTAGTCTTTCCACATCAATACAACCACAGTTTGCTGAAGTTTTAGCTAGTGCTTTTCTAGTTTCTAATTTTCTAGAGCCTACTTAGGAGCTGAGAGGAAGCTGAAGATACATTTTTTGTGATACAAGTGGATACAAGTCTGTATGGGGTGTGCCTAGTCTGACATGGTGGCTTGTTCTAAGATCTAATCAACTTTCTGAATATTGGCTTGAGCTAGCAGATTTTTTTTTATTTTATTTTATTTTATTTTTTTTCAGTCAGAAGACACTTGTTTAAAGGAATACAAGGTCAAAATCATCTGTGAAGAGAATTATTTTAGTTGTCTGGGTTTTGTGTGTGCTTTGCCCTCTGCAATTATTAAATATTGCAGGCAGTGGAACTTCTTTCATTTCTGTACAGGACTTTTCTTTCACAGCATTTTTTTTTCTTGTCATCTTCAATATTTCCAGTGGCAGAGCAAGCCAAAAGTGAAATCTTGTGGAGTATATAAAATCTATATGTAAGTGAGTAAAATACATCCATACATAAACAAACAATCTTTCCTCATCATAGGAACTGTTCTCAAATTAATCCACAGAAAAATATCCTCCAGAAATATATGTCTCTCAGTGGTATTAATATTTGGTAGTTTTGCTATTGTTCTGTTGATTTCAAATGTTTAATGAAGACCCTATGCTTTCAGAAGTTTGTACTCAAAGATCTTACAGATTCCCAATGACAGCACATTTTGCTAACAATAGTCTGTGGCTGTTGTACATCCCAATCCAGAAGGAAATGAAAATAGCTCCATCACTGTACTTAATGCTGGTACTTTTGTACACATTTAAATCACAAGCAACTTTGTAATATTTATATGGTTTTATTTTTTAAAGTCTACGATGAGGAAACAAAGCTTCTATTTTAAAGTAGAAACTCTTCTATATTCCAGCTTGTTTGGAATGCAGGAGCTCCTATCATTCTCTCAACACACAAGATAGAGTTTATTCTTTTGTTTAGCCAGAATTTTTTTTCCCACATTTCATCTGTGAGCCTTTGTGAATCAGTGAAAGACAGTATGGTTAAATACACAACAGTCTGTGTGTGTTTATGTAACATATTTAATACCAATTAAATATCTTATTTATGACTCTGAGCCAGCATTTATGCCCTTGAGCCCAGGAAGGCCAATGGTATCCTGGCACAAATTAAAAAGAGCATAGCCAGCAGATTGAGGGAGGGGATCCTCCCTCTCTACTCTGACCAGCTGAGGCCACATCTGGAGTGCTGTGTCCAGTTCTGGGCTCCTTGGTTCATGAGAGACAGGGATCCCTAGAAAGAGTCCAGCGGAGGGCCACAAATATGATAAAGGGCCTGGAGCACCTCCCTTATGAAGAAAGGCAGAGAGTCCTCAGTCTGTCCAGCCTGGGGAAAAGAAGACTGAAGGGGGAATGAGATAAATGTTTATAAATATCAAAAGGGAGGTGGGAAGCAAATGGGTGAGCCAGGCTCTTCTCAGTGGTGTGTAGCAATAGGAAAGGAGTAATGGCCTAAAATCTGAACATAGGAACTTCTGTACTACCATGGAGAAGAGCTTCTCTACAGTGAGGGTGACGGAACACTGAAACAGTTTTCCAGAGTGGGCTCCCCTTATGTGGAGATATTCAAGATCCATCTGGATGACTACATGTGCAATCTATTATAGGGAACCTGTTTAGCAAAGGGGTTGGACTTGATGATCTCTTTAGTTCCCTTCCAACTCCTGCAATTCTGAGATTCTATGGCTCTCTAAAAAGAATCATCTATAAAAATCAGGATGATTCATATTAAACGTTCCTTTAATATTATCTTAAGTACTTGAGTGCTCTTTAAGCTTACAGGGTAAGTCCTCTTTAAGCTTGATTTCTTCCATTAGCTCATCGCAATCCATGTAATGCACTTCACCTGCCAGCCTCTTGGAAAACCATTTTTAGCCTGGCTACTTATGCTCTTCTTCCCATAAATGCCACTGGGGGTGCTGGTGTCTGTTTCTGTTTAGGTGTTGTATCAGGGTGAGACTGGATCTTACCTGGTTTCCTGAGAACTCTGTTTCAGGTGAACTCGGGCCTATCAGTCTCTGAATTGCAACCACTGCATTCCTTTGGGTTTCCATGGTCTCTTTAGCTGCAGCTTTTATTGTTAGTAGGACTTTGTCAAACTTGTACTCCACATAATGGCATATCATATTTGATCACTCCTTTCAAATTCTTGGTACAGTTTAAGGCTGTCATGGTTTTATGACTTTTGGTGATCAGTATTCCACATCATAACATCATATAATATACTGGGGGTTTGACTGTTGATGCTTAAGTTCCGGTCAGGCACCCAGAAGAACAACTATATTCCTCAGGGGGCTTTG
>JAOWBP010000001.1:100959847-100977752 GCA_028571105.1 Tragopan temminckii | reverse complement strand
ATAAATAAATAAATAAATAAATAAATAAATAAATAAATAAATAAAAAGACTTAGAGACAGAAGAAAACAAAATTCCAAGAAGTTATTTTGATTATCACCTAAATTAATTAGGTGAAAATAAGTTAATTGCTTCAAGGAGTCAAAAAACATGTATGAAAAATGCCACTATTTTGACACAACAGGCACTGTTTAGGTACTGAAAGTTGGAATACCAATTTTTGGTTTGTTTGTTTTAGTTATGAAACTTACTAAGATTGTATGATGTTTATAGAAAGAGGTATCTAATCTATTTTCATTCCTCCTTATTCTCATCTTCTGTTTTTCTACTTTTTTATTCTCATTTTGTTTAAATAAAAAGAGAAATTTTTCTTTGCAATCTCTAGCTACTTGTGATATAATGGTCATGGATTACATACATAAATGTAATGGCAAACAATTAAATGAAGTAGGAGACCCCCGATCGAAAATAAAAGCAAAACTACCAAATAAATAAAATCCTTTTCTTTTTCTCGCCAGAATAAGAAAAATATGTTAGTTGATAAAATTTTACAGTATTTTTTTCTTTTAAAATTTTACTTAACTGAACTGTATTTTGAGGTATTTAATGTTCGTAAAGTTCATAACTACCTCTTGTCTGGCCTTCCTTTCTTTGAGCAGCATTATCAACAGTGGCTCGAGTGTAAGAACATAGTCACTGAATTGTTATGTTATCTTTAAACAGGAATGCAAGTCAAAGACATGGAGATCAAGTATTGGGTTTATAAAGGACACTCTTGTCATTCGGGAAGTTAGAGAGGATGACATTGGAAATTACACTTGTGAGGTAAAATATGGCATCTTTGTTGTCAGAAGAACTACGGAATTAACAGTTACAGGTAATCACAGGCTCTTACTACATCTTATATGTAGAAAAAACGTTTAATTTTGTGATTAAACAAACCTAACCATTCTGTGATTCTGTAATTTGAGTTGTGTGTATTTGAATCATTCTACCTACATAAGCCACTCTTGTTCAAAGCTTTGCTGTGTGTGAATGGTTGATACATCAAAGTTGTCCTGAACACAGTAGTATGTGCAACATGATTAAATCTGAGTTTTGATGTACTGCAAAAGCTTCTGGACAGGTCATGTTTTTGAGTGGGAAATGTGGATAAGGAACAGGTAATTTCAGGAAGCACTACCTCTTAACCAAAAAATAAGATCATTACATTCATCATACTTTTCCTTGTGGTTAAATGCCTTAGCACATGAGAATCTCTGTAGCTGCAACCCAACTATAGTAGCTCTGATTGCCTTGGGGCATGAGGTGAGCTGTAGGTGTAAACCAATATCCCAGAAAGATCAGTGCAGCAAGGTAGTATAAATGTGGGTGTAGCATTCAAATAGTAGCATTTTTTCACTGGTATTCTTTCCCAGCTTTCTATGATTTATAATTCAAGAACTTCCTGATCTCAGTTGTCAATTAACTTATTTTCCATTAGTCCAGTTATTTTTTAATTATTTGTTCTCAGCTTTAAAATTATTATGAGGTATCAAGTTCCAGTGTAATTATGTAACGTAAATAAATTGTATCAATTCGCAAGCAGCGACTGTATAAGGTGCATTTAATATTATTTCCATTTAAGACAACTTTACCAATAAGTAAAATCCTTCATAGCTGAAAACAGTGTATGTATCATACTAGTAATGTGTACTACAGAATTATATGAAGATAGAACCTACATAATTATATGAAGAACATTAGCTTTTAAATTCCTCACTACACCACAAACCTCAGTTTTTCAAACACAGAAAGCGTATATCTGTATTTTTACATAAGGTAGAGAATTAACCTCTAGAATTATGAGATAGTATTGGAAGACAGGAAAACATTGCAATCGATGTTTTGTTATGTCACAGCATAGTGCAGTTCTATAGAATCTTCCCTGAAAAAAGGGGCAGAAAATGTATATCCCTGGGAAACTGAATGTGAAATAAATTTGTGTGGTTCACAAAGATGCTTGCAGATATAAGCACTTGCTTGAAGTATCCAAAAAAAAAAAAAAACAGGGAACAAATGTTAGAGAAGGATTTTGTGGGCTACTCTTGACTATTTAAATAGATAAAATTGTTTTGTGTGCTGACAATTAGTAACCACAGTTATGTTATGTAGTAGTTTATTTGTATGGTAAAAAGTTTGCTTTTATGGTGAAAAGTTTGCTTTCTGCTTTGATGTATCCCATTTACTCTACATTATCTGAAATTAAAGTGAATTATGGTTTGCAATTTTCTTCCATTAGATCAGTCTGGAAATCATATTGTTTATGTTGTTTTGAAAGAATTCTGGTGATCAATCATGTTTATTTAAGTTCAGTATCCAGGATCTCTTCATAATTTTTCCATTGTATGGAATTGATTTATTTGGTCGGTACAGACAGGCAATTACTGCTTAGCGATTAAGCTCATGGTAAGCATCCATATCCATATAGAGTCCTCAAGAATTTGATTTGCACCAGAATGAGGTTGTCAATTACCTTTTGCAATATATGATGTATAGACTAAAGGAGTACATATTTCTTCAGTCCTCAGGTTACCCTTCTGTCTCTGCAATTGGTGCTCCAGCAGTATTTCAAGCAGACTTAAGACTGAGAGAATGGAGAAAGAAAAAAGCATTGCAACTAGGTGTTGCTATTTGTAGTAATAGTTTCAAAAAAATAATTCAGCCCTTATGGTGTAGGTAGGAGTTCAGTGATTAATGTTTAACTAGATAGAGACAGAAAGAGACTTGGCTGATTCTGATATGTTAAAAATAAGTAAATGCATAATGAGAGAATTATATAGTTTCCATCCATGCAAATCCTGACAAATTTAAAGACAACCTCCACAGGAGTAAACTACTCAAATGGCACTGTGGTTTTTCATACCATTTTTATAATATTATGGAATGAACTATACAGTAGGCTTTCCTCTCTAGTACAGATTTAGTAGTTGTGTTTTGATAAGAGCTTTCTAGGAAGAGATTCAGGTCTTACAAGCTTGCCTTATGCTTAGTCTCTGTGCTGAAATACAATTTGAATTGCACTGGAAATACATTGAGGAGTGTACAGAATAAATGGATTTTAAGATTTATTGAAGAAAGAAAAAAGCTTGTTAATGGCAGCAATGTTGCACTAACGTTTATAAATAACACACAGTATCTTCAAACGCTGCATACCTGTTCCTTACCAAGAGTAAGTGTACACTTAAATTCCATTCCAAAATATGACTTCTTCTTATAATATGCATCTTTCAGATTTTTTTTTGTTATTGTTGTTCTTTTTTGTTTGTTTGTTTGTTTGTTTTAGGATAAATCCTTTTTCATTGCTTTTTCATTCTTTTGAAAATCGGAATCTCATGTTGAAAATACATGATCATCTGTATTATTTAAATTAGTTTTCTTATTATGCTATTATTTGACTTACAAGATATCTGGTTTAAAAAATACAAACTATGCACTGATTATTCTAGCTAATAGCTAAATTCAAAGAACCAGCATAATTGGTGGTTCTTGGATTATGGCTATGTAATTACATACTTTAAAAAGTCCTACCATGCACTAAAACATTTGTTGATATCTATACCTGTAGACTGCCCGACATTACTAATTTTTTTCTTTTATATGTGGAATTTTAATTAAAGCATACCTGACATTCTTAATTATGGGACAAGATCACATTTTAACAGCATGATATCAGTATTAATTTAGTCACACTGAACAACATAGGTAAAAATAATTTCCAACAGTGATTAATTTTCATTAAATGCTATGTCGAATAATATTGGGCTTTTTTTTGTTACTTATACTGCTAAAACCTTCACAAGGACAAAGTTTTGGTAGATTTTCATTCAGGTCAAATGACGTCTGGTCTTTATTTAAGAGTGTATGTGTCCTCACTGCAATATCACACGGTGATACTCTTCTGGATGAATATGATAAAGCATACTGACCCCATCAGCCTTACTTATTCAATTCATCCATAACTTTTTTGGTTATAAATATTTGAACTTTTTTTTTTTTTTTTCATTCTGTTAGAAGTTCTTATACCTTGTAGAGCTAATCAGTAGGTTCCTGTTCAGAGATATCACTTACTGTCTTTGCTCATTGGTTGCTCTTCTTTAAGATATCTCCTTCTGGAATGAGTACAAATTTGGATTTAGAGGTTAGAGCATCTTCAAAATCTAATAACACTAAATTTAATATGAGTTGATATGATCATTTTTTATTATTTAAATTTAGCCT
The DNA here is from genome assembly GCA_028571105.1 of Tragopan temminckii. Classification (NCBI taxonomy): domain Eukaryota; kingdom Metazoa; phylum Chordata; class Aves; order Galliformes; family Phasianidae; genus Tragopan; species Tragopan temminckii. The sequence goes on along the minus strand of JAOWBP010000001.1, from coordinate 100,973,494 downwards.
ATTTGGTTTAAGTATTTAGGTAACAACCTTGCAAATGCTAGTTAATTCTTTCCCATTTGCTATTTGTAACTTTCTTCTCTAGATTTTTAGGCAAAGGAATGCTATCTGTCTGCTTCACAGGATCTCTTAATGTTTGGGATTCATTGCACAAGCTTTGCCTTTTTTGCTTTCTGACAGAATTAATCTTTGTTAGCATAGTAGAAAACCTTAAATGACGATAAATGTTTATCCCCAAAATGCTTGCATTGATTGCTTCCAGTGCTGTTGTGCTTTCTCCTTCAAAACATTCAGATACAGAAAAGGTGCTGCAATAAGCCTTTGTTTCTTTATTTTTAGCTGGTGCTAAGTGCAAAGAGTATTGCAGAACTAACAGGGTTGTTTTCCAAGCATTTAAAGCTTGAGAACAGACTCTGCTGGGTTTCTGCAGTTAATGACAGGGATGAACCATTTTGGATGCACCGAGCCCCTCTTTGCTAGAGCTGATACTAATAATTATCAGAGCTGATGTTCATTCCTTTTGTTCATCATAAATTTAATTCAACTCTAGAACATATTCAGGGTGAAATTCTATTTACCAGTATTATTCTGTGCGAAGACTGTATAAAATATAAAGCAAACAATAGATTCATTATGAAAGCATCGTGCTCGAAATACTGACCAAGCATTTTTATAATACATAAAATCCTGTAGGCTTAACAAATTGGGTGGGTTAGGTGTTGTTTTTTTTTTTGGTTTTTTTTGTTTTTTTTTTTGTTTTTTGTTTTTTTTTTTAATTAGAAATGAGTGATCTTTTATAGTGGAATCATTTTTGTGTGGCTGAAAACAAGGTTCTAAATTGATCACCTGGGTGCATTTGAGTAATAACAATCAAAATATTTGATTAAAACATTCTCCATAAATGTTCATTTAAGTTATTGATTGTAAATGGGTTTAGTGGGTATTTCAAAACCATCCTTAACTGACAACAGCAACAAGGAAAGTTATATGAGTTAAGCTAATTCATGCATAATACACCTTCTATAGCATTTTTCATTATTGCTATGTTTTTCAACTTTTTACAAAAATAAAAAATTCTTCAGGGTATGGCTAGTATTGCTAACTCTTCTTATACAAGTACATTTTAATGTGTATTTCCCTTACTATAACCCAGGACTTCTCTGCCTGATAGAGTATCTTCAGAAGAAGAAAAAAGATCAACCTCTTGTGGCTTTTTTATTTATTTTTGATGATATAGAAATAGGTCAGTAGCTATAAAATTATAATATATAGTCGAAATTTTTGTCTTTAGCTCATTACAGTAAGATTCAGCCTTAAGATGCTCATTTTAACCATCTTTGTTTTTGTGCATCATGATCCTACGTTTATCTGATAGTGTTAATGAATGGAAAACATACCTAAGCTTCGTAATATTTGCCTAGACAGTTGCTACGACACTATTTAATTGATGCTACAGTCATGACTTCTGTTCCGTTACAGTCATGTACACCCTATTGAAAATACATCAGTGAAAGTTGAGAGGAGTTTTTAGCAAGCATTCATTGCTAAATTCTTCTTACTTGATGATGAAAACAAATAATTCATTAAAATTAGCTACTTTTTATCAAGCATAGTGTGTTCCTCTGTATGCTATTGCCAAAATGATGCAATTTCTGCTTATTTCTGTTCATTATGTCATTATTAGAAACCTGGTGATTTTTTAGTAATTTATATTGAATTACTTTGTTTCAGATGTTTGGATTTTTTGTGGCTTTGTTTGTAAGGTTCAAAACTAATATACAAAAATAATAACTAAAAAAAACCCTATTTTTAAATTAGTTGAGAATAATTTTGAGAAATGCCATTTCTTGGCATGAGGGAAGATTTTTTGTGTGAGTCAGTTTCCCCTTCATCATTAGTCATATCAGAATATTGAAATACAGGCATTCGAAGTAGGTGTTGTTACCATGGTGTTGCTTCCCATTGTTTCAGTTTGGTATGATGCAGTTGTTAGATGAACTTTATTCTATAAAGAAAAGGAAACCATAGAAGAAAAAAAAATGCAACAAAACATTAAATGTTGGTGAGTCCTAAAGACATAAAAGTCCTATAAACCCTTAGCTCATTAAGATTTTACAAAAATTAAATAAATCCATTCTTAAGACACCCGAGATACTTGTTAAATAACCTTTAAAATGGTAGTTAAATTACATTCAGTGTTAATGTTTCACATTATTGCTATGGAATCAGAAGATTTCATTTTACTTTTACATTACTCTCGAGTATGTTAAATCCAACAATATTGTCCTAACCTAGCATTTATCATTTCCATAGCATTTCGTTGAAAGCTTTAGATAATTTATGTGTACAGTGGAGTCTTCTAGCATGGTATTTTAATAAACTATAATACAATGAGTAGAAGTATGATAACATAAGGAACTGGAGTTGCCTCCATCCTCAAAAACAGTCTGTACTGTCCTTAAAAAAAGTCTGTACACAATTACACTAAATGAATATTCAGCTTTAAAATGGAGGATGACATTAAAATATAGTATATTAAATTTAGGTGGCACTTTTTGACATATGAGATTTTGTTTAAGTTCATTCTTTACATGTAACAGAATTTTAATATACTGACTCTAAAATAGAGTTCAGCATTTTGTGTCCGACTGAAACTATTGTTCACCGTGATTTACCCAGTGGTAAACTGACTGATCCTGTTTTTATTGGAATCAGTATGGCTAATACACCTATTGGCTTACTAGAAAGTGCAGGTCTAAAATAAATGAGTGGTATATGAAAAGGAATGGGAATGAATAAATCAAAATAATTTTTGATATAACATAATTTAACTTAAAATGTTTCACTTATCTGTGTGAGAGCTTAATATAGGAAAACAATTTCCCCAACATATATTTTGTGTGAGTAGTTGATAATACATGGTAATTGTTTGAATATGAGAAAGAAACTGAAACAGGAAAGGACATTTTTTCATTTATTTAACTAAGTTTTTCTTTTCACTTTGGAGTATTATATTCACATCCAGAACTGCATTAATTTAAAAATATGAACTATAAGTTCATAGAAACAAGTCTGAAGAGTGATATAAATCAGTGGATTTACTACATTTTTTTTAATATAAAGTGGATAGGTGAAAAGTAGAATGCCTGTGATTTTTCTCTCTTTCTAAATCATTCTCTTTCTCTTCACTGCATCCTTCCCATGTTAAACAAGATGCAAATTCTCCAGACACACAGAGGACAAGAATCATTCCCAGTCCTAAATAACTCCTTTATGAATTCAGCAGTCCCACAGCATAATTTTATTCAAGTAGTGAGAGGTTTATTTATGGTGAGTGCATATCTGTTGAGTTTTTTCTCCAGGTAAGATTCCTCTCACCTAGCCTTCATATTTATGGCTGTCTATGTATGAGCTGATGGCTCTTTTGTAAGGCATGACTTGTCTCCTCCTAATGCCAATGTGTAAAATATCAGTTGAGTTATACAAATTCCTGCTTCTGTCTTGTGAAAATCAAAGGAGCTTTGGGTGACAATCACAAATGTAGAATTATAATACAGAAGTAAATCCTACTTTACAGTTTTAGAGTTGTTATATTCATAACTTTTGGAAAAGGCAAGCTGGCTTTACATTGTATTTTGTTGTTATCAAACAACTCCAAAAAATAATGATAGCTTTTTGAAGAAGACAATAACAAATCTCTAGTAGAAGTTTTATCTGTTTTTAGATCGAGGTGTACAGCTGAAAAAGAAAAAGAGCTTTTGGATGTACAAGGCTGTCTTCAGACCTCAGCAGCTTAATGTACCAGCTGCTCTAATAAAATATATTGCTTCTACATTGTTTTGTCTAAGCCATCATGTCTACAACAACATTATTATTACTGGCTTTCATGGTATTTATGTTTTCTTTGAATGGAATCACAGCATGAATTTCTTCAAGCATTGTGCAAAATATATATACTTTTTTAATTTAAATATCGCTAATTCAGTTTGTTCTGGCATCTAGAATATACTGTGCTTCATAGGTAACATGGAGTATACCCTTTTCCATTCTGTTTTTTATTTTAAAGTGATGCTTGTTTTCACAAAACCACTGAAATCTTTCCTTTCATATTTTACTATTCTGAACAGAACTCAAATTAAACATCACGTAATTTGAATCCTCCCTGAAAACCAAGTTTTTCATTTGGGAACAGCAGTAAACAGAATAAATGCTTTATTAATAAGTATGCGAGACACACTGTTTTACTGTAAAGAATGGTACATTTATTTTAAAGTATGTTTGTTCACTGCTTAACTGCATCTTCTAACAGCACATTATTTATTTATTAATTTATTATATCTACTGACATTAGTGCTTGGGTGTATGAATCCTGGGTGTATGTATCCAAGGAGGTGGCTGAGTCACCATTCCTGGATGGGTTTAAAATCCATTTGGATGTTTTGCTCAGGGACATGATTTAGCAGAGGGTTGTTACTTAGGGTAGTACGGGTAGATCATGGTTGGATTCAGTGATCTTTAAGGTCTTTTCTAACCTGAGTGATTCTATGATTCTATGAAGAACTCGAGGAGGGAAAATACTCTAATTTTGTTGTTGTACACTTCTGCCAGGAGCCTCCGGCTTCTGGTCTATTCCAGACACCACATGACAGGCACTCACCTTCTGCTTCCTGTGCAGCCCTGTAGTCTATGCTGTAGCCCAAGCACCAGCTGTCCTGGAGGATCCCATACAGGACCTCTCCTAACACCTCCCTCCCCAGACCTTTCACAACTAGAGATTTAAATGACCCAAACAGGCCTCTCTCACTTTGCTAAGTGAGCCCTTTGAAAGCACAGGCTGGCTCTGGTCATATCTTTGGTGGTGCTCTCAATGGGTGGTGGCAGTGGGAAGCTCCCAAGCAGCCTCACTGCCTCCTCACAACCACCAATGGGGACTGCACCAACTGCTGCTTCCGTGGGGCAAAAGGGAGCCCTCGCCCACCAAGGGCATTATCTCCATGAGGTAGCCTTGCTGAAATCCTGTTTTGATTTTTCAGATTTCTTTTTTTCCTTCAAAACAATTCCATTAGGCTTTCAGAATTTTTGAGCTGACATTCAGAATTCAAAAAGTCACTCATGTATAACTTTACAAAGGGCAGATAATGCACTGGGATAAGATAATTTAAGTAGAAGTAGGCGTATTCATAGAATGGCCTGAGTTGAAAAAAACCACAATGATCATCTAGTTTCAATTCCCTGCTATGTGCAGGGTTGCCAACCACTAGACCAGGCTGCCCAGAGCCACATCCAGCCTGGCCTTGAATGCCTTCAGGGATAAGGCATCCACAACCTCCTTGGGCAACCTGTTCCAGTGTGTTACCACCCCCTGAGTAAAAACTTCCTCCTAATATCTAACCTAAGCCTCCCTTGTCTCAGTTTAAAACCATCCCCCCACGTCCTATTGGCATTATTTTGTGTTGTTTACATGTAGTTGTTTTTGTTTTTTTGTTGTTGTTGTTGCTGTTTTAATTGGTTGATTTTTTGCTATATCTGGATTTTTATGAGCAAATTCAGTTTTCTGAAGAGCTAACTCTACACATTCAGAAAAAAGAAAAATCGGTCTAGGTGAACCATTTTTCATTTTTTTTTAGAGCCAACAATATTTAGACTTTACTTTTTGGTAATTATAGTTTCTTAGGGTGAATGGAATGGTAGGAGCAGAGTTCAGGGAAGAACAGACACTTCCAAAATATGGATAATGTCAATTTTATTGGAAATTATGTGATCATAACAATAATAGCATTTGGTTTTCCCAAATGTTTTGCACAAATAAGAAGCCATACACTTGAAAGAAAATAGTCTCATGCAGCTACTATTCTGACAAAAACAGGCTCAAGAGATTGAAGGAGATAACATTTCGAAGAGCTTTTCTGACTTATGAAAAGTCAAGGACATTTCACAAAATGTTTGCATGTTCTCTGTACTACCTAACTCTACTAATATATTATAAATGCTAATTGGCAGATTATATCTCATATCTTCAAAAGCTTAATTCTGTACTGTTTTGCTCTAGGTGCCTTCTTGTCTATGTGGCTCATGAGTACTCTCACGATCTGTCAGAGTCGATATGAAATGCACGTAAGGCTGTGGGAATGATGATTTACAAACTCTGCTCAGGAAGACAAACAGATATCATGGGTTGAACAGGAAGCATAAACTACTGTAAATCTCTTACTTTATGCTGCAGTTAATGCAAGTTGGAGAAAATATTTTTTTTACATACAAATCGAGAGTACTGCTATTACTTCATAATTCCATAACAGACATGATAACTTCTTTTAAATGTCATTTTGGCTTTGCTACTCTTTTTTGTTTGTTTGTTTGTTTTCTATTTTCCTTATCTGTCTTTTTAAAACTGTAGCTGTGGAAAAAATTACTCAGTTCAGCAAAAATAAACAAATAAATGTGATACGAATGATACTTTTAAGCCTTCTAGACCTAATTAAAAGAGTTTCATGACTTGAAGATATTCTTTGAATACAGTATTCTTAAAAAAAAAAAAAAAAAAAAAAAATGCCAGCTGACCCAGTTTCCTTATTAAACAGAGCACTTCATGGTATCAAAGGACAGAAGACTTGCATTAACTTGATTAAAAAGACTATCCAAAGTCTACAACAGTGATTAATCTAGTCTTGGGATTTTAAGAGGATTTTGTGAGCAGAAAGGAGACGTTTTTAATAAGTAAATGGTTATAGATGTGCAGAAGTTGCTTATAGTCCTTCTTTTTTATGTTATGGAAGTATAAATTGAAGGAGTAGGGTAATGTAGTCATTGCTCAAGATTTAAAACGCAGTAGGTTCAATTCCTTTCATAATTCTTGCTATGGAAGTTGATAACATCTAGTTAAACTAACTTAAATAATGATGAACTCTAAGAATATGGTGTATAATCAACAAATATATAAAAATATACAGAGTGGTTAGGCTGGTATCTACAGATCGTATAACTAGAAAGATTATCACAATGGAAAGAAATAATCAAAAATAAATAAAAATGCTAGTTCATGTCCTGGGCTTATTAGAAAACTCCCAAGGGAGCAATCTCCAGAAAGAGATCCTTTCCCAGGGCAGTCTAGGGGTGTAGGGGTCTAGGAAAGGTGCAGCCAGGCTCCACCCCTTCAGATCACACAGCTGAATTGCCTTCACCTGTGCTCCCTCCCCCTCCCCCCCCAGGTGACTCAGTGCTTGCCTCAGGTGATGAATCAGTGGTTCAGACTATGATTCAATAGTTCCCATACATACAGATTGCATCATTGTGCAAGAGAGTGTTTCTTCTGTCAGACATTGTTCAACATTTTTTACAGGATAGGATAGAAAAAAATGTATTCTGCAATTTCTGACATAAAACAAAAGATAGGTCAGTATTGGAATAAGTATGCCATAGAAACAGTATATCAAAGTGGGTTTATGTTCTCACTGTCTGTATTTTATCTTAGTCCATATAGGGCTTCAGAAAGAAAAATTAAAAAATAATCATTCAGTCATTCACACTGCACTCATGAGCTATTATGTTAAAATATTTGGCAAGAATTGAGACGTGTTCATCTAAGCTACTAGGCACTTGATTATTTTTTTACATATTCAAGTATAAAGCATAATCATGTGACTTTTTAAGTCAGTTTTACATGCCAAGTTTTCATGCCTGTAGTAATACACAAACTCTTTTCCCTAAATAAGATGCTAGTTTTGCTGTGGGCAAAGAAAAGCTGTGAATTTAAAAAGACATTGGGTGGACAATGTATTTCTTTGAGACAAACATCTTTATTTCTACCATGAAACAGTAGCTTAGAAAGATTTTAATGGTACATAATTGAGTCACAGAATTACAGAATGGTTTGGGTTGGAAGAGAGCTCAAAACCCATGCTGCCCCAACCTCTGCCATGGGCAGGGCTGCCCCCCACCAGCTCAGGCTGCCCAGGGCCCCATCCAACCTGGTCTGGAGTGCCTCCAGGGATGGGGCACCACAGCTTCTCTGGGCAGCTGTGCCAGGGCCTCACTGCTCTCTAAACAATAAGTTTCCCCCCAATAATTAGATCTCCCATCTTTTAGTTTAAAATCATTCACCCTTGTCCTATCATTATCAGATCATGATTGTTTATATGTTTATCTGTGTTTATATATATATTTTTTCACATAAAGAAGTAGATTCTGTACCAATTTTCACTTGATGGTATTGATACCAAAGACTGTGGTAGTCAGAAGGCAAGAACATATTTATGAAAATATAGATCTGTCTGCTACTATGAACGTTTACTGTAATAGCAGCTTCTAAAATCGACTCTGGCAGTTCATGGTACAATGGAGTTCTTCAGAAGTTAAATAATGATTGACATTCAATTAAAGAAAGCTATATAAGTGAAATGAATATGCTACGATTATCAGAGAGATGCATTCATGCATTCAGATGGTGAAAAATGTACCCTATCTAAATCTCACTGACATGATGCTTCCATTTTTGCTTACTGCCCAAAGTTTGTATGTTAAATAATATTGTGATCTAAGTATATAAATAATATCAGAACTGTGATTATTCTTTTAGAGATAAAAGTCATGTTCAGTGTGGCTCTATTAAACAGCTTGTCATAGCCTGTAATCCCTTCATCTTCCCACTCCCACACAGAAAAAAAAGTCCAGCAGTTTAGCAAGGCAAAATGAGAAGCGTTTTTTATTTTCATTAGTAGAGGTAAGGTAATATTTTTGCAACTACGGATAACATTTTTTTAAAATAATCTTGACTGGCCTTTGGAACTTGACTGCATGTGTCTGGTACTTCTGCAAGTAGGGGCTATAGGGGTTAGACAGCAAGGTTCAGAACATGTAAATGTGACTATAAAGCAACTCAACAATTAGACAAGCAGATAATTTTTATAATCTTCTTTCATATTTCATCTTTAAGAAAGTGAACACTTACGTTATAAATCAGGCTTTATAACGTTGCTTGTTAATATGTTGCTTGCCTTCAAGGACATTTATTTTTCTCTGACAATGCAGGAAAAATTAACTAAAATTATTTAGATTGTTTTTGTCTAATTCATGAGCCAATTCTTCATTGTCAATGAAATATGAACAAAGCAAATGAAAAAAATATTATAATAAAGAAATTGTGTGAAAGTGATGAATTTGGGAGTCCTATGTTAGAGATGGCAGATAGTGAGCAAATGAGGCTTACAAAATCTTGGCAATAACTCTAGTGATTAATTATTGAGATCTGTTTCATTAAAGATCCCACTATTTTGTCAGTAAGTAGAATATTTTTCTGAGCAACATAACACAGTTACTTACACAATGGTTCCATCAAAGGACAACACTGTGAAAGATATTTCTTCAGAAATGAGAATCAGAGAGGAAAGGATAACATGAAGAAAAAAAATTACAGACTTAAATTCCAACAACTTGGTCCTGTTTCAAAGGTCATTTTTTCTAGCTCCAAGGTAGCACTAAGGGCAGAGTTGGAGGTATTTTCTATGCCTTTGCAACACCGGAAAGCAGAAGGACAATTTGACTAACCTTTTCACTGTCACATGAGAGGAAGAAGATGTAGTTCTAGAAATGGTCTGGGGGTCATTGAGGAGCTAATGAAAGTTTTCAATGAAGGATGATATCAAGGAAGGAACTTCAGCCTTCATTAGTATTCATGCAACGCTTACTGAGTAAATTAAGTTGTAATAAACTAGCCCATAGCTCTTCATATCTTTCCTCTTGTATGCCTGCAGCAGTTAAGATAAAAATGATATTAATTCAAAATACTTTATTTCTCCGAAATAGTTGGCTTAACTTTAAAAAATGTTATAGCTCTAAACCATTCAAGGTGAGTGCTATGTTATGAGGATGTCCATGTGCTGTTTGGAACATAATAAATTTATGAATCTAGCTGGATTCACAGAGTCTGAAGTCATGTGCTGAAGAATTTTCTTTCCCTCAGAATCTGATCAGAAAAAATGAGTAACTGGAAAAACAAGCACACAGAGAAATGTTGCTGGTCTGTAACAAGAAAAGTTGGGAAAGCTTTCAGAAAAAAAAAAATCTACATTTTACTGAGTGTGAAGTTAATGGTTAGCCCAATGCTGTCACATCCAGCCTGCCTTGATAAAATCCTACAGGTGACAAGAAAATCTTGCTCGAAACAATCTACTCTTGCCTGCCAACACCATTACTTGAAGTTTACTTCTTGTATCAACAGTGTAAGTCTTAACAGTCATCCGCAAATGCATATGGTGCTCTTTTCACTATCAGTTTGTCATGTTGCCTAATCTAAAAGCACTGGCATCTTTAGATAGAGAAAGAATTACCAACTGAGTCCTACTGGAAAGCATTTCACACAGTTTGCCTCTGAGGAGCAGGCCTGTGGGCAGCCTGAGAATCTGCAGAGAGAGAAATGGGGTGCAGCATAGGAATATTACAGTAGAACTTTTTGGAAGGTTCCATGTCTGTCCCAGCTCAGCATTCTGTTTTCTAGTAGCATTGATTCAATAGGAACAGCTGAAATACAAAGCAGCTATGAATTCAAAGACAATTGCTTTAGATTTGGACAAAACACTAGCAGCAGAGTACAAATATTCCCCTTAATTTTTGGGATGAGCAGGACAGGGCAACACTGGCGGTTACCCTGTTTGTTTGTTTGAAGTGAAACTGTTTTTCTGAATGCTAACATTTAAATCTGCCCTATAAGCAGCAGTTAAAAAAAAAAAAACAAACCTAAAAAATTGAGTAAAGGAGATGACAGTTTCATCAGTTTAGGAAATAAAATATGTTTTCATCAACAATTATTTCATAACTGTCTAATATTTAATTTTAATCCTGCAAAATTATTTTGTGAAGGAACAGCTCACAGAACCTCCAGAGAATACCCATTGAGGTTTAGAATCCTTAATACAGAAATTATGAATTTCAAATATAAATAAGAAAGACTGGTCATCCTTTCAGGATATTGTTAAGAGTTGGTTTACTAACTAGTAACTGCTATCAGCTTCCGAAATGTGTGGTTGTAAAATACAGCTGAGCTGAAGGAATTTCTTGCATTGACACAGGGGAATCCTGCAACTATTTTCTTTCTTTCGAGTGATTGATAGGCTTCAATCTCGACAAAATTTTAGTACGTATCTGAATAAAGCATTAAAAAGTTACTTTTCCTGAGCTGCGGACAAACTAACAGAAAAATGCTTAGAAAACAGCCCATTTAATTTCAAATGAAGTAATTCATCCTGAATAGTTAAGGGTCACCATACTGTGAACTAAAGTACCTTATGTCTCTTCAAAACTGAGAAGCACAGAAGTTTTCTCCACCCCTCCTTGGCTACATGATAAATGACTAATGTACATTTGGGACCCTTTGTAATAGTGAGGCTGTTATCTCAGCCACCAAAGCTATTCAACTCTCATCTTCTTTGCTGAGATTACCAGTGAGGGTGCCAATTAGTGCTGGCTGCAGTGGCTTTTTTTTTTTTTTTTTTTTTTTGGTGTGTGTGTATGTGTGTGTGTGAGATATAGAGTTATCAGACAAGAATCAGAATGAGACAAGTCTCTTAATTTATAAACAAAAAAATAGTGTCTTTTTGTCACTGTTCTGTATCTGTTGCAGATAACTAGGAAATGAAAAGTGCTTTCTTTTGCTCATGAAAGGTTTCATCCTTTTTGTAACTTTTGAGTGTTTGAATTCATCAGCAGTGAAACTTAAGAAAAAAAGAAAAAAAGGCTCCAAACCATAAACTGACCAATCTAACCTAGAAAGTTCCTGCCTATTGCTACCATTGTAATGCAGTATATGTTTAGAATATGTTTGATTTGTTGGTGAAAGATTCACAGACACTTGCATAGATAGGAATATACGCAGATGCAAGGAAGTAAGAATAAATAACGTGGTTCGTAGAATCATTGAAACATTAAGGTTTTCCAAATAAGCATTTCCAAAAAAATGTTCATTACCACTGAAACTTCAAGGAAGTTTATTAAAGTAGTACTGATAGTGCCAAATAGAGGAGGAAAAAAGGAAATGAGTCTTAGTGTATAATATTACTCGTACACACAGAAAAATGGCATTTGTACTGACAAAATAGTACAAAGTAGGATGGTACTGAAGATTATTTGACAGGTGTTTCTTAATACTATTTCACAGTTGCTGAGAAGTAATGACTCTTTTCTTAGTAAGCTATGAAAGTCAGTGGGGTGTTTCATCTACAAAAGTGAGTTGAAAGTATTGTCTCTCAGATAAGCATATATTAGTAGCACATTTTATGAAGGAAAAATCAATTTTAGGTAGTAGGACAATGGTCTGGCAAACAGAACCTCACTAGTGTGACTAGTGGGTGGCTGCTTCCATGTAAACATTGAAATTAATTACTAAATTATAGTATATTTAAAACCACAGGATCTCTCGCAGGGCACTAGTGGCACTAGTTGTGATTTTAGATAAGGTTTAGCTGTAAGAGACAAAAAAAATAAAATAAAATAAAATAAATATCCAACAGTATTTATGTAGTCTATGCTGATAGACCACAGTTGTCAAGTTTTGTTTGATGTTTTCAGTTCTGTATCATAAAAGCAAGCCAGTTAGTAGTCCTTCACAGCTTTTCTGGCCACTCATGATTTTATGATAGCTCCCTCTCATAGCTACTAGTCCCAGATTATCTACATATTCTTCATCAGAGCATTACTTCTCAAGTTAAAGAGAATGTTAAGATAGTATGTTTGTAAAAAATTGTTCAGGTATAAAAAATTTAAGCAATTATTTTTGGAATAAGGTCAAACGTTATTTGAGATTTGATATTTCTTCCATAGCCTGTGACTTCTTTGCGTTTCTAGATGTTTGTGTTGCCTTCATCCTTATTATCATTTCCTTTGTTTACTTTTAACTTTAGTAATTATGTTTCTGATGTGTTTCTTAATTTAAAGTTTTGTGTAGATCAAAATAATTCATCCAGAAAATTTAAAACCTTTTAAATTTTTTTTTTTTCTTCTTATCCTGAAAGGTTCCTCTATCTTATTTAGGATAAAATAAAATAAGAATATACATAGTATATAAGACTATAAATGCCTACTCTCTCTAAGCAGATATCTTGACAGGTCAATTTTACTGCTCAAAGACTAAGACTCTTGAAGGCATGTCAGTTTAAAGCTGGTATTTGTGATTAGTACAAGCAATTCAGAGGAAATTTAGTATACTTTAATAAGTATTATCAGTGTCTTTATATTCTAATGTACGTTGTTGAAAATCAAGAACAAAGTGTTCATTTCTCTCTTACCTCAGTTTGGGGAGACTGTATTCAATTTACATGGATGCAATTAGTGAAATTATATATAAGCAGAAATCATCAGTCATTTTCAGTTAAAGAGCAAACTTGTGGCTGAAATTTACGTGTTTTCAAGCTTTTGACATTTTGACATATTTTGACATTTACCTTCTTTGTATCTTTTTTTTCCTTTACAAAAAGGACACAACTTCTTTTCCTCAGCTTGTCAAGTAGTATATCTTTTTAGATTGTCCTTTAAAAAAAAAAAAAAAAGTTTTTTGAGGTCTCTATTGCATTCTGCAATATAAATACTAAATGACAATGTTCCCTATCACATACGCTGTATTTAAGATACAGTGACTTTCTCGGAAAGCATCAGTATCTCAAC
>JAOWBP010000001.1:100933406-100947490 GCA_028571105.1 Tragopan temminckii | reverse complement strand
GGGGAGGGAAGCAAAAAAAAAAAAAGTCATTTCCTTTCAAGATTTTATTTTTGGAAAGTATTATTAATGCAGTGATACATAGTGTTTGTATTTTATATCACTAGTTTCTAACACTACACTCATATAACAGCATGAAAACTGTAAAAGATTCTTAAAATGTTAGACTTAGCAGTAAACTTGAGGCACACTTAACAAATTCACCTACTGAAATTGATTAGGAATTATCTCTTCTTTTTTTTTTTTTTTTTACCCCCTCCCCTCCATCACTGACTCCAACATATTTGAGAGCTCTAACAAATTCTAGAATTCCCAAAGAGGTCTGTGTGACCATATTTGCCATAACTTGATATATTTAAAAGCCATCTCTTGACTGGCTTTAAGAAATAGCTCAGGGATTCAAAATGAGTTTGGATTGTATGTATGCGAGCCCTAGAGCCCTACTAAAACATTTCGAACTAATGATTAATATTGTATTTCAGTAGATTTTTTACATAGCTATATCAAAGAAAAATAGTCTTCTAATATCCAATAATTTCTTTTCTCTGTAGTTTTCATCATTTTCAACAACTGTACTTAAGGCTTGGCAAAGTGCATTCTTATTTTTCAAATAAGAGTATTTAAATTCTGAAAAAAGTTATTGTCACTACAGACACTGTGTTCCTAGCTGATTAAGTATTTCATAAGCTAAAAAGTTTCCATATCCTTCTGCATCTGGCAGTGTTGTAAATTTCTTTTCTTTCAATATAACCCATTCTGTAATGCCACTTGAATTTGTTACATAAAATTTTTATTTCCGTGAACATCTTTGGAAGATTAAGCTTGAATACAACCAGATCTTGCTTACATAAACAGTAGTATTAGCCGTATATCCTTGGGAAAACTGTAAAGCAAATTGGGACAGGACAGCCTCAGGTCTGTATCTTATCACCTAAAGACATGCTGGTTCCTGTACCATTTGCCTACTTGTTTGTACTTTCAGTTTTTGTTCCATAGTTTTTATTGATTTCTGAGTAGTTCCATGGCTGAACATCATGGTTCTCATTAGTACTTTAATCCCAGGTTACTGAAATTATCCACCTTCCCCACAGGCAGTAGCTTCAGCTGCAAATGGTGGGAATGTTCTTTACGCAGGTAACTCTGAAGCACATAGGAGCATTCTACTGATGAAAAAAAAGAGAAAAAAAAAAAAAAACTTTATTTTTGCTCACTTCTTTGTTTTCCTTGGAAGATAGTACGCTTGCAGTCCCTCGAGACTGTTTTTTATAGTATGTCCTGCACAATTTTGTGCTTGATTTCACAACTGCTTTTTGGAGAGGGAGTAGGGAGGAATTGTATATTGGCATATGGGTCTCTACTCCGTTAGCTTTGCTTGTTTTATATAACTTCAAACTCTCCTCAGCTTTGATATATGTACTCTACTGAATTGAAGAAATAAATGTTTCTCAGACTGTCAGAATTACATAATGATGCAATGTACTATAATATGTCTGAAGAAGCATATTTTTTCCTGGCACCATATGTAAGAAATTTGAGTAACAGCTGCTGACACAGGCAATAATTCTCAAAGCGATTCTTTTTCTCTGCTTTCAAAGCTGTTTTGTTTCATTTCTCTGAAAACAAGAAATTGTATAGTCACAGCATTTTTACTAATGTGATACAGAAAGATATTTAAAAATGTATTTCACATAACTTGGCTATCCTGGATTTTTTTTTTTTTTTTTTCTGTACCTTCCCTGTATTCTTTTTCTCGTTTTATAAATATACTATTCAGAAGTATAAATCTCTCTTTAACCTGTGTCTCATGAGATGCTGATTTAATTATAACAAACATCCAGACAAAAATATATTTTCCTTCTGTTTGCTGGAACACATTGTCCATGACATGTTGCAGTTGATCCTATCTGCTTAGAAGATGTAAGTAGCATATAGATGTTTATGCTCTGCAGCATCTTTACTTGGATTTGTTTTATAAAGCAATTTAATATAACTTTAAGGTTTTTCTTTTTTTCTTTCCTCAGCTTTTCAGACAAAAATACTGTTGGAAATGGGGATATTATGTATTGGCTTCCCCTAAGTTCTTGGACTGCAGAAATAGTTTCCTCAAGAATCAGATTCCCACACACCGCAGCAATTCTAACAAGATTTACTTCTGCTCAGGATGTTGGAAGCACCAGATGAGCAATCTGAAAAATTGTCTCCAAGAGCAGTCCTAGGGCACGTTTGTGTGCTGTAGTGCTGGTCCATCCCTGGGGCGTGCGATGATGTGAGCCTTGTCTCAGAGCAGTGCTGGCAGGGCTGCACCCACACTGGCATCTAAAGGACAAATTGCAGAGATGACTTGGGAAAGGGAAACGTTATGCTTCTCTTTCTGATGCTGGCTCTTGCAGGGTCAGCTGAGGACACTGGAAGTCTAATTAAACCCTTGTGAAGACACTGACTGACTTCTTACAGAATTTATTCCATCTTTCCTTCTTTCTCAGGAAAGAAACTTTCCAAAAAACAACCCTGATCCAAGTCTGTTGAACTAAATTCTTGTTCACTGCAGCTGACTGTAGACCAGGAACAAAGTGACCTTAATCTTTTTCTGTGATGCCTAAGAGATCACTTATTTCAGTGTCTAGCTTTCTCCAGCCCTTCCTTCCTAACAGCCTTTCTGCCTACCCTGCCTACCTCCCACTTCTCCTCAGGATATGAACAATTTCAAACACTTTTTTCATTTTTTTTCTTAGTGATCTACCTGTCTCCACTTACAGTCTAAGCACACTCTTCCTTAATTACTTTGCCATTTTGGAAATATATATATATATATTAAAAAACACTCTCATCTTATCTTAAACACTCTTTCTATAAGGTCTTTCTTAATGTAGGATTTTCAGTCATCTTATTTTGTGTTTTCACACAGCAACTTAAAAAGGGAACTATTCATTTTGACTGAAGCATTTTGACACCTCTAGAATAAACGTAGTGTGTTACAATTTTAAGACTTGGATTATAAGGTAAACATAGGATTTCAGTTTCTTCTCAGTAAACAGGCATTTGTAAGAGGAGGGTTAAAACTTTAAGAGGGAGAAAGATTTCTAGATTCTGTTCATGTAAATGCACCTACCATGGAGCATTTGTCACCTACTAAATAGATCACAAAGGTCAGCTTGCTTACTGAAGAGCAGCCATGTTCAAGTTGCTTCAATTAGGTAGACACTGAAAGCATCTAAAACCTTAGTTCAAACTTTTATAACTCGTACTGTTAGTTTCAGTGCTGAATTATATGTCCCATTCAGCTTTCCTAACTACAGAGCTGACTAGGTTGTTCGCATTCAGCGTAACACCGCTACTTCTTGGGACCCAAAGCGGTAACAGTTCTGTGCTGGTCCTGTCTACAGTAATGCTTCTTGTTCCTCCATAGCTCCACTGTTAGAAGTGATTTATTTTAGATGAGGCATTTACTGCAATTTTTGGATTTGTACCTTGTGCTGCTTCCCCGTCAGCATTTATGTTTGTGCTACCAGCATTTTGCAAAACATGTGAAAGGTACTACTGAAAAAATATGTTATTCTACATTCATTTTTCTGTTTATCACATTACATGTTAGATGAGGATTACATTCAAGATGTTTTTACTGTTGATGCAATGTAGGTTGAAAAGAAAATAAAGTGAAAATGTTGAATCATAGTCAAGATGTGGCAAACACATTTTTAAGAGGCTATATATGAAGTGAATTATTTCAAGTAGAGAAAAAAACTCTGGCTTCAGCCAGCTGTAGGTAATAATGTATGTTGAAGTGATTTCTTAGTGCATTGTGGCCCAGCATTTGACTTAAGCATTTTCTCTTGCACTGCAGTGTTATCCTAATCTTATTTTTAAAGCCAGCTTTCCAATTAAACTATATTTTATGGTCTTTTTGTGCCATTTAGAATTGAAAATTATAGTAGAATACATGGTATGGTACATCAAAATGATGTTCTTGTCTTGTCTCCAAAAGTGATGTTTAAAAAAGTGGTAGTCTTGCCTACAATTTTACTTTTGTGCTGGCTGTCTCCTCTATTTTTCTTTAACACTACAAAAAATCATGTAAGGCATGTCTAATTGGATAAATTTAGGTCACTCCAAAAGTGATGCCTCCTATTTATTTCCACAGAAACTACAACAGATACATGAAAAAACACACAATAATACTATTTGTTAGAGTAAATTCTTAGCTATAAAACAATGTTCTTCAACAGTCACCACCATTAACTATACATTTTCACCGGTGATGAACAAGGGCCTGCACATCCCCTGCACGTCCTATGCAGTCTCATAAAAGTGAAGCCTATTACTGGTGGTGTCCGGTCCTGTTTAACATCTTCATCAACAACCTGCTTGAAGGGATAGAACATGTCCTTAGTAAGTTTGCTGGTGATAATAAGCTGGGAGAAGTGGCTGATACACTGGAAAAAAAACTGTGCTACCATTCAACAAGGCCTGGAAAGACTGGAGATTTAGGCAGATAGGAAACTGATAATATTTATCAAGAGAAAGTATAGAGTCTTGCACCTGGGGAGGAATAACTGCATGCATCAGTACAGGTTGGGGGATGACCTGCTGGAGAGGATCTCTGTGGAGAAGGACCTGAGTGTCCCGGTGGACAACAGGTTGGCCGTGAGCCATCAGTGTGGCCAAGAAGGCCAATGGTATCCTGGAATGCACTAAAAAGAGTGAGGCCAGCTAACCAAAGGAGGTGAAGCCACATTTAGAGTACTGTGTCCAGTTCTGGGCTCCCCTTTTCAAAAAAAGACAGAGAGGAGTTGAGCGGAGTGCCACAAAGAAAATTAGAGGTCTAGAGTGTCTTCCATATGAGGAAAGGCTGAGTAACCTGGGTCTATTCAGCCTGGGGAAAAGAAAACTGAGGGGGGCTCAGGTAAGTGTTTATAATATATAAAGGGAGGTAGAAGGGAAATGGATGAGGCCAGGCTCTTCTCGGTGGTGCATAGTGATAGGACAAACGGTAATGGCCTATAACTTGAACATAGGAAGTTCTGTATAACACAAGAAAGAACTTCTTCAGGTTGCCCAAAGAGGCTGTGGAGTCTCCTTCTATGGAAATATTCAAAATCTGTCTGGAAGCCTATCTGTGTGACCTGTTATAGGGAAAGTGCTTTAGCAGATGAGTTGGACTCGATGATGTCTTAAGGTCCCTTCCAACTCCCATGATTCTGTGATTCTGTGAAAATCTGCATGACCATCTGGAATGTAGCTTGTCTTTCATGTCACTGTCCCACTGCTGAAACGTACCACCTTTCTGTGCTCACATCCACTGGTCTCCATAAATGTTCAGCAAGTATCAGTGAATGTCAGTGAGTGAATTCCTCCATGTGGGAAGAATTTCAGTTCCACACTTGTGTTTCATCCTCACTTCCATGTCAGACACCATTGTGTCAGACTGCCCCTCTTCTGCCATCTGTCACACGGCAACAACATATAATGGAATATTAGTGGGAACGTTCAACCTCTACTGCCATATCACCAACATGCTCCTCTTGCGTTGTGGGCCAATAAAACAAAATGGGAGGCATTACTTTTGTTGCAGCCCTCTTATTTTTTGAAGAAGTTCATATATAATAGCCTATTTAAAGTCATTTTTAATGTGTGAGCATACTGCCCAGAAGAATAGTAAGACTAATAAAAACCCTTCAGAAACTGATCAGTATTGAAAATTAAAAATGTTTTTTTCTTCTCATACCTTTGGGATTCAGAATGATCTGAAGTGACATTTGGCAAGCTGGTTGTGGGCTAGCCTTTGCTATTTGCTATACACCTGCCACACCATTCTCATACTCTTTCTTCTCAACTGGATATGGGAGAAGATAAGATAGAAAACCAATTACCATCATTGGCAAAACAGGCTTATTGGCAATTAAATAAATAGAATGGGATGGTGACAAACAAAGACAGGGCCTGCTTTTGTGGGGACTCTCCATGGGCTGTGCCTCCTGCAGACCTTATCTGCTCCTGCCCCACGCGCTCCTCCATGGCTGCATATGGAGATTTGCTCTGTGCAGTACCTGCTGGCTGCAGGAGAACAGCCTGCTCCTTTGTGGGTCTCTCCTGGGCTGCAGGGAGCTTAATGCCTGGAACACCTTCTTCCCTCCTTCTGCACTGACCTTGGTACCTACAGGGCTGCTTCTCATTTTCTCTCTCACAGTGTTTATTAGCCTTCTGTAAATAAGTTATCACAGGACCACCACCCACATCTCCCATTGATTCAGCTTTGGCTAGCATCGAGACAGCTTTGTATCCACTGGAGACAGATGAAATTGCTGTGTTGGACCTGGGGTAGTCATGTCCTCTTCTCACAGAGGCCACCCTTTAATCCCTCCTTTTCGAAGTCTTTTGTTTAAACCCAGTATAGCCCTTTATTTTACCTGGTTCTTCTAATCAGTACCCTGATGTATTGCTTTTTGACAAAGGTTCAGTCACCCCTAGTGAGGCTACTTTTGTCTTAATTTCATTTCTAACATTTTCCTGATGTTAGCACCATGAATTTGATGTCACGCATTGATACGAACAGCTTTTGTGAAGTGCAAACAAATGTTGGGAAAATGATAGTTACAAGGACTGACTTGATATACTAAAAATAAAACGGGAATGTAGTATTTCTTTTCCTTTATTCTTTCTAGCTCATGATCCTTCATCTAGTAATGTGCTAATTCAGAAATGGTGTTGGTTGTAGAAGATAGATATCCGGAATTCTGTTTAAATTATTTCTATGATATTTAGCCATATTATTCTCTAGAAGGAGTGGCAATGTAACCTTTCCATGTTAGTTCTTTCTAAACAAAATAATGCTTTCATACTTCATGGATTGTGAGGCAAATGTATTACAGAGTATTAAATACTTGGCTGTCTTTGGTTTAGGTCACAGAAAAATACCTGGGTTGGAGTTTTTTGTGTGTGTCAGAATATGTCTAGTAGCAAAGTGCACCTCTCCTACATTGGATAAGGTCTTTTCTACTGGTGATGGTGATCAGCTGCTCACTATGACAGCATCTTGTTCATTATTCAAGACAGATGATTAGTTAATTATTTTGTGTGTTGTAGTCTGTTTTTTTTATTATTATTTTACTGGAATGGTTTCAGAACAAAACAGAGAAAGATATATCTCATTTATTTTATTTGTTTTGTGATGAGGCTTTCCTTTAAAGAGGGAATAGAGCTGTATGAAAACATATCTGAATTAAAGTAGTTACCAGATATCTTTGTGATCGTATTCTCACTTTCCTGAATGTTTGCATATAGTAAATCAAAAAGGGGTATTTTTTATTTTTTTTTTAACGGTCAAATAGAACAGCTGTTTTGAAATCCAAACTGAATATTCATAACTCTCTTCCTGCCTTATTTAGCTGATTTGAGCTTTCAAGACTAATCTGACTTCCTCAGAAGTTATGCTATATTGTGACTAATAATCTTCTCATGTTTATACAACATGCAAACACACATACATACTACCTATGCAAGCATTATCCTAATATTGGCTAGATTTCGTTGGCAAAAAGATGATAGATAATTCAACAAACATATCATTTGCTGATTTTATTGCAGTTTCATAAGAGGCGCCGTTATAAGAAATGGGTATGACATTTGCATTTCTGTTTAATTGCTGTGGAGTGAACATAAAAAGATAAGAGAGCCAAGAGAGCTTATTAAAACTGAAATGAGGGCAAGTGATAAAAGAATGATATTTTAGTGGTGCTGCAGTCATATCTGTCATTCTGCCCACTAAAACATTTTTTTATTATTATTATTTTTGCAGAGAGAGGATATAGGCTTTATACAACTACTAGTTTTCTTTCAAGCTATGCTTGATATACAGGATTTCCCCATGCCTGTGCTTTAACTTGTGGTGCAAGGGCCCTCAGTAGCCCCAGGAACTTTCTGGAGAATAACTTGGATTTTTATGTAGCATGAAATGTCTTTTCATTGTTTTTTTCTTTCCTTTTTGTTTTTCCCCTGTTATAACAAGTTATAGGTAGGGATTCCTTGTGCCTCACCATTGTGTTGCTCATAGCCATATCTCAGAACTCCACTGTGTCCGATGAGATTTACTCTTTGCATCATCTTTTAAAGATATTGTTAAAAAGAATGGTACATAGTTTGAATTGTTAAACATTTGGCTAATCTACACTTGTCTGTAAATGAACTAAGTTCTCAGTGAAAAGTGCCTTCAGTTTACTTGGCAGTTTGCACAGGCGGGGCATACCGGGAGCCCGTTTTATCTCCACTGGAAGCAATACTCTGTAACAGCACTTCGTGCAGGCAGGGTACTGTACCTTGCTTCCAGGTTCACAACTATGGTGAAGTGCTCTTGATCTCCGCCACTACAGTACTGGGCACCCACCTGAGGACTAAAACCAGTTCCCCTATAGGAAAATCTGCAGAGAGGTCTGATACAGGAAACTGTAGTGTCAGTCTGCAGTGGATATCATAAAAAGAAATGCCAGGTGCTTATAGTCATGACTCCATGTTAAAAGGCAGAAATACATGTATAATGTATATCAAATCCTGGCTACATGGCTGGTGCTGTCATGAGGGTTCTGTTTTTTATAACAAGGAGCCATTCTAAGGGGATTGTAACCTGTTAGGAAGGGTTGTTATCCACCTGTCCAGAAGAGGCAAGGCACTCTCTGGCAGCAGACTAGCCTACCTAATGAGATGGTCTTTGAACTGAAGAACTTGAGAAGTGGGGTCTAAAATGACAGTGTTCCCACCATTGCAACCAACTGGGAAATAAGCCAGGCCAATCAGAAGAGTGGCAAATGTTCCTTGGCCAGGTACCTCAAGGGCATGTATAACTATAGGGTATCTTCTTGCATCTCTCTACAGAAACTTGCATTCTCTGCTCCCTTTTCTTCTCTGTAGTGCCTGTATACCAACACATACAGCATGGGGAATAAACAGGAAGAACTGGAGATCTGTGTGTGGTTGAAGGGACATGATCTCATTACAGTCACAGAGACATGATGAGACTGCTCTCATGACTGGAATGCTGTCACGGATGGCTATGTACGTTTTAGGAAAGACAGGCCAGGTGGTGGAGTTGTTCTTTATGAGAAAACAACTAGAATGTATTAAGCTCCACCTGGAGATGAATGATGAGCAAGTGGAGAGCCTGTGGTGAGAATTAAGGGGTGGGCTAGTATGGATGACACCATTGTGGGTGTGTACTACAGGCTGCCTGATCATGCGAAGAAGTTAATGAGGCCTTCTGTAGACAGCTGAAAGACACCCAAACACTGCTCTCATGCGGGACTTGACTCACACTGGTATTTGCTGGAAAAGCAACACTGTCAGGCACAGTCCAGGAGGTTCCTGCAGTGCTTAGTGCATAACCTTGATGCAGGTGGTGAAGGAGCCAACAACTGATTGGAAGATTTCAGAGAGTTATGATGTTATGAGGGTTACAAGAGTGGTAGAGTTTAGTTGGAGGCCAGCAGCTTCCCCAGGGGATCAGTGCTTGTTCAACATCTTCACCAGTAACCTGGATGAAGGGACAGGATGCACCCTCAGCAAGTTTGCTGATGATACTGAACTGGAAGGAGTGGTTGACACACCGGAAGGCTGCGCTACCATTCAAAAAGACCTGTACAGACTGGAGAGTTAGGCAGAGAGGAACCTGATGAGGTTGAACAAGTGTACAGCCTTCCATCTACAAGAGGAACATGCATCAATACATTAGGTGACAGACCTGCTAGAGAGGAGATCTGCAGAGAAGGACCTGGGTGTCCCAGCGGGACTGCAGGTTGACCATGAGCCAGCAGTGTGCCCTTGTGGCCAAGAAGGCCAGTAGTATCTTTGGGTGCATTAAAAAGAGCATTGCCAGCAGGTAAAAGGACGTGATCCTCCTTCTCTACTCTGTCCTGTTGAGGCCACATCTGGTGTGCTGTGTCCAGTTCTGGGTTCCTCAGTTCAAGACAGACAGGGAACTTACAGAGAGAGCCCAGAGTAAGAAAGGTAGGCATCAAAAATTATTAGAGGTCTGGAGCATTTATAGAAGGCTGCCTGAGGAGATGGTGGAGGCACTGTCTCTGGAGGTTTTCAAGAAATGGGTAGATGTGGCACTGAGGGATGTGGTTTAGTGGACATGGTGGCAATGAATTGATGGTTGAATCTGAGTGATCTTTTCCAATTTTATGATTCTGTAATCTCCCTTATGAGGAAGGATATATGAGACCTGGGAATGTTCAGCCTGGAGAAGAGGAGGCTGAGAGGGGCTCTTATGCTTACCATTATCTTAAAGGAAGGAGTCAAGTGGATGGCTCTTTTCAGTGGTGACAAGTGACAAAACAAGACACAATGGGCACAAACTGAAACACAGCAAGTTCTGCTTGAACTAGAGAAAGAACTCCTTTACTTTGAGGGTTATATATAGCCTTGAAATAAGCTGTCCAGGGAGGTTATGGGGTCTCCTCTTGAGCTATTCAAAATTCACCTGAACGCTTTCCTATGTAACTACTCTAGGGAGCCTGCTTTAGCAGGGGGAGGTCAGACTAGATGTTCTCCAGAGGTCCCTTACAACACCTACAATTCTGTGATTCTGTAATCATAACTTTTGCATGCTCTATGTACACAGAGATATAAAGGTACATATGAATAATTGAATTTTTGCACTAAAGCATTATAACAAAGGCAATGCTTTTAAAAATAACTTTGTAAAATTATCCTAGTTTTAAAACATTCAATATCTATATATAAATAGAAATATGTTTTTTGTCAGTGTAGGGACTCCCTTCATCTGTTCCTGAATTTCACATGCCACCTTGCAGTCTGAAACAACATAGATGATGTATTTGCTAAAGCCACAAGAGTAACTACACATAAAGTACCAGCAGGAAGTTTTCTTGCAGGAACTTGTGCACTAGAAAAGGTGGTAAATCTGCTTAGGCATTTCAGCAGATTGCAGTAAAATTCTGCTTTGTCAACAAAATAAACCCAGTTTTCCCAAGTGTTCAGTACAACCTTCAGCCACAAAGAAATGATGAGCTGTCAGTGAACTGATATGGAAAACAGAACTCTGTTACATGACTTTTCCCACAAAAGAATATTTTCAGTTCTGTTCTCTGCAAGGAGATCCATAGTTCTCTATGTGAAGCTGTGTTAGTTTGCTGCAAAATTGAGGAAAGCTACTCAAATAACTAAAATATACCCCCATAAGACTTCGTGTGTGTGTGTGTGTGTGTGTGTGTGTGTGTGTGTGTTCAGTCTCGCTGCTCTAGAACTGATAGCTTACAGCAACTTTAAAAAGGAAGGGCATCCCCCTGAAATTCAAGAGCTTTCTGGGTCTAGGTAATAGATACTAATGTCCAAGGTCATTTCAACTATTTCTAAGTGAAGCATGTCCACAATCTGGCCTTACCTTCCGACATGCATCTTGTTTGATTAATTGTACGTATGTATGGTCTGAAAGAACAAATTCAGAAAACAACAATTTCTGCTATTAGATTATCCTATCAATGTAGTTTAGCTGTATAGTCTGAAATGAGAAGTAGCAGGAATAAGTAATAATCAAATATTCTGTTTCTATAGAGCCTCTGTGCTACTGCAACAACTAATACTCGTATGCTAATAGCACTTATTGTGCTTTTCTTGTTGCTTTTGTTTGCTTGTTTGATTTGCTTGTTTGCTTGGTTGTGCTTTTGTTCTTGTTGTTGTTATTTCCCTTGTTTATTGTGGAAGAGTAAAATCATTAACAATTATAGTAAAAAAGCAGTAGAAACTAAAAAATACATATGAAGCCAGGAATACGATTATCATAGTATGTTTTCCTAAGAGTGCTTTTTGTTCTGTGAAAACATCTTTGGTTTTGTAACTGTTTTCTTTTTGTAATTATAGACTGGATTGCTGTCATGCTAAAGCACTCTTGGGTAATACTGATGTTTATCAGAACTATCATATGTTAAAATTGATATTTCTTTTTACACCACAATATATTTTAATATATCCTTCAGTTCCGGCCTTGTTTTGTAAAGCTGCCATTTTTCAGGTGTTCTGACTATGTCATGAGAAATTATCTTAACCAACTTATTCATTACTAGATTCAAATATACATAAAACAGAAAGTATTACTGTTCCACTTTAGGTACCATATATTTTATTTCTGAGGCTATTAACATTTCTATGTACATCTATGCATATGTTTACATATTTCATTTAATAGCTATGTTGTACTAATTTATGTATGAAGGGCTAATATTCAAAAAACAGCTGCAATGAAAATGTTTAATACAATTTCAGAAAAAAAAATCTGTAGTTCTATGGGATCCATACAGAACCAGCAAATATATTCTTAAGGCATTAATACTTCTGTCATCAACATGTCTTACAGAAGCGTACTAAATATGATGTTCATGTCACTAACAGCAACACTTACATGTATAAAGGAAAAATGTGCCTGTAGATTGAAGCCTGTAGGACTTTTGCTACTGATCTCAATAGTAGCAAGATTGTGTCATAAATTTCAACCAACAGAAGAAGCAAATGGAATATGAAGGCTTCAAAATCATGTTCCTCCAAAGCTTTGTGTTGCATTAGTTTTCACAATTCAGCAAAACCCTTTCCTTGCATACTTTCTTTGGTGTACTACAAATTGTGCTTAGTCAAGATCTCAGCATTTCAGTGTTGCTCTTTATCTTTCAGTAATTGGAAATTGAAATATTTATGAGTTATTTTTCTGTTCCAAAAAGTAGAGGAAAGGGAAATAAATTGTACAAAAAGTTTCAGTTTTATGGAATAGCAGCTGCTGTTCCATAATTATCATAGAATCATAGTATCGTTAGTGTTGGAAAGGACCTCTGACAGCCACCTAGTTCAACTCTTCTGCAATGAACAGGGACACCGCAGCTATATCAGGCTGCCCAGGGCCCTCATCCAGCCTCACCTTGAAAGTCTCCAGGGAGAGCGCATCAAGCACATCACTTGGCAATCTGTTCCAGTGCCTCACCACCCTTGCTGTAAAATATTTTTTTCTTGTATGTAACCTAAATCTACCCTCTATGAGCTTGAAACCATTTCCCCTTGTTCTGTCACCACAGACTCACCAAAAGAATCTGTCCTCTTCTTTCATGTAGCTTCCCTTTAGATACTGAAAGGTTGCTAGCAGGTCATGTCACAACCTTCTCTTCTCCAGGCTGAACAGCCCCACCTCTTTCAGCCTGTTCTTGTAGGAGAGGTGCTCAATTCCATGGATCATTTTTGTGGCTCTTCTGTGGATGCACTCCAACATGTCTATGTCTCTCCTGTACTAAGGACTCCACATCTGGATGCAGTACTCCAGGTGAGACTGGCCATGCCTCTTTTGAAATCTTCTGTTTTATGATGGAAGGTTTCCCGTAACAATCACTGGTAAAAAGAAAACAAACAAACAACAAAAGAACCCAACCTCCTCAGATTTATTTCTGAAATATTTCATAATGTTCTTTGTGTCTCTCCTCTCCTCACAGTACTTTTTGTGGGTTGTTTTTTTTTTTTTTTTTGGTGACATTTATAGTTGTGGTATCTCACAATGTCACCTGGCATTTGAATTAGTATTTTATAAGTATTTTGTTTGTAATAGCTCCAAAACTGGTTACCTTAGAAGATAAATATTTCCATTATTTTCTTGGCCACCATAAAAGGAAATGTTTGGCATATTTTTTGAGACATAAGGAAGTTGTACTGATATTGAAATGAATTCTGTAATGTAAGAAAATACATTTTGAAATACATTAAATTGTGTGTACAAACACAATCATAAATTTGAGAGAAAAATCCAGAAGAAACATTACCACAAAACTGAACATTAAGCTATATTCACTAAAGCAGAAGTTGCATTTTTATGTTGTTTAGGAATATGCATAAGCTAATTATATATTTTGTGTATATTTGCCGGAAATTTTTGGAAAACTACAGAAAATCAGTAGACAACAGTACTACCAGAATGGTATGGATTCAAAAGTAGTAATGATCATGCTCACAATTTATGGCCAATTTAATCAAAAGATGTCATTTTTTTAAAATCACTTTGAATGGATTTTGAAGTCTTCAGATTGAATAGTACAGAAAGGACAACTAAC
>JAOWBP010000001.1:100904634-100933149 GCA_028571105.1 Tragopan temminckii | reverse complement strand
CCCCATCCCTGGAGGTGCTCAAGGCCAGGTTGGATGGGGCCCTGGGCAGCCTGAGCTGGTGGGGGGCAGCCCTGCCTATGGCAGGGGTTGGGGTGGGTGGGCTTTACTTTTCTTCCAACCTAAACCACACTATAATTCCTGGTTTCCATTTCAGATCTGCTTGAAGGGGTGAAACAGTCCAGTACTTGCTTTTTTTCTCTTCTTTTTTTTCCCTCAGCAACTTCTTCTTTCTCAGTTCTGTGCCTTTGCTACCTGTGCCAACAGTAAGGAGAAAAAATTGCAAAGGAAGTGTAGAAAACAAACTAACAAATCAAAAGCTAGCTGTATGCAATTAAATGCACATATTAAAAGACTAGTCAGTGGACCAAACTAGTTTCTACAGTGAGTAGATTGAAGTTGAAACATAAGGTTTTATTGCCTAGAGGATTTGATATTTTTAGAAAAATTAGACTGAAGATAGTAGTAGCTCTTTTTACTTCAGAACCAAAGAAATAACTTTAATCCTTATTCACAACTGTTTGCAGTACTTTCATCTTTAATTTATTATCTCCACTTTTCTTCTGATGAGAAGCTGATTCAGAAGCTGAAAATTCAGAACATCAAGACTGAGTTCTTATTATCAAGGAACCGGTGCACACCCACAGCTGGATAAGTGAGGGCAGAAATAACTTTCAGCTTGCAGCTGTCCATACAAGGTCTAATCTAACTGGAAGAAAATGTGTGAGCTTACATAGTGCTTCAAAGAAAGACAATAATGTTCTTTGTTTCAGGCACCATTGTATTAAGTCTTTCAGTGGTTATAGCATCACACAGTTGCTTGTTTTGTGTAGGGACTGTAGCAAAACTAGATGAGCCACACAAAGAGAGAAAGTATATATTGAACTTAAACATGCAGAAATTGTTTATATAAATACACATATACACCTGGCATAGGAATCAGTGCATACTAGTTTCTGTCAAACTTTACTTCCTTCAGTGCTGCAAAAAAAAGTTGAAATACTGTCATTCTGTTAAACTGATACTGATATTATCTTACAATTTTCATCTTTTTCTTCCTTGCCTCGAAACTTTTATAACAGTATGTCCAATAATGTCCAAATATAATAACAGCTAATGTGAGTGGAGCCTGAGAATAAGGTGGGAATCAGATTTATATTAAAGTGCTACAGTGATCTGTACTGCAAAAAAAAAAAAAAAAGGAATAGGCTTTTATGATTCATTCAGATAGGGTTTTGCATTGGTATGTCAGTTAGATAATGCTTAGAAATCATCTTTATCACCTCATACAGTGTATGTTGGAATTCAGGTATCTTTTTGAGTTGAAGATGCCCTTAGTAACTAGTGAGTTTGTTCCTTATAAAATCATGTTTTATAGTAAGGTTTATTTTATAACTAGAAATTCCTTCTAAACATAAGGTATTGTACCTTATAGTCCTTAAATGATATAATTCTCCTTTGTCCTCTTTTTGTCCTTAATAATGGTGGTTGGAGTTGGTTGGAGAATTCTGTTTACTTTTTTGTAGTTTAGTCTTTGTAAAGGCTTTTGTTTTTAGGTGTTTACAAATGCAATTGCTGAGATAATTAGAGGAGAACACATACAAATGAACAAGTCCTGTTCAGACACGAGAGTGACTATAAACAAAACATCAGTTCCAGAAAAGTATATATAACAAAAGAAGTTAAAGTTAACAGCCATGATTTCACCAGTGGTGAAGGGAAAAAATGCAGTTAGTTCCTTATATGAAAGACTTAATTCAATACTAAATCATGTACTTCCAGGCACTTGAGAAAATAGAAGGCAAAGGCAAATAACTGAAACAGCTTGTGGATACTTTCAAAACTATTTTGTTTTCAAACATTGTTTTTAGATTTTTTTGTCTTGCTTTCAGTCAAGCCAGACCTCAAAGATGCTTGAGGCTTGATAAAAGTAATAAAATAGCACCTAAATACATTGTATCTGAAAAATGTATCATTTTCTTGTTCTGTTACAATAAAGTGAGAGTTTACATGTAAACACAACCTAAATAAAGATGCATATTGTGGTGACTTTATTTCATAATTAATTTTTTGGTCAATTCTAATGGCGAACGTAGTCTTAAATTGGTGGAGTTACAGAGATATATATGTATCTTCCAGACATAATGTTTACGAGGCAATTTGGCAAGTCAAACTATTTGTAACACTGAAAATAATGTTATGCAGACAATCTCTCTATAGAGAAAAACTAATGCTAATTGTTTCTTGGTTTCTTATTTAATGCTGCCATCTGTCAAATTAGCACTGGCTGCTAATCCTGGCTCTGCTAGTTTCATAGGTGATCTGACTGACCCAACAGGTCTGGAGATTTTTAATTGCAAAGGGTGAAAAGGGGATGATCAGACATCAAGATTTACTCCATGATTTTAATGGATTTCCATGTCTTTTAATGCAGGAAGGATTGTGATATAACCTTTGAGCGCTAAATTTGGACTTCGCTTTGAAAGCTAATCATTACTGAACAGTGAGGGGGGCTCCTGTTTTCATTTATTGCAAGATGTATTTTTCTCATGTAAATATGTCCATAAATACGGATGAATCTATTTATAAACACATGCCAGCATATTTATACGCACACTGTGTATAAAGAAGAGAATTAGAGGAGTGAAGGGATAGTCTGGTTACCTGTAATGAAGATGTGCTTGACAAAAGGGTTTAACTGCTGTCTGAGGCAGACTTCTTGTGTGAATATAGCCAAGTCATGTGAGCCAGTTTGGCCCTTCTGAGGCTGCACTGTGGATTTTATCCACTTGGTTTGGGACTAAACTTTGTTATCTGTAGGGCATACTTTCAACTTTTTCAATGATAACCTGATAATAAAAACTGCAAATTACATTTGTCAGTCTGCAGAAAATCTTTGTAACATGACCTTTGCATTATTTTGACATTTATTTTTTCATCCTTGCATGCTAATCTTGACATCAGCTATTTAAAATGCTTTGCAGCATATAAGGAGATAAGATTGTTTTTTGGTCTAGCTGCTTTATTTGGATTCAGTTTTATATATATACCTGCTGCCAGAGCTTTAAAATGCTCCCAAAGGGAAGCATTTAATAGTCTTGCATAATGAAATTTAATTAGAGGATTGTATATAAAAGTAAATGAATGAACTTTTTGAAAAGTAGTCTCAGAAGGAAAATTATAACAATTGTTGTTTTTTTTTTTTTTGCTTAATATATTAGGCTGCTGTATGGCAAGCAGAAAACATTTTTTATATTCAATTTTCATTTATTTACAATAGGTACTGAAAAGAACAAATAATAGACAGTTCTGTATGTTTTCCTTGCTTAACAAATCTTTCTGCTCTCAAAAATAAGGTGAACTGGAGAGATTCAACAGCAGGGAATAATAAACTACACAGACAAAGTAATTTCTGTGATGCTGAATATCTGTGGTTAAGTTGGATGGCTTCTAAGGCCAAAGTGTACATATTAAAGTGTGTCACTTTTAACCAGGGCTAGTAAAGTGACAGATATTCCTTGAATGAGCGTAAGAACTAATGCATTTTCAGTTACGTTTTCATGACATGTTTTTTTGGGGGAGGGGTGAAGTTTGTGGTTTTGTTTGTTCGTTTGTTTTCCTTGTTTTCCTTTCCTGAAATGTGTGTGTGTCTTCTCTGGGTTTTATATTTAGTGGACATAATTGTGAGCAGCTCAACTAAGTGTTTGGGCCCAGGTACACTTTTGCCCCAGTATTCACACTAACTATCCTGTTTTTTTTGAGAAGTTTCATGGACTTTGTAGCACGTAGACTCACACCAAGGACAGGCAGCTTGGGGTTTTTGTTATGATTATAGTGGGGCTTAAGATTATATATTCAATCCCAAGGAAGCTAGACTTCAACAAATAATATGTCTATTAAACAAGACAACAACACTATATCTCTCGAATTTGCTGTGTCTTACCTTCCTAAAAAAATTCAGGATAACTGATGGGACAATGCTTTGATAAAGGCATGTAAAGAACTGCAGGGAGAAATGTTGCAAGTCATATGCTATTAGGAAAAATACAAATTATTTCTGTTCTATACCTAGGCCAGCCTTAATCAGGACTTGAGGGAGAAGACAGAGGAATGGTGCAGGAGGGATAAGTGATGCTATAGATAGCATTTTATAGATATTTAGAAAGAAATATAAAGTTTTATTTGTCTGTTCAGAAAGAAATGTTTTGAACATTGGAAGGGAAAATTCAGGAAACTACAGCTTTTCAGTTGCCCATAAAAGCTACCATTGACCCCCTTTCAAGTTCTTAATACATTTGTTATTCTATAATCTTGTATGTAAGGCTCTGTCCACCCATTCAGAAAGCAGAATTGAGTTACTGTTACTTTTCTTGGTGCAACAGGAATGAACAATTTCTGGAATTGTTTCCTACAATTTCTAGAAAATATGCTTCTAAATATTTACTTAGTAACCTGAAACCTTCTCCTTCATGCATAGATGTATGTATGTATTTGTATTTGAAGATATGAAAGTAATGCCTCCAATTTTTCCCATGAAAACGACAGCAGGTACAAAGAGCACAATATCATTGATAGAGCAAATTCTCAGCAACAAAACACTATTGTTCAACATAGTCAACACCATTAGCTGATTTTTGCAGATGAGCTGATCAAAACAGTTTTCATTTCATGGTGTGACAACTGTGCATGGTCTTGGCTTGTCTTGCACGTCATTGTTGCTGTCACCACTGCTGAAACAAACCACCCACCTCTCACTGTGCTTGCATCCACTGTTCTTCTCAAGCATTCAGCAAGCATTGATTAATGTCAATATGTGCAGGTTTGTTTTTTTTTTTCTGTATGGAGGAATTCAATGATACACTTCATCTGCACTTCTACATCAGACCCATTGTGTCAGACTGCCTCTCTGCTGCCATCTGTCACACACTAATAGCATGTAATGGGATACTGGTGGGAAGGTTCAACCCCTACTGCCACACCACCAACAACCGCCTCTGATGTCAGGGTCAACACAATAAAATAGTGAGTCATTACTTTCAGAGTAGCCCTCACGTATTCATTATACTTCCAGTGTTGTTTAAAGCATGGGGATTGTTAATACAGTACTTTGATGCCAAAGATTTGCTTAAATGCTTTCAAAGGGGTATTCATTATTCGTCTTGCATAGTAAAGGTAGCTTTGCTAACATCTTTGCTTTTGACTGCAGTTTGCCTGTATTGTTCTGTTTGTCATTTCTTAGAAAAAGACAACTTTTTATAAAATATATTTACTTAATCATTTATTTCACAGTGAATGTAAATGAAAAATCAAATACAAAACCTTATCTTTTAATGGAAATGTGCTTTCAGTTACCCTTTTCATTCACCGCTGAGGGAAAGAATAATAAGATGCTTAGATCCCAAGGCTTTGTAGCCATTCAGCACATGATCAGAGAAAATTCTCAGTCCCAGTAAGCACAAGGTCTTCCTACTGGAATGCAAATCAAGGACACGTAGCATGAAGTGTGCTGGAATACATTGCTGCATAATGCTCATATAAAAGTTTCAAAATGAAACTTCTAAATAATCATATGTGCTCAAATCACTACAGCAGCACTCGATAGACAATATTCTAGGACTGACTGGCATTAGATTTTTCAGTGCCACTACTCGCAGATGATCTTGAATACCGCATTTTGAGATTGTTCATTTAAACTAATGCTGCAACAATAAAAAAAAAAAAAAAAAAAAAAAAATAAATTTACTTTAGGAACAATTCTTTTTCCATTAAACAAAAACTATTCTATCACCAAAGTGCAGAAAATACCTTTCCACAGAGAGCTCTTCACTCTCAAAGTTTCTGAGTTTTGATTGAGATTCTTATTTATGGTCTCTGGGAATGGGTTGATAACTCCAACAAGTCCTGAATTTGCAGTCATTATCTTTTGTAATAAACTGCAGAACTGTTCAGCACCAGGAATATATTTTTCCTGTTTAGCCAACTTAATTTCGTTTTATGACAAAGTCACTCATCTAGTTGACCATGGGAAGCCAATTGATGTTATCCTTTTGGATTTCAGTAAAGCTTTTAATTCTTTTTCTCACAGTATCCTTCTGGAGAAAATGTCCAGGATATGGCTAGACAAAAACACAATGCAGTGGGTGTGCAATTGGCTGATGGGTCAGGTCCAAAGTGTTATAGTAAATGAAATTACATCAAGCTGGTGGCCAGTCACTAGTGGCTATAGTTTAGGGCCAGTTCTTTTTAATGTTTTCTTAAACAGGTAAGTCTAGAAGGTATTTTGAGTAAGTTTGCTTATGATAAAAAATTGGGGACAACTACTGACTCGATCAAGGGTGAAGAGGCCTTGCAAAGGCATCTAGACAAATTAGAGAGCTGGGCTATCCCCGCCTGAAGTTTAAGAAGTGCAAATTTCTGCAGCTGAGAAGGGGCAACCCTGGCTATACGTATGGACTGGGGAATGAGACTCTGGAGAGCAGCCCTGCTGAAAGGGTTATGGGGGTCTTGATTGACAGCAAGTTGAACATGAATCAACAGTCCAGTCAGCCAGGAAGGCCAACCATATCCTGGGCTGCATCAAACACAGCATTGCCAGATGATCGAGGGAAGTGATTGTCCTTCTTTACACTGGTGCAGCCTCACCTTGTATAATGTGTGCAGTTTAGGGCACCACAGTATAAAAAGGACATAAAACAATCAGAGAGTGTCCAAAGGAGGGCTACAAAGATGGGGAATGGTCTGAAGGGCAAGGCATGTGAAAAGCAAGTGAAGTACTCTGGTTTGTTCAGCCTAGAGCAGGGGAGAGTGAGGGGCAGCGCTGAGCTCTGCTTTCTGTGACAGCGACAGGGCCCAAGGAAATGCATGGAGCTGTGTCAGGGGAGGGGCAGCTGGGGGTGAGGGAAAGGGTCTGCACCACAGGGTGGTGGGCATGGAACAGACTACCCAGGTCTGTGGACATGGACCCAAGTGCCAGAGTTCAAGGAGTGTCTGGACGGTGCTCTCAGACATAGGGCTTGATTTTGGGTGATGCAGTATGGAGCCAGGAGTTTGACTTGATGATCCTTACGAGACCCTTTCACCTCAGGATGTTTTATGATTCTATGATTCTCTTCTACATTTAAATGTTTTCATTTGAAGTATAATTTGAGTGTTTCTGAAAATGTATTTATTAAAGTCTTGACTTGATTGTAGTGAGGGGTACTACGTAATACATTCAAATGACTGAACTCAGTTCTTGAATTTATGTAAGTTACATGTGGAGTAAGATAAGACTTTCAGCTGATTATTCCATCTGCATATCTTTTTAAAGGACAATTCCACTTAGTTAAGATACATTTGAGAACAGTTAATCTGAAAACAGAATTTTTCTGTTACCTCTTCAGTAAAACAAACAGTTCTTCATTGCTTGTCTCTAGTGTTGTGCAGAGGGATAGACAAAAAAAAAGAAAAATAATTTCCCTGGGAGATTGCAGTCAAATATTGTGACTTGAAAGGTGAAAGGTTAATTAAAACCTTTGATAGGGCACTAATAAAACTATATTCAAGCTTATAAGGAATTGAAATCCTTTCCATTCAATTCAGGATATGAGTAAGTTGAATCAGGACCTGCATGCTGAGTGGTAAGATAAAAAGTAAAACGAGATCAGAACATATTTACTGGGAGTTGTACATTGATCATACCAATTGTATCTCCACTGTCCCATTTAAGAAGAGGAGCATGCTTATTGGAGGAAACATTGGGAAGGAAGAAATGTGCTTGTGGTATATAAGGATAACATTGTAATGTAAGCACACAAGGTGACAGGATTAAGGAAACTTTAATAACTCTGTTCCACTGCATCTTTTTTTTTTTTTTTTTTTTTTTTTTTTTTTTTTTTTGTATTACATTTTTTTTCCATGTACCTTAAATCTACAAATTTGATGCTTGTTAGAATTATATGGTTTTAATTTTAATGGGACATATATACACTGTTACAATTAATATGTCATCTGTGATTCTTCTGTCCTCTGAATTTTGTATTTTTATATTTTGCCCCAGGCTGTATGTCATGCTAGGTAGAAAAGTCATTAACAAATTGCACAGGTTCAGGTTTACATGAAATAATATTGAATCCTCATCCTTCTTAAAATCATTTCTGAAACAGTGATGAAGTGTAATAGTTCAGTGTAATAGTGAATGTTCAGCTTCCCAATTTCCAGCTTGTATTGCTTTCTTAGGCTGCCGTGTAAGACTCAGTGGAGGCAGTGCCCTCAGGCAGGCAGTTTGAAGGTGGTGGTGACACTGAGTATGCATCACATTTCCCCTTGGCAGAATGCTGGCTGCTTCACCCTCTGCAGTAATATTTCCTTTATAGCACCCTTGCATTCTGTCCCTTTTTGTCTCACAACAATGTTAGTTTGATTCATTTGCCACTTTAAAGTGGAAAAAATGCCTCAGATACAGGATTATGTCAGTAAATACTCCACTTGTGCTCATTGCAGTTGCTGATTTTTATGTTTGACTCTCAGGTGCTGAAGCGAAAATAGAGTGCATGTTTGTTTCTGGGCCCAAGAAACTTCTTGTCTCAAGTCTGTTCATTATTCAAGAAGTGTTACACTGGAACAGTTATCTCGCCTGAAACACTGTCCTTTGCTTTTGAAAACCTATTCAGTTTTTTCACCATTAACAATTTTCCTTAACAAAGCAAATTTTTGTTTATTTTTGTGAGAATGTTTATTTAACTTTAGAGTTTCATTCTAAAACTGCACAGGTCCCAGCAGCAGGCTTTTTGGTCACAGGGAGTCTTCAGCAGGAAGTGAATGAAAAATTAGGGACTCTTAACCTCTCATGTTGTTCACCGGAGAGAAAATACCTAGTTTTTAATTAGAACAATAAGCCATCAGTGTATGTAATAATGTACAGTTTGTCTAGAGTGGTAGTTCTAAGCTGTATTTTCCCATTCTTTATGAGAAAAATCCTCCCACACATCTTTAAATCTTGTGGGTGTTCACTGCATGAGGGAAGCTTGCAAAGGTCAAATGAAATAAAATCAGCTAAAATAGAAGAGTTCAGAGGGTTGTTTTTTATTTTTCTCCTTTCTTCTAACATGCTTATATTCAGAATAATAATGCCAATCAGATTAATTGTGAGAGTGATATACTTTCATTGCCAAATGAAAGATACGACTGCATGTACAAAATAATAAATTATAATCCAGATATTTCTGGGGCATTCTTCAGACTCTCAAAATCATTCTGATTGCATATAAATATCTTTGCCTTAAGGTCTGCATTTTTTTAGATGCTGATCTTACGGTTGCAGCGCTGCCTGATAAGTCATGGTGTTCTGGACAAGGGGGTCCCTACTGTGTCTCATACTTGACATAAAGTGATTTAGATGAGACAACAAGTGTCATATGTGGGGCATATGGTAGCTGTCCAGCATGTGCATCTTTCTTCTAAGACAGTGGAATGGGAAGTAAACAAGTGGATAATGCTCTGTAGAAAACTTAGCATTCTTGCACAAAGCAGAACAGGAATTATAGCATGAAAACCCTAACTCAGAAAACTATAGGAAATGCTATCACTTTCTCTAAGTCTCATTCAAACTGTAATATAAAACAACCTACTTGCTTTTTAGTCTCTTGCTGCCAACGATGTTGCAATATTGTGATTAAATGTAGGTGGTTTACTCATCCTGCACTACACTGTCTGGATTTTTGTATTTTCCTTTTCTTATTTGAAGTCCTGAAGGGTTTATTTTTTAAGTCATTCAGTCTTCATTAATTAGCAAGTTACCTCTTCATTTAAGAAACATTCAGGAGACTTGACATACAGCATGTGACAAAAAGGTCTTTCCATATTTACAGTATTTGTGATTCTGGCTAGATCATAAACTTTGTATGAATTACTGCATTTAGCTAAGTGGTGGATGGAAAAATCCTCTTTTTTTTTCAAAATGAGCCAAAATTCCAAAAATTTAAAAAAAAAAAAAAAAAAAAAAAAAGATTCAATTAATGTTAACCATCTTTACTGAGAGTTCTTATGTTTCCCACTGTACCTTTGTGGCATACTGCATCTTTATAGGCTGAAATATGCACATTTTCTACTTGGGGACCACTAAAATGGTGCCTCCCCCTTTTATTTCTGTTGTGACTCTGAAAACAGACAGTGTGCAACTTAAAGTATCCTCTGGACGGAAGGAGGCACAGGAGGATACACATGTTAAGAATATGTGCATTCTAGAGCAAATTCATCCACTAAGTATTACTTATATAGAAGATGATTTAAGCAGTGACTTAAGTGACTTAAACAATTTAGAGACCAGTGCTTTGTATAATTGTAATGCTTTTGAATATGCTTTAGGTTACATTAAATATATATATATATACAATTCATTCTAAATCATGCCTTCAGAATCATTTCATTTTCAATAATGAATATAAAACAAAAATACCTGGCTAAACATCTAGTAATATAATGTTATAAACGAAGTCTGATCATTTATATGATGCTGTTTTGAATAAAAAATAGTAGTTCAAAGTAGTGTAATATAAAAACTGTTTTAAAAATCCTTTCTGTGATCCTCACTTTTCTGCCATCCTCTGTTGTGAAGACACTGCTATAGCCACCATTATTATAAACTTGAAAAACTGGCAGACAAGGATTCTTACAACTAAGCCAAAATTTTAGTTTTCAAGAAGTTTATATATGTAGTCAAGTCTGTAAATACATAGATATTTGATAATTATAAATGATATCAATATATCTCAGTAATTATAGTTTTATAAAAGGGGGAGAAGAAGGAGGGAAGTAGTCTTGAAGTATTTATCTAGTCTTTGATGGAGGTAATTAATAAGCAAAATGCCTCCAGGAAAGCATGATGACTGAGGCTTCGAAGCTTTCTAGACAGACAGCTGTCAGATGTAGCCCTACTGTGTATCTGTAAGCTATCACTTAAACATTTCCCTGTCAGTCACAGATTTCCATTTTCTAGAGAAAATACATTTATTCCTGGAAGATTTATACAAGTGAGACATTGGGCAGATGATAAATTAGATTGCTGTATATAGTGATTTTAAGCCTCATAATGCAGAGTCAATTCAACAATGTGAATATTTAATCCCATCATAAATTAATTAACACTTCCAGAACTGAGCATGAGTCACACAGAATAAGGAAGCCTGCCTAGGAGTGCAGCAATTGTAAAGGTCTGTGGAGTCACTGTAAATAATGCTCAAACATGAGCTTCTGCTTTGTTTCTGCTATTACACTAAATGTGCGAAAGAAAAAGGGAGAATGTTGTCCAGTAGAATGCTGGATAAATTCTGTGGTAGAAAACAAACTACTCATAGGATAGGAGCAAGTTGCATGTTTATCATTGCTGTCTTTGAAGTCTCACCTACCGTTTTGGTGAATCGTTATTTATTTATTTATTCTTTTTAATAAATAAAAATTAAAGAGAAAAAAAAAAAAAAAACACAAAATTTTTGACAATAGAACAATAGGTTTGGTTCCTCACAAAATGTGCCATATTACCCAGAGAGGTTATGGATGCCGTGTCCCTGGAGGTGTTCAAAGCCAGATTGGATGGGGCTCTGGGCAGCCTGGTCTAGTATTAAATGTGAAAGTTGGCGGCCCTGCATGTGGCAGGGGAGTTGGAACTTCATGATCCTTGAGGTCCCTTCCAACCCAAGCAATTCTGATTCTATGATTGTGAAACAGATCCTACCAAGAAACTTAAAAAGGAATTTTGATAGACATTAAGAACATTAACAGCATACTGCTTTGAAGTAGTTATTTTCTTGCATTCTTTTGTTAAATGAGTGTTCATTGTGACCAAGAACATTATCACTAATTCTTTCTTATTCATCCTTCATTGTTCTTTTAAACCTTTTTTTTCCTATGTATATGCAGTGCAGTGTAGGAGGACGTGATGCACATATAACATGAGAATTTCAGTCACAAAAGATGAAAAAGAATGGTATAAACAACAATAGAAAAAAATCCAGGAATTTTCAAGACATAGCTTATATTTCCATACATCGTTTGAACAATCTTGGAAGATTTAAGGCAGATCCTTGCAAATATTTGCCACATGCTGAATTTATACACGTCTAGCATTGTCTGTTATTTGTGATCTGTTTTATGTAGGAAGAGACAAAACTGTGTAGGTTATTTAAACAAGATGCTTAACTGACATTAATGACAGGCTGCCAAGATAGCCCATGAATTTCTGCAATGAAACAAATAATGTCAGTGGAAAGAATGAGGTTAATTACTTGTCTGAAGTTGTTTTTTTCTGCATATGAGAGTAAGCTCTGTGAAAGAGCAATGTGTGAGGGACAAAAAGAATATGAAATTGATAAGGAAATCTCACATGTTCAGGTAGATTCTTTTTAAATTGAATTGTGAACATTAAGGATTATGAACTGTGTCACTATGACATCATGTTTAAAGCTTTGAAAATAAGAGTGCTTACAAGGCACGCTGTTCATAAATGTCTTATTTTTGTTAGAGTAACAGTTACATTAATGTCAGTGGAATGTACAGGGAATAAAGGGTGTTATGCACTGATTAAATGTCTTGGGTTTGGTCTGGTATTTAATCAACTGCCAGAACAATTTATTCCCCATCACACCAAAGGAACATGAATATTATTGCTTCATCTTGCAAGAATAGACAAAACAAATACCAAAGTTTCCAGATTTAGCAAGCTAAAAACCTCACATGTTGCAGTCAGTATATTCATTGCTTGTGTGCACATACATTTGTCTGTGGACTATCACAATAAGGAAAATAATATTTTTCTCCATAGGAGTGGTTCTTTACTACTGTTACCTTGTCTCATTAGGAAAATTAGAAAAGGTGGAAAAGTTAAATTAAAAAAAAGTCTCAAAAATCAGAGTGTGTTCTGTGTAACATAGTTTCTGAATGGGGAGATCCTTTTGAACATTATTTTCATGATTCTATTATGAGGTCAGCTTTCCATCCCATTTCTTACTACATTTTTAAAATTAGTGATCAGTTGTGCTTGCCAGTTTAAACTGGTTCTTCTGACACAGTAATTATTGAATTAATTTTGATGACAAAAGACGGGGCATCCATCCAAGTATTGAAGCATCAGTAATGTGAGATACAAGGGCAAAAATTAAATTAAATAGCAGCTTATCCTCTCTCATCTGGAATAACTGAACTTTTTAACTGTTCCAAAGTTCTCTAAAAAAAGATATATAGCATGGATCATTGAAATTAACACATGGTGTGCCAAGAACTAACCATTAATGTTAGACTTCGTTTCTCTTGCAGTTGTACTTACAAACTGCTGACACTGAGCAGTTTCTGTTTACAATGAAAAGATCCTACTCTGCTAAAACTAAACACTGTGGAAGCTGATGTGATACACCAAATGGGAATCTCACTCAATGATAACCTTGATCTCAAGAGCACAAGACATAAAAAGTGAGGTAGATAAAGGTTAACATTAAGAGCAAAAGTAAACTGACTTCCATGTAATAAAAGAACAGGTGGAGGAGGGTTAATAGAAACTAAATTTCCGGAGTCCAGGTGCAGTTTCATATCCAGCGTATAATGCTGCAATTGCATTTAATAAATAAATATAGTGCAAAGTTCTGTTATCATAGGATAAGTATTCATGTGAATCCTAAAAGAATATTTAGCAGCTCAGGCTTTAATGATAGCATGTTTTTTCCTATGTTGTATTAAACATTTGCTTAGATTATGAAGCGTAGAGTTGATGTGAGTCGGGTAATTATGGTTTGGCATTTTTTTTGTTTTGTTTTGTCTTTCCTGGTCAGTTGGTTCTTTTGTTGTTGCTGTCTGTTCTAGTTTGGTTTATTTTTAAGAAACTGGTAAATCACCAT
Organism: Tragopan temminckii; assembly: GCA_028571105.1. NCBI lineage: Eukaryota > Metazoa > Chordata > Aves > Galliformes > Phasianidae > Tragopan > Tragopan temminckii. The sequence goes on along the minus strand of JAOWBP010000001.1, from coordinate 100,919,290 downwards.
GGCTAAGCATTTTCTAGGTAAAATAAACTTGAGATTGTTTCTCTTCCCTCTTCTATCAACTGAAGCATCATTATGTAAACCTAAGATCTTAACAGAAAATTATGTCCGTATTATAGAAAAATAACATAATTAGGACACTTAAAAAGAAATACAAAAAAGTGTCACACCAGAACTAAGAATGTAAGTGCAAGCGAATAGTTTGTTGGAATCTCCACTTAAATTAGAAAGTTTGCCTAGAATAAATGAATCTTTGCATGTTTGCTTTGTGTAGAGTTTTTAATGGGATGAAGCTAGTTTGCAGATTTATCATTTGTTAAACATAATAACTAAAACAGTATCATCCTTGAAATACCCGCCTTTTATTTTAGCTTGCAGTTTCTCAATATTTTCTTCATTTGTTAATCAAAAATGCTCTGTTCTTTCTATTCCTCTTCTTTCCCTCTCTCATAAAAGCTTAACTCCACGTTAAAGAATGAATTAAACACATCCTATCAATCCACATGGCTTTAATGCACAAGTACTTTACTTCAATAACATAATTCTAGCTTTCTTTGTCAGTAGCTAGAAATCACTGGAAATTGCAAATAATCACTTTTGAAAAAATAAAACAGGGTCATATCATTTCAAAAATACTATTTGCTTTGCACCATAAAGTTTTACTAAAATAACAAGCATGAACTAATAATTCTGCTTTTGCATCATCTGTCTCTGATCTCTAGACTGCAGCATCTTCTCTGATCTTGTTTCTCTGATCTTTGGGCTATGTTTCCCAATAAGGACTTTCATCACCTTACAGTGAAGTTTTTTGGAAGACACTACAGAAGTAGAAAACATGAGGAAGAGATGTATTCAGAAGAAAGCCAGTAAAATTCAGAATTAGTTTGGACAATATTGGGTGTTTTAAGAAAACTAACCTCTAAAATGACATAGTAACCACTAGAACTAATGCTAACCAACATGCAAATGGGTAGGAGAAAGGGTTTTTATCTCCAGTATGTTCAGTTATGATACAGTCAAACAAAGTGATATTCCCTCATTTGTGAGATATTGCATCTATTTCTGTGATAGAAGCACTTGAGAATTTCAATAATTCTGCAAGTTACAGTTTCTAAAACTAAACAATCTGTTTAATGTTGTAAGTTAGTTGAAGTCAGATTTTGCCAACAATTTGTAAATGATTCTTTACTCTTGCCGATCTTATAGGTTCTTATCTAATGATCAGGAGACACGTGGATGAGGCCAGGCTCTTTTCAGCAGTACCCAGCAACAGAACAAGAGGCAGTGGGTGCAAAATGGAACACAGGAAGTTCCATCTGAACACAAGGAAGAATTTCCTTACTTTGTGAGTGACAGAGCACTGGAACAGGTTGCCCAGAGAGGCGGTAGAGTCTCCTGTAGAGACATTTAAAACCCACCTGGACATTTTCCTGTGAAACCTACTGTAGGGAACTTGCTTTAGCAGGAATTGAACTATATGATCTCCAGAGGCCCCTTCCAACTCCTGCAATTTTGTTATTCTGTTTCTTGTTTTGTTGTTTTGAATTTTTTACAATTTGGAAATAACTTGTTTTCTGTTGCCAATTTCATGTGCACAATATCAATCAAATAATTCTTTATAATAACTCTTAAAGTACTTTCTAAAATAAGGTAGAAAAGATAGGAAAACATGATTTTTTTGTCTTTATTATCCATGCTTACTAGTAAGTGTCCAAACCTGCAATTAAGACTATTCCAATTGTAGTAACATTGTAAACAAGGAGATGGAAAGTGAAACACATTTACTTTATTAGTGGTATTTTGGTGTCTGATTCATTAATTTTATTAATCCTTATATTTCCTCTTTAGTCTTAATATGACAAGAACAAATCATTTTATTTCACCACATCTATCTCTCATCTTCCTATTCATTTTTCAGTTCAAAAACCTAAATGGCAACCGGCATGTTGTTTTAAGTAGAGTATTTCTGAATTAACACCAACACTGTAATCCACTATTTGTTAAATTTCTAAATAACCATTCAATGCAATCACAAAATATCACTTAAAAAACTTTATTAGGGAAATTAGGGAACACTAAAGATTTTTGCATGATGTCTTTGGCTCAGAATAACCATAGAGAAATAAGTTGATGAACCAGCTGAATTACTGTATAGAGAAACTGTCTTTAAAATGAGAGGAAACAACTCATATAATATGTTTTCCTCATGACATGATTTCCTCATGAAATCTAAATGAACAGTTCCAGCACCTTTAATACTAGACTTGAACTAAGAAAGTAAATGACATTTGTTTATTTTAAATCTGCCAAGTTGCAGTGTCACTGCAAAAGATTGGGAGATTATTTAGTCATACAGGAACTGGCTCAGTCATTGTCTGGTTTTGTGCAAAGTTTTAAAGCCATAAATCACCTTTAGGTTAGCGTTGTCAAATGACTACAAAAGCAAAGGGCTAAGCTGTATAATTTAGGTTTTTTTTTGTTGGTTTGTTTGTTTTTGAGGCGAGCAGTGGGGTCAACAATTGATAATTAAAAATGGAGGGAAAATTAATACTGATCTGCTGGGTTGCTTTCTGGAAATTTTAGTTCAAATTAGAGGATTCTACTACTGTTTCAAGAGATGAGATTTGATGAGTGTATGGAGAGTACTTCATCAGAAATCAGTATTTCTTTATGTAACTAAGCACAAAAGGAAACATACTGACATATTCTACGTTGTTGCTTTTAATAAAAACATTATCTATGAGAAAAATATTTTAATGGAATGAAATAACCACAATAGTCTATTTTCTTTTCTAAAAGAACTATAAGAGAAGTATAAAAGCTCTCTTTTATAAATCATAGAATCATTGAGGTTGGAAGGGACCTCTGGAGATCATTGAGTTCAACCCCCTGCTAAAAGTTCCCTACATGAAGTTGAGCAGGGAAGTGTCCTGGTAGGTCCTGGTAGGTCCTGATTCTCTCCAGAGAAGGAGAGACCACTGCTTCTCTGGAAAGCCTGTTTCAGTGCTCTGTCACCCTCACAATAAAGTTCTCTCTTATGTTTGTGTGGAACTTCCTGTGTTCCAGTTTTTGCCCATTGATACTTGTCCCGTCACTGCACACCATTATCTCTATTGGGTGGCTAAGGACAGCACCCAGAGTGCCCCTTCGCCTCCAGAAATCTTTTTCAAGCTGGTTCAAGCCAACACCCCCAGTGTCTTGTCATGTATCACATGTCGGAACATGTGCTATCAGAGCTTCTGATACATTTTAGTGTTTCTCCACTGAACTCACTGTAGATTGTTAATGAAGAAGAAATCGTAAAATACTATCTTGTTTTATACTACACATTAATATTTATTTGTTTATAAGGCACTTCCGTAGTTTCCCAGTATCAAAGCCTTCATATAATGACAAACATATCTGTGCAACTACAGAAAAACGAAGGTAAATTGTTAATCTATTATTGATGAGTAAGAAAAAATGTCATAAAGAAGGTGGGAAATTTTGTTTGACGTTACACAGCAAACAGAATCCAAGACTTTGGAACCTTTTTTCCCACTAATGAATCTTGTATTTTCAGTGTGAATTTCAAATATTTCAGCACTGATGAATAAATATAACTGACTTCCTAAACTTCCACATACTGTGCTTTACAAAATGCTTTTATTTTCTTGCAGCATTCAATTAAAATAATGGATTATCTTCTTAATAAGAAAAATAATTACTTACTGCCTTCCTATGTACGGTGTAAGAGATACAATGTGAATCTCTACCCTTTTCCTATGTTGAGAATGAAAAAAAGCATATGCAATTGCTTCACTGTCCCCTCTCTTCAGAATGTGTTCAGGGGCAGAATTAAGTTTTTTCATTTCTAGTAGATATTCTGACAAGTGGACTGTGTGTGTGGAGGGGTTTTTGTATGTATGCTAATATGTACACACATGGTATTTGTAAAAACACAATTTAGGTAGCAGTAAATTTTGATTTCTTCATCTTTATTAGTTTATTCCTTGCTGTTTGAACATGATTTTGTATGCATCAGTGTATTAACTGTTGATTTCCAACAGGTAAAAATATATTTTATGTCAAGATACAATTGCTATTAGAACTTCTTTACATATCACTGTTATAACTAGGTCTCTAAAGAGTAGCACTCTTTAGTGCTGTTTCCAAGGTCTATTGCAACTAAGTAGGAAATTCCAAAAGGATTATATGTATTGGCTTTATTGCAGAAGAGTTAATGATTTTTTAAATGAATTTTTCATATACATATTTTAGTTATTGTTTACATAAATCTGCAGATTTCAGGTCTTTTGTAGTGATTAGAAAGTTAGATTAAGTCAGATAGTATGTTAAAGAACATAGATCATAGAATCATAGAATGGCCTGGGTTGGAAAAGACCTCAAAGATCATCTAGTTTCAACCCCCCTGCTATGTGCAGGGTTGCCAACCACTAGACCACGCTGCCCAGAGCCACATCCAGCCTGGCCTTGAATGCTTCTAGGAATGGGCCACCCACAACCTCCTTGGGCAACCTGATTCCAGTGTGTCACCACCCTCTGAGTAAAATCTTCCTCCTAATATCTAACCTAAACCTCCCCTGTCTCCGTTTAAAACCATTCCTCCTTGTCACTATCTGCCCTTGTAAACAGTTGTTGCCCTTCCTGTTCATACGCTCCCTTTAAATATTGGAAGGCCACAGTGAGGTCTCCCCAGAGCTTTCTCTTCTCCAAGCTAAACAAGCCCAGTTCCCTCCACCCTTCTTCATAGGAGAGGTGCTCCTGATAATATAAACATTCTTTACTCAGACTGTCAGAATAAGCTACAAAGGACTTTCATTGTACTCAGAAATAAATGACAGTCGCATCTTTGCTAAGCTCTCTGTTATTAAATTTTATTTTGTGCAAGGGGTTGGACTTGATGATCTCTGAAGGTCCATTTCTACCTAAGTTACAATGATACAAACACGTTGACAGTTACCAAGAATATGTCTCCTTTTCCACATTTTTAAAACAAAGATGTTTGTTTCAAGTTCCAAAGAGTTTTGCCTTGCTTTTCTCTGGTTTCTCAGATTTCTCAGTTTCAGTTTTCTGTGATCGTTTCAACCAATGGTCAGCTAAACTCCACTACAACCACTCTCTGGCTCCCCCTCCTTAAAGGAAATAGTGCGGAGAAAATATGAGGAAAAGGAGCTCAAAGGCTGAGATATTGCTTGCCAATTGCTCTCCTGAGCGAAACAGATTCAGCATAGAGAAGTTGATATAATTTATTGCCTATTACCAACTGACTGTAGCTGTAATAAACTAAAAGCAACCTATAAGAACACCTCAGCTCTGGCAGCAGCTGGTCCCTTTGGAGCAACTGAAGATGGCTCTGCTCTGACATGGGGCAGTGCTGGGCTCTGCTTACACAGATCACCCCTACAGACCGCTGCTACCAAAACCTTGACATGCAATTCCAATCCAGTTTTGTAAGTATTTCTAAATTCTCTTAAGATATTATGTCTGACTGAACATAATGTAGTGCCATAGGGGTTGATGTGAAAAGCAGAGCAACCGGTGCAGTGGATCTGACTTTTACATTACAGATATTTCTGATGAGTTTTTGTAGCCCGTACATAGTCTGGAACCTTGGATTGCCCTTCTGTTGGTTGTCAGGGTGCATTAAGCGTCATCCTTGAGCAATCCTTCTGTTTAGCTTTCTCTGAAATAGTCTTGTCTGTACAGTCTTACGCTGCAACATGGATGATCCAGAAATTATCTTTGAAAGAGCTCTCTTGATCCAAATTAAAATGCTAATGTAGATTTGCTGTTCTCCTTTTCTTATCTGTGACTCCATTTCCTCATTTTGATGTTTTCAGTTTTATCTGCCTTAAGCCTTTCTGACACACTACTGCTGCTAGTTCACTGTCCCAATTATACCACCACCCACTTCTCTTTCCTTCTTCTAAACAATATACTGCTTCTGCTTCTCTGACCTTGCACTTTTTAACCATGTTTTGTCTGTCAGATTTGCTACTAACTGAGTCATCAGTTCTGCCCTGATGTACTTGTTTACCTGTGTTTGTGCAAAGGAGCGCTCTCATTCAAAAGTTGGGAAGTTTCCCTTCTCTTTCCAAAACTTTGTCAAAACTCATGTCTATAGTAATACATACTGTAACTTGTGGCTTAATTAGGGCTAGATAAGTGACAAGCTAGGCTTACTTAACATTTTCAAATATTGTTTTATAAAATGAATGTAATATTCATAGGGAAAATATGTTTTAAAATTATCTATGTGTGCTGCTGTAAGATTTATCATTTTTAATAATTTCTTGTTACAGCTGGATTTTCAGCTGTACAAAGGACTTATTCCTCTGACAACTTTTCCCAGAATTATTTTCAGCTGAACTGAGTTTGACAGTGGGTGGGAGAATCTCAGCTTGTTCTTTGAGCATGTGTTTTTCCACATTGCCTACAATGCTAGATATTGCTTTCAGACAGAGAAGCAGTCTATTTGTGTAATGAGTTTGGTAAGAAATTGTTCTGTCCTGTGGCAGAACTAAGAGATTTTATTTAAGCTCTTCTGCTTTGGTTACTGCTCAGATTTAATATAGCATGTCTTAAAATAAGTCCGTTTGGTAAGATAAAGCTCTTTTGTTTTTTTAATTCTCATTTTCATAGTAATGCATTTTCTTCCATTTTACTTAATGATTGTTCTTTAGGAATACCAGAAACCCACATACTTCTGTGCTCTGGCAGCTGACATCTTCCTATTGATAGTGTTTCAGTGATTATTTTATTTCTGTTTGTATTTTTGCCCTTATGGAGGAAACAAAGATTTCTAGCTGTGATAGTCCTGAGTTGTAATTCTCACTGAGCCCACATATGGGTGATTGCATACAAACCACTTGACCTCAATATGACTCAATTAACCCAGCAGCAAAATTGGGTAAACATCAAAATCTCATTCAAAAGCAGCTGCTGCACCTAAATTGAATTGTCTGAAATTGCATTGTGACAGTATTGCCATTAGGTCTCTGAAGACCTGAATTTTAAGTGTTTTGCATCATAATGGTACATGAAAACAGTTCTAAAAAGCATGCAAGTAATGATGTCCCCATAGTTTTTCAATGACATTGCCTGTATAGTTAATGTAGACATTTAGGGCAAATCTATAAAGTGACTATGATGAATTCTCTTTACATTTTTCATATTTTGTAATAACCACTTACATGTATCTTAACTTGCAAGGGATGTGTGTTTATATAATTTTGGATCAGATAGCAGCAATTTCATCTTTAATTCATTAAGCAACCTTAAGAAATTGATTGATCTTGAGGGCAATATAGAGAACATGAAAATTAAGAGAAGTTTTATGAGTTTTTGAAAAATGAATGGCTCAGTACTGGGAATTATCCTATGACAGATATTAATTTTTCCCTTGATTTGAACATGCCTCTTTTCAAGTTTGCAATCTCTGTTCTTTCAAGTATTATTTAGACGAGGTGAGATGTTCTTCACTTAAGCTGTGTGTACATAGCCTATAAGGCTACAGTTAACGATGTATCTTTTTTCCAAAAGTGATGGAACCCATGCTTCTGAAGTCATGGCCAGGTCTTTCTCTCCTGACGCATTCCGTAAAAACTTTTTGACAGGGCCTTAGTTAGTTAACACCTTAATTATTTTTCTCATCATGTGAAAATGTATTTATTAATTTATTTTTTTAAATGCATAACCAGGCTTAACTCCCTCTTGCCATTGTTCTATGGGATTTTAATTTAGGATTTGACAGCTACTTCCCTCAATACTGAGGATCCTGTATCTCTGGGATCTTTCAGCCACTTTGAAAATAATCACTATTGCTACTGATGACTCCAATATTTTTTATTTGTTTATTTTTTTTCATCGTAGTGCCTAGAACTTCAAATGTTGTTATTGAATTATTATCATTCAGTGTATTGCATAAAAGTAATTGCATGATGGAAATGTGATGCCTATTTCAGCAACAACTAGCTTTATAATGTGGAACTGCCTGTGTGTGAAACACAATTTACAATCATTTATCTATTTAACTATATAGCAGCAGAGAGATTAGATACTTTTTATGTTCTAAAAGTTAATCAATGTTTCTAGTTATGGAAATCAAAGGGCCAGCTTGCTTGCACCTAGCGCTGCATAACTTCAATTGTTCTATCTTATTTACTCTTCTACTGTATTTACTAGTAGAAATACTAGTAGTCCTGTATTCACAGGCAGGTGATATTAGCAAAAATAAGACTATATTCCTGATAGAACTTCCCAAACAGGTTTTTTTGTCAAATGTAAATAATATTAAAAAATCAGTATTCTTGATATCATGGATAATTAGAAAAAAGAGATTTCTGAAATTGCAGGACAAGAATCATAAACAAACTCTTTTATTTAGTAATGCAAACAAAACATAAAAATTGCTATATTCAGCATCCATTATTAGTTACCATATATTGTGGATTGGATAGAAGAGCAATATGGTCCTCTGGCAACTTGAAGTTCAAGTGTATTCTTGACACTAGTCCTGTGTCTAGCAGTACAGATTTAGTAGGTAATCTGATGAACTACAAATATCTGGTTAAAAAGACTAAGAAAACACGAGGCTTGTTTTGACCTGAATTAATTTGCTTCATGAAGCCATTTACCTTGACCTAAAAACATACATGCCTAGGGGTATACATGATATAAACTAAGTCCAGCCATGAATCTATGCTCTGCATGAACACTTCTTGTAAACTTTGCTTTTCATTTTCCCAACTGTGTGACATAAATTACTGTGAAGAGCTACAAAATGACCCACATTCCATCTATCCTACGATGAAAACTGTGAGCAAGGGTGAAATAAATGATTTTAGCACATCAAAGATGGAGCAGAAAACAGTTCATTTTCAAACTGCTTAAACACTGAAAACTTACAGTTAAGATGATGGTGCCTTAAAAAGGGTAAGTAGGTAATGATATGCCTATCATTAATCAACCGATTGGTTGATCTGTCATCATACAATCATAGAATCATTTGGGTTGGAAAAAGACCTTCAAGATCATTAATTCCAACCGTAATGATCTATCTGTCTTTTCCCTTCCTCCCCATCCATAATGAATCAGACAACTAAGAATGAATGACAAGAAAAGCATAAAGTGATGCTTAATTTTCCATAAAAATTTGAGACCATATTTCTCTCTTTTCTCAAACTGACCAGAAGCAGCTGCAGGGCATCCTTTTTCAATATAGAGACTGTGAGCACTGAAGATGCTTCCAAACTCCCGCACTCTTTGTGCTGAAACATAGAGACCTCCTTGAATTTTCATTCCACCTCTCTACCTGGGATTTACAGGGGAAAATATGTCTCACGCATGCCCATGGGGCACATGAACTTCTTTAACTACTGCCCTGTCGCCAGTCAGGTCAGCTCCCAAACAGCCATTTGGAAATGCCTCTTCCATGCATGTGTGGCTTCATTTTTCTCACTCCTGGGACCCTCTCATCCAAACACAGGTCCATTACTGGGCAAATTTGTGCTGCCTGTGAATGCTGTGGCTCGAGGAATTAGCTAGTTAGCTCAGGAGCACAAAATAAAAAATCTTTTTGGAGCAGTAGGTATAAACTGCTGGTATCACTCACAGGGTCTCCTGACTGATGCCCAGTCTGTTGTAAGAAGAATATTCTGGTGCAAACGTCTATTGAGTACTTTGTTTCATAATTCCGTGCTGAATTCTGAGACATCTTTTTTTTCTGTTTTTCTTTTCCCTTTTTTGTTTATTTTTCATTTCTCTTTAAAACCCCATCGTCTCTTGCATTTTTTCCTGCTATTAAAAAACTGGCTCACTGTAGCCCAGTAGAGGAAGAAGATAAGAGGACAAGAGTGGAGAGATTCCATGATCCCTAGGGATAATATTCTGTACTCATGTCACATCTGTAGGCATCCCTTTTTTATTTTTGACCCTCACCTCTCACATATATGTATATACATATAATGCCTTCTACAGGGACTTGATTTCCACAAGCTGCTTTTGCTTTCTCTGTTTGAGGAATGAGGGAAGATGATTTAATACTTCTGTGTACAGCCTGAATCCTGTCCCTATCTGGGAAAATCAACAGGAGCTGTAGTCGCAAGTGTATGCTCAGGGAAGAATAATGACAGAGAAATTATTTTCATTGAGCTTGATACTCAAGAGCACAGTTTGATGTATATGGGAAGCTCAGACTTCTGCAAAATTACACAACAGCCCAGTCATCAAAGCTTTCTCTAATGCTGGTGACATTCTGTTTCTTTGTAAGATATCTTTCACAATTTAATTGATTCTAATAGTTACTTTCACCTGTCTTAATGAGTAGAACCAGTCTGTAGCTCTCAATATGTTTTTATTACTATTAAAGAAAAATATAGTGGACAAAATTATTCATATACTAATAGCTTTGTTGCTTGGTATTCTAGACAATATAATATATTCCCAAAGTTTTAATTTTCATAAGTGAATACTAATAATTAATAACTCATCTCAATTTAAATAATCTTTAAGAGCTTTTATCAATATATATAAATACCAGTGTGATCAGACTGCTCAGAAATGCCTGCTTTTTTGTTTTGTTTTGTTTTGTTTCTTTTTTAGGAACTGAAAAATAGCAAATTATTAGTGTTTCTGAAAATGCTGTAGCACAGCTTTCTCAACAATTTTGTTTAATATTCTGGTTACTTAATGCTGCCAGCACCAATTGTCATCAGTAATAGTAATTTGTGTTATACAACAATTTTCAGATGAGGATCTGCAAGATTTTCACAGAGAATAATTCACTTGTGCATGAAATGGATAAACTGAGTTAAGCAGAGAAATATGTTAATGTCTCTGTATTTTCCTAGAGAAAAGTGAGATGAGATTCCAGGTCTCCATTTTTAAATACCATGAAAACTTTAAAATACAATGCATAACATGTGTGCAATGCAGTTGAGCTAGAGAAATATCGTTAGGTAACACTTAAGTCTTTTTCTAATCTTTTGGTTATTAAGGATCCTAAATCCTATTTCTTTGTATGAACCTTGGATACCTACACATTTAGAAGTATCTGACTGAAGTAGTTCAAAATCATACAGAAAAAATATGGTAGCAGAAGTTGAAAAAGCTTCCCTTTTTCCTCTCTCTCAAAAGTCTTAATGAGGAGATTATTTTTTCAGACTTTTAAGAAATATTATACCTTTTCGTGGTAGTGCGCTTTCTCTTGAAATTGTTAGCTATTGTTTTCCCAGCATTTATAATTGGTTTTCTCATATAACTTTAAATGACATACTCTCTTCCATCTTAAAACGATTTTCTCGGTAAAATTAAGCCACAGTCTCTCAGTTGCACTGCACCAAATTGGGTGTGGATTAGACAGCTGAATCTGAGGATGACAAGGAGCTCCAAACAAAAAATAAAAATCAGAAAATGGTAACAGAATATTCTATCTAAACATCATGAAGCACTTCTTTACTGTGCAGGTGATGAAGCACTAGCGCAGACTGCCCATAGAGACTGCTGAATCTCCTCCTTAAAGATCTTCAGAAGCCTCCTGGATGTGGGCCTGTGCATCCTGCTCTGGGCATCCCTACTGAAGCAGGGATTGGACCTCCAAAGGTCCCTTCCAACCTCAATCATTCTGTGAAATACTGTGTAACTTAATTTCCTCTGCAAGGAATTACTCACAGCTGAGGAAAGAATATGTTTCAAGTGCCTTTGGGGGTTCCTAGTGCAACATTCCATCTGGAAAAAAAAATGAGTTTCTTTGTTTAAGATAGTTTTGCTAAAACTCTTCAAGCATAAGACTTTATTGATCTATTTTAGCTTGTGAGGCAAGGGGCTGAGATGAAGTGCATTGATACCAATACACGCAGCACTGGCAACAAAGTAGGAGCTGGAAGTCCTAGTATATCAGGCAGACTATGACTTAACTGCCATTATTGAAACATGGTGGGATCACTCCCATGACTGGCTGCAATGGGTAGCTATAAGCTCTTCCGAAGGGTTAGGCGAGGATGGAGGGGTGGTGGCATGCCTCTCAGTGTTAGAGAGAGTTTTGATGTTGTTGGGCTCAGGGCTGGGAACAAGAAGGTTGAGTCTCTATGAGTAAAGATCAGGGGGAGGGCCAACAAGGTTGTCATCCTGGTGGAGACCATGTAAGCAGGATGAAGAGACAGATGAGTAGCTGGTAGAATTTGCACAATTGCCAGCCCTTGTTCTCATGGGGAAATTCAACTTCCCTGATATGTACTGGAAATATAATGCAGTGGAAAAGCATTAGTCTAAGAGGTTTCTGGAGTGTGTGGAAGATAACTTCCTGATGCAGCTGGTAAGAGAACCTACGGGGGAGATGCCCTGCTAGACCCACTGTTCACAGAGAAGGACTGATGGGAGATGAAGAAGTTGGGAGCTGTCTTGGGTGTACTTACCACAGAATGGTAGATGTCTCTATTCTTGCTGAAGTCAGGATGAAGGGCAGCAGAACTACTACCTTAGACTTCTGAAGGGAGGACTTTGAACTATTCAGGATACTGGAAGGAAGGGATGTTAACATAGTCTACATAAACTTCAGCAAAGCCTTTGACGCTGTCTCCCACAGTATTCTCCTGTGGAAGCTGACAGCCTGTGGCTTGGATAGGTACACTCTTTGCTGCATAACAAACTAGATGAAGGGCCTTGCCCAGACAGTGGTGAATGGTATTAAATCCAGCTGGTGCCCAGTCACAAGTGATATTCCCAAGGAGTTGGTGTTAGAGCCTGTTCTATTTTATATCTTTATTGATGACCTGCACAAGGGGATTAAGTGCACCCTCAGTAAGTTTGCAGATTACACCAAGTTGGGAGGAAGAGTTGATCTGTCTATGTATGCGAAGGCCCTGCAGAGGGATCTGGACAGGCTGGATTGCTCGACTGAGACCAGTGGGATGAAGTTCAGCAAGACCAAGTGCTGGGTCCTGCACTTTGGCCACAACAACTCCAGGCAACGCTACAGGCTTGAGTCAGAGTGGCTGAAAGACTGTGTGGAAGAATGGACCTGAGGATGTATGTTGACGCTTGGCTGAAGCCAAGCCTGAAGCCAGCAGTGTGCCCAGGCAGTCAAGAAGGCCAATGGTATCCTGGCTTGTATCAGGAATAGAATTGCCAGCAGAAGCAAGGAGGTGATTGTTCCCTTGTTCTCATCTCTGGTGAGGCTGCATCTGAAGTACTGTGTTCAGTTTTGGGCCCCTCACTACAAGAGTGACACTGACGCCCTGGAGCGTGTCCAGAGAAGACCAAAGAAGCTGATGAGGTGTTTGGAGCATAAGTCTTCAGAGGAGTAGCTGAGGGAACTGGGATTTTTTAGTCTGGAGAATGGGAGACTCAGGGGACACATTACAACTGTGAGAGGAGGTTGTAGCAAGGTGGGGGTTGGTCTCTTCTCCCAAGTAACTAGAGACCGCCCACTGTGCCAGGGGAAGTTCCGGTTGGATATTAGGAAAAAATTCTTCTTCAGAAGAGTGGTCAGGCACTGGAACAGGCTGCCCAGGGAGCTGGTGGAGTCACCATCCCTGGAGGAGAAACATTTAAATGTTGTACAAAGGGATATGGTTTAGTGAAAAAATGTTGGTGATAGCTGGACGGTTTGACTGGATGATCTTAGAGGTCTTTCCCGACATTGCTGATTGTACGTTTTGGTGGTTCTAGTTATTTGAATTGAACAGTACTGAGCCTGCACTCAACAAGCACCAAAGCTGTAAATTCTTTTCCAGATACGTTCACAATATTTTAACATTTCTAAAATGAAGAAATGTTTTTCAAAAGTTCTTCTGAAATACGAAAAAGAAAAGGAAAGTTTGTAATTAGAAGCTATGTCTGAACTTTCTTCATCTTACGATAATAGTAAAAGAGCTGCTCAAAGGAATTTCATTTCCCTTTTACTGACCTTAAAAGAGAGAGTATTTTGCTTTACAGGCAACTCTTTTGCTTTGATTTATTTTTGGGAAGGGAATAAGGATTTATGGTTAAAAAGTGTATTTCTTTAATAGTTCATTTGTAATTTGAAAAAAGACATTCAGAAATATTCTGAATAGGTCAAAAAAGCAGCATCATAAACTCTTCTTGAGTGGGTCATCTTATTCAAATCTGTCATCTCAAATGCACAGTCATCATTTTACCGATTTTAACAAAACAAAACAAAACCCATATATATAGTTTTCTGTGGACACTAATATCATTTTTATGCCCATAAAGTGTCAGTTTCTCCCTTTATGCAAAATATCAACTTCAATTTTAATTTTTTCACAGTCAGCTTTTGATATTGCTTTCATGAGGTATGTGTTTTACCTCTTTAATTATTTTTAATAGTCCGTAAGCAGTAGCATTTATTCTTAATATTTTATGACCATTTTTACATTGTCGTGTAAAAGAATGCAGATTTTCAAAGCTAGAGTGAGCAGAGAATTTTCAGTGTACAGATAGGAACTTTATATTGTAAAATGAAAGTACAGGAAATGTCTCTTAAACTGAGACAGGAGAGGTTTGTGTTAGATATTAGGAGGAAGTTTTCCGTACAGAGGGTGGTAACACACTGGAACAGGTTGCCCAAGGAGATTGCGGATGCCCCATCCCTGGAGGCATTCAAGGCCAGGCTGGATGTGGCTCTGGGCAGCCTGGTCTAGTGGTTGTCAACCCT
>JAOWBP010000001.1:100888398-100904534 GCA_028571105.1 Tragopan temminckii | reverse complement strand
GTGATTCTGTGATTCTGTGATTCTGTGATTCTGTGATTCTGTGATTCTGTGATTCTGTGATTCTGTGATTCTGTGATAGTGTTAGGCGGAATACCTTGAGGAAGGTGAAGAAAACAAGCTGGAGAATGGCATAGAAAAGAGAGTGGAGAGATCAAAGATTAAGTGAAAACCTTTCACATGAATTAATTTTCTTGTCAAGCTGAAATTTTCCAGTATGCCTGGAAAACATTTCAAAGGACAACAGAAGAACGTTATATTTGCAACGATGTTTTTGCCAAAGCAAAATCCTACTCTGACTCTCAAGGGCATATCTTCTACCAGTTTTACTACTCTTAGTTGCAGTAGGTTCCTCTCTCTTTTAGGCAAATGCATCTTTTTATATATTTGCCAGCAATACCAGAAGCAAAATATAAGACAGCAGGGGAGAGATTTTTACCTAGTACAAAATAAGATCTCCCTGACCACAAATCAGGTAAAATAGATATCCAGAAGAGATCAGTTTAATACTCCATTGTTTTTGTTTTTTTTTTTCTCTAAAAGATGCTATTTTACAGATATAAAAAGCAACAACAACAAAAACCACCATATCTGTTCTGAGGATGTCTTGTGTTATGTCTGGAGAGTAAATTCAGTCAGTTAAGTTTGAAATGGAGGAATTTATTCCTTTGCGCTTTCAGTCCAAATGTCAACGTGGCTTTAATCATTAAGACAATAGTAACAGTTCTGTAGTTATAAAAAGTCAAGTCGTATAGAATGTACATATAATCATGTAACTTCCTTCAAATAAATTGAGACCTGCATTTTAATTGTGATAATTAAATTCCTACAATTAACAATAGCCCTTCCATCTGTCTTCTATCATCATTTTTAATCTCTTCTCGGCAAGAATGGTGAGGTATTGAAAGGGGCTTTCCAGGGAAGTGGTTGAGTGTCTGGAGGTGTTTAAGAAATATGCAGATGTGGCACTGAGGGACAAGGTTAATGGGTATGGTGGTGATGGGTTAATGTTTAGACTAGGTGATCTTAGATTTCCTAAATAACGATTCTGTGATTGTCTAATATCACATCTGAGGAAACAGAAAATGAGACTCCTGAAGATTAACTCTGTGAGAATCTTGGGATTGATATGTATGTGCTTCGTTCAGTTTATTTACTTGTTTACAGGTATGAAAAAATATTTCATTAGCAGTTAAGCTTAATTTCATCAAATGTTCACTCATACTGCAACTGTATATATTTTGGTTTTGCATTTGTTTTTGTCTTGTTTCTGTTTTTCTTGCATACTCTTCTTGGTTTATGACACATTGAATAACTGATTTGCAGTTGCCACTTCAGGGGTCATGTAAGCTTACTTGTATTTTCTGTTTCTTAGATTTCTTGTGCTTTTTAGCTCTGGGCAACATACTATGTTTTGTTGTTTTGTTTGTTTGTTTTTAAATGAAATTACACCTTTAGAAGAATGTTGGAGTTGCATTCAGTGGTTCACTGAATGAAAGAGTTTCCTAACAATATCTTCCACAGCAGAGTCATTCATATTAATGATGTCTTTCCAGTAAACCTACAATCTTTCTTCTTTCTGTAGGAGGAATTTATTTGCTATGGTTAAGCCACAGACAAAATCAAACCTTTTCCTCAGGTATGTTTATTGTCATTAAAGATCATACCTTAGAGAAAGGTGGTAATTAAACTGCTGATAACCCATATAGGAGCTTAGTTTACTTACAGACTGCTGCCCAGCAGTATAGGAGATGTTGCTCAACTGGAGATGATTTCACAATCAAAGGCAACTTTCCCTTTGTATTAGGAAGACTACAATGAGAAGTAGTACTATTTCTTACTCTATTTACAACTCCAAGTGTCAAATAGGACTCCACTTTCAAACTGGAGGCACATATGACTTCTCCTGCTGTTTGGCTAATGTGCCTAAAAATGAGATGTAAACAGCCATTCTGAGCTACTGAAAGACAGTAATTTATTACTGTAAAATGGCACAATGAATACCACCAGCTATACAACCCTGAGGGAAGTGTGTGAAAAAATAAATGAGGGGTTGAGATAACTTTTCTGATGGGGAAAGGGAAATAGAAATCATACCTCGCTTTGAGATGCCTGCACTCACAGTTGTGAGCTTTGCAGCTCTCCAGACTGGAAGCTGTAGTGTGGTTTCGTTAGCACAGTTACTCCCAACCTAAAGAAGAAAACAGTTTGTGCACTCTGTACTAATGTAGAGATTATTTATATCCAGTCCAGGCCAGGCTAACCTGAGACAATTTTGCCTTGCTTTTTGTATCTATATATGCTGTTTTTTTCACTCAGAACAAGTGTGAATATTTCAACAAAAAACCAATGATTCGAAAATATATATGTGTATATTTTCATACACTTGATTGTTTTTCCTGATACCTTTGAGAAGCTGAGTCCTGGTGGAGTATGGCTCTCCGGCTGTATGTCTATTTCAGACAGTTAACCTGGTGGCTAAACACCCATTGAAGCAACTAGAATGTCCCAATTAATTTCACTTGAATGTATAGATACTGCAAGAATTCAAGGCAAGATGAATACCTTGATTAAGGATCTTGCATTCAGAAGAAATTTCCTCCCCATATTCAAATTGCTAGAAATTCAGAAATGAATGTTGCAATTTTATCTTCTGCTTCCTTAATCATTCTACCAGAAATTCCTCTTCAGTAAGTGTTGCTCTCGAGAAAGCAAATAAGATAGAGATCTTAAACTAACCAGTAATACATGAATGGAGGATATCCATGCGTACGCCCAGCATTGTGGTGTTCTCTAAGTTGATATATATAACTTACTATAGGAAAGCAAATGGGGAGGTAATGTGAACTCTTCCAGGATCTCCAGCTTTGTTGTTACTAAATTTTACTATAAAGACTTGGATTCATGGCGGGGGGAGGAAAAAAAAAAAAAAGCAAAACAAGCTGTTTATGCACTGACATTCATAAAAACACACAGAAATCTTTATTAACTATGTTTCTTTTTGTCTGCGTTTTTCTCTGCTTTACAGGATTATAAACTCTTATTTACTTTTAATACCTATAGTATACTTTTCTTTTTTTTTCCTATTGTTTCCCTCACTTAATTCCCCTCAGTTTTGTTGCCCTTAGTTTGGGAGAAAAGAAAGAGGAAAGTTGTTTCCTTTTTCTGACATAACAAGCCCCTAGCGCTTTTTCCTCTCAGTCTGGATACATGAACATACATTCAGCTTTGTCTGCACAAATGATGGGATCTGTGTCTATTGATCTACCTCAGCCATGCCTCCTGTCCTTTGGACAGGAGCCTATGTTTGCACGTTGCATGTGTAGTCTAATGCCTTCAGAACTAGCAGCATGCTGTGACACCATTGATCCTCGGGTTGCACAGCTCCAGCAGATTTCCATCTCTTCAGTATTCCTTACACTGTGGAGCAAAATTCATCGTTATTAATTAAAATGTGTATGTAAGTGTGTGTATCTGTGCACAGGTGGACACTGAGTATGGACAAAAGGTGAATTAGTTACAAGACTGAACAATCCCTGAAGAAAATTTAAATAACTGCAGATCAAAATCTGTTTCAGCTCTGTGACCTTATCTTGAAAAATATGCTAGCGTTTTCTTTACCTCAGTGCATTTGAGGTAGCAAAAAGTCTACACAGAGATCAAGCAGAGTGAAGGATCACTTAATAAAAGTTACTGACAGAGGAATATTTGGGTTACAAGGTGCTCTTACAACCATTTCTAATTTCACTGAATTTCTTTGTAAAAGCATTCATTCCTATGGTGACTACAGCAATGTACTGTGTGTTTGTCGGTCCTTTCTTTAGTTTAAAATATAGACATAACTATTTACTTTTCTGCACTAATTGATTTTTGAGCACGTTAAGAACATTCACTCATTTATTTTAAAGTGACTCAATTTTTCATGTAACTGAGGTACAGCCATCTGATATACAATTAACTAAAAGCACTGAGAGTAAGAGATTTCTTAAGACATTTTATCCAGTGCTGTCATGCCTAATGCTGTTCTGGAATAAAGCAAAAGCTTTGGCTTCGGAGACATGTGAGTTCTAGGCTTAACTGAAAGCATAGTTTATTATAAACAGTTTTGTTTTTTAGGGGATATTTTGCATCTCAAAGAGGAAAGAAAACCCTTTCTTTAAAGAAAGAAAGAAAGAGGGAAAAAAAAAAGAAAAAAGAAAAATAGATAGGAGTGAGTGTATCACCACCGTGTTGTTCAATGCTGTAATTCCTAGTCCTGTTGATTTTGTGTACTAGGTTTCCTTGGTAATATATTCTGTAAGGATCCATGTAACAACTAAATGATGGAATACTAACCTTCTGTAGAAAACAGTTGCAGGTCAGCCAAGAAATCTGTCTAGCCCATGAAAGACAGAGAGCCATGAGATTCAATTACTTTGATCCAAGCTAGTAGCATTTTCAAAATTGAAATTGTAGCTTTTCTACTGGAAAGCATTTTTAAGGAAAATTTAAGATTCAGGACAGACAAAAACAAATAAAACACAAAGATTTATTTTTTGCAGCCAGTTGGTGAAGTTAAGTAGGCTCTGTAGCATAAAAAAAAGCGACACAAAAAGATAATCTCTTATTTAAAATGTAATGTAAATAATGTAATGAATTGCACATAAGTATAGCACAGACAGTAAGTATACAGTAAGTATAGATTGTGTAGGTTAGATATGCAGGAAAAAAGATGAAGTTTGAGAATGTGACTGAGTTGAATTCTTCACTTCCTGGCTTGAGAAATGTCAAAAAGCACTTTGCCTATTTTTTATGTATGCTGTAACTATGAAGACTGTGTGAGACTATACATAATATATATATTATGTTCAGTGTAATTTAATGAGATTACATTTTATCTGCTACATTTATCTAGTCTTAGACTGAAGAGAAGTAGAAACATCTTTTGACATTGATTTGACCCAATTTGTGGCATTTCATGTAGATGTGCATTGAAACAATTCTTGAAATAAATCAAAATAAATTTTCATATTTTTCCTGCCTTGGAAGTTAAAATTTGAATGTCCAAAGTCTCTTTCTCCCTTGAAACTTTAATGCTGAATGCTATGTCTGTGTGTAAATTTATTTGCACCTTTTATACCTGAAATGATTTTGTATGAGATTATTACTAGGAACTGTGGCTGTTAGGACAAATCTTAGCCATCTGACCTGATCACAGAGAAGTAGTTCCATGAAATGTCGGTTAATTAAACACTGATATTTCCAAATATAGAAATTAAAACCACTTTGAGTTGAAGACAATATGTTTTTCCCTTGAAAAAGATCTAAGTCTTTCATTCCTTCGAAAAAGTATGTTGTATTTATTGAGTCAAGGTTGCAAAAATATATTAGAATATAAGAATGTGTTTTGTTTACCTTGTCTAACAAGTCTTAATTTTGTTTTGGATGTAGTCTGGGGAATAGCATAAGCAGTGGAAGAGAAATGCTCTGATGTGATTTTGCCTTTAAAATTCAGCACTCTTCAGCATACTTACCTGATCTATAAAGTTACCTGAGGGAGCTTTTTCTCTGAATCCCATGAGATTTGGTTTCCTAACTCAATTAAACCCATTTTGTTTATTTAAATTTGCTTCAACCCAAACATTCATGGTAAGTTTAAAAGTAAACTTTGGTGAAAGGAGCAAAGTTTTCTCCTCAAATTCAAATGGTAATGATTTTTATTTCCGTTATCTAATGAGATTAAAGTATTGAACTACTATATTACTTCAGTGGCCTCTTTGGTAAGCTGGCTCAACTGTGGCAAGCATGTGGCATCTGGGAAGAGAGGAAATGTCAAGCTAGGGAGCAAAGATTTACAAAATTTAATATCTTCGTAAGCTTTAGCTTCTAAACTTAATATTGGGGAAAAAAAAAAAGGGAAAGGAAAAGGCCAGATGCTGTAATAAGATGGGTTCCTCTAAAATGAAAGAAAAAGTGTACAGACAGATTTATAATGACTTTTTATAATCCACAGAGTGCAGATTTACTGTCGTTAATATTTTCTCTTTAAAGTTCAGTTAATATTATTGTTTCCTACTAAGTTGTTCATGAGGTTCCTATAGCCATTAAGCTATCATGTTTTGGACTTCATAGCATCTGCAAGAAAAGAATATACCATAAAAAATTATTTAATTAAAAATTTATTTCTATTTCATCAGCAAATGTGTTTCTTTCAAAGCAGTTCAATGCTAAAAGATTCCTATATTGCATACGGATGTAAGCTTTCATTGCAGTTGCATGGAGCAAACACAGTTGTGGTTTTTTTTTCCCTGCACCCTTTTATATCCTGCTTTCAATAAATGAAAGTACTTTTTATATAAAAAGGGATGTACTTTAATTAAAAAAACTTCTCAAATGGCAATGAATAAGATAATTATTTTGGCAAGTGTGTGTTTTCTAACTGCTATGCAGCTGAGCATTGTATAGTGTCCTGGTAGTAAGTTGCGGAGTAATATAAAAAAATTCCTTTGGCCACTGGGATATTCATACAGAAACATTTAAAGGGCCCTTGGGAATGAAAACAAATGCTGAAGTGAAGAAAAATGTGTCCTTCTCTATGTTCAAGACATTTACTTGTACATACATAAAGTCATGCACTCAAAATCTAGCATTATTAACTGATCTGACTCTTCTTTTGCTACTGTTCTGTAATCTCACAACATAGAATAGATTAATCTGTTTAAACTGACAAGTATTTTTTAATGTAAATGTGTGTGTTGCCCTAAGGACGGTTACACCAAAGTGAGCATTTTTCTGTTTGTTTGCTTGCTTTAGGTTGTTTTGGGGTTATTTCTTGCTGTTTATTTTAGTAATTATTTACTTATTATAATTTTAGTAATTATTTACTCATTTACTGCAGTCTGATGATGTGCAGATGCTGACTTGACCTATCCAGTGGAAAAATCTTCTGGCTCCCAGTGTGGCGCTGATCTCCACGTTGAAACTGTAACAGCCATAATCATCTAGAATACTCTAATTACTTGCTCAGTTCTTTTGTGTGTAAAAATACATACAGTTAATCAAATTGAAGCAGTGATGCTACATGTACTGAAGATTATTTGAAAGTAATCTTTTTCTTTTTTTGGAGAAAAAGATTTTAGTTTTATTTTATGAATAAAGAAAAAGAAAAACCTTCCAAAAACTGTTTTATGCTATTAAATGTCATACTGCATTTTAACACTATCCAATTGCAGATACAGATACAAACGTCTATCTGACAGATCCATATCTTTCAATAAGTCCATCCCTACATTTTGATTCTAGCAGTACTACTTCTGAGCTCTAAATAGTCATCAAAATCTATAGGAGTTGCATGCAGTTAACGTATACTTTGATAAGTAATACTGATATTGTCAGTCCAAGATCACTGTTTTTAATATATTAATTATCTCCTAGTATTTAAAGATTAAAAGTAATGTAGAACAGACAACCAAACAGAAATATGAGTTTTTAATATGTGTTATTGCTGGCAACTCATGGCCTGTGTGTACTTAATTATATGCTTATAACTTTCAATCTTTGAACTTTTTAAAGTCAAAAATTATCCTTTGATTCAAAGTCTGGTTGAAATAAATTATGTTTCTTTGGGTCTCAAATCCTCTGAAGCACTCACTACAAATCTTTTCATTTCTGCATAGTCCCAATCAAACAGTTGTGCTACTGCAGCTTAAGAAACATCCGGTAGCTAAGTCACAGCAGCAAGGTGCTTGCACTCTCCTACAGACATGGCAATTTGATCAACTGTAATCCTCTTGTATTGCAAACTAATCTGTTGGATTCTCTTGTATTTATTGCACATGGAGAGTCTTTACATGTTTAATTATTTCAATGTAGCTGATATTCCAAAACGTGATTATGCAGTTATGTTCTTTTGTAGGAGAAAAAGTTTAAATGTGCAGCTGCTACCCAAGCACTACTGAAATTTCAACGTGGAGGAAAAACTAGATCTCCTTATTAATCTCTGAAGTGAAGCTACTGGAGTACAGAATGAATTTTTCAGAAGCAGTTTCAAGAGTAAGAAGTGCTTCTGGGAAAAATTAAATAATTTGCCATCTGCTATACAACAATACACCAGTACAGTTCAGGGAATCTCTTTTCTTGGAAATCTTTCCAAAATCCGTCCTAACTTGATTTGTTAAATTTTGAGAAATTAACATAGCCACTTGCTATGGTAATTCTTCTTCAGTTTGAGTTAGTATTACATTTATTTGCAATTCCAGGAGGATGTCTAAGATCGATAAGTGTCAGGATTCAGATTTCTAAATTATGTAGTTAACAGTAGAGACTGTAGGCCAGTGGAGCTAGGAAGAAGTTCTGCCAAAGTAAAAGTTAACATGTTTTTGGGGACCAGGCAGGGAAGGGGCTTGCATTCTTAAGGTCTAAAAAAGTACCACAGGTATTCTAGTGCTGTCACAGAAGAAACAAAGGCTGCAGAATAGTCCTCAAATAAAGGTGTATAGTAAATAATTCTAACAAGAAAATTCATTTCAGACGGACAGTGATCATTAATGCAGATAACAGATCAATAGAAATTGTACTAATAAGCTAATCATTGTGTTTTGTGTTTATTGATTACAATATGCTGGCACCTTTGTACTGTAAATATACAGAAGGTTTCTGTATTGAAAATGAATTATTGGAAGAAGGGAGCACAAAGAAGCACAGAAAAAACTAGGTACCTGTTTGCTGGATCTGACTAGAAGGAGTTAATTTTGTTCTTAGCAGTTTGTGAGGTTCCGTGTTTTGGATTTGTGACTAGAATAGTGTTGCTAACACCACCAGTGTTTTGGTTATTGCTGAACAGTGCTTGCGCAGCATCAAGGCTTTCTCCCACTCTGCTCCCCCAGGAAAGAAGATTGGTGGGAAGGGATGCAGACACAGCCTGCTCAGTCAACCCAAATTGGCTGAAGAAATATTCTACAACAAATACCATCATGCTAAGCAATAAAAAACAACAGTTTGGCCTATGTGGTAGCTGTTGCTTGGAGACTGGCTGAGTATTGGCTTCCTTGTGGGAGGTTGCAAGTGAATGCTTTTGCATTAGTAGGTTTGGGTTTTATTTATTTATTTATTTATTTTATTTTTATTTTTATTTTTGTTAAACCATCTTTACCTTGTTTCATGATTTTTCATACTTTTTCTCTTCCCATTCTTCTATGCCATTGTAGATGGGACTTAGTGAGTGATTTGGTGCTTGGGTGGTTGGCTGCTGACTGGGGTCAACCCAGCACAATCTGATATGCCAGTAAAGGTGAGGCTACCCTTAAATGCGTATTTACAAAGACTCGTATTTTACGTATCATGGTGAACCACAAAAACACTTGAAAGAAGTGAGGGAGACTGAATGGACATCAGGGAAGAATGCTCTCAAGAACTGGTTCAACATACAGTCATTCTTTTTTAGTTGCTCTGACTTGCGTAATACAGCTTTTGTATACTTTTTGTTTTGTTGTTGTTTTCAATGGAATGGTGATAATTAGAGGATTTATATTAATTCAGACAAAAGCTATCATTTCATTTGGCCTATTATAGGTTAAAAATAATTAGAAAAAGTGGATGACATAAAAACTTTAAACAAGATATCTTGAGTCTCTGTGATCCAGTATCTGGGTATATGTACTTTGTTTAATCTTAACGTAGCATTCTGAAGCCAAAACCTAGAGAATTATGAATTAACTTAAGGCAAACCTTGAATTTATTTCTCCATTACTTTTCTTCCTGTGGACTTACGAATTTGCCATGGTTTGCGAGGTAACAAGTCTTCCACGTTTACTGCTTCTCTCAGCTGAGACTGAGAAGATTGTAATTTATAGGACCTAGCTTATTTAATAGACAGTATGGTTCAAAATAATTTTTCCATCGACTTTAAATGTCCTTCAGCACCCCCTTTTTCCCTTACTGACGTAACTTCATATCAGTCCTCACATAGTTCTAGACAGAGATCAAAATATTTAAGTTTTTAGCTTACAAAGTAATTTTTGAGAGTTTTATACGGAATGTAAATTGGGATTTCAAATGGAAAGTGCTGTCTCAGACATAAGTACCACATAGTAATGCGCAAATCTGTAATAACAGTCTTAGTGCAAAAAGGAAATCATGTATAAAATATATTTTATGTGGTCATTTGAAAACTTTACTACTAATGATAAATACATATTTTTTCATGCTTCCAATTTTACACTGGTACTTCCTTAAAAGTACAAAATTTAAGTGATCTAAGAATAGAAGTGACCACACTCTTCTTTCTCATCTCCCCATGCACACTGCATTTTTAACTCTGTTACTTCATTTATGTTGGAATTTATTTTTATAGCAAATGAAAGGATACATAAGCCAAAAATAGTGAATCTTTGTTTTCTTCATGAAAAGAACATAAAGCTGAATACCATGTGTTATGTTGCATACAGCAAATAGGCTCAAGTATTTCAGTAAGTATAGACAGTGTAATATTAAGGATAATTATCAGTGTCCATCTGGAATGTTTTTTTTTTTTTTTTTTTCTTTTTACTGCTGGCTTATATAAGCAAAAAGAAACAACCAGGTTGAAATGAGATAATTCAGAGCAGAGTGAAAGTTTAAATTTTGTGATTTTTGATGGTAAAACATTATTGTGAAAACTGTCATGGTAGAATAATTTTGAAAAGAAAGTCTTGTGCATCTCGTGATAAATCTCTGACAAGATTGTCTATGAACAGCCAATTAACGGAAGTCTATTTTCCTAGCAGATTATGACTCTGAAATCCCCTTCATACCCAACAATCTTAGCCACATTGCTGCATTATCCTTTGTTCACTTTCTCTATCATATTTTATATCCTTAACTATTACCAACTTATTTCTGCTTTCACTATAGACTTCCTCAATAAATTCCCAGTTCTAAGAACAAGACCTGATGCCTTCTGTCTTATGTACTCATCTTTCACAATTTATGAGATTTATTCTTTCCTGTCACATTTTTTTTTTTTTTTTTTTTTTTTTTTTTTTTTTTTTTTTTTTTTTTTTTTTTTGCAAATAGTTGATGTGTCCAGGAATCCTGAAGTGACTGGCAACTGGCAAATAGTAAACTTTGACATTGCACAACAGACTGTGTAGGTCATTAGGTTAAGAATAGAAGAAAAAGATAAAGAGGGGAATAAGGAATAAATATGATAGATAATTTTTATTTTGCATTAAATGCAAGGGATTTTGAAGAATTTACTGTTACTATATTACGATTATAGATGCCTTAGGGTAACTGTTTTCAACTAATGTCAGACCTAAACTGTTTATATTTTGGGAATTCAGATTTCCATCAATGTATTGGTAACCTAAAGATCTACATGGACTTTGAAATCTATAAATTGAAACAAAACTTTTGAATGAAGCCAAGTTTTCGCAATGGACACAGGAATCAGCACAGTTCTATTTCCTCCTTTTTAAGAACTGAATTTCCCCTTGAAAATTTTGCATATGATCCTGAAAAAAGTGAAAAGGAAATCCCTTTCTGTAATGTTAAATTATTTTGTGTGCTAGGTCCTGTCAAAAATTACAGCCTGCAAGGAGGCTGCTTGTTTATCCAGCAGAACAAACTCATTTTTATGACAGTGATGTAGTGTGGTTTACTTCGTACCTTGAAATCACTGAGGGAATTGTATTCAGCCTGGTCCCTGTGTTGCGCAATTATGTATGGCAATAAATGGCAGTGTATTAAAATAGAGATCAGGGACTAAAACCATTCCTTTGAATGCAGTTCTGAAATTTCAAAGCTGTTGAATTATTCAACTATTTTTCAATTTATGAGATAAAGTAATAATAATAATAAAAAAGGATGCTTGACTGCTTGATGTGACAATTGAAATAAAAGCATCTGATATGTCTTGGGTCTAATTTTTTCCTCAGTTCTTTTTTGCCACCTTTTTGTTGGTTATGTGCATGTAGCAGCCATAATTTAAAAAGGAAATCCTAAGTACTTTCTTTGGAAAATACCCTAAAGGAAAGTAATCCAGTCAAAACTGAAATGGATCACTGTTAGAACACAAAACCTAACAGAAATACCTCAATTTACTTAATATTAACATGTCTGGATAAATATTAAGCCTTTGCTCTTGTGTCTTCCTACATTTGAGGGTAATAGCACAAGTGTTTACTATCTACCTGCAAATGTATAATATTTTTAAGGTACCAATGTCAACAGAATATTCCAAAGATTTCTCTGAAAGTAAACTGTATTTTGAATGTAATTGTCTTTGGGTCTTTGAAAATTACATTCTTAAATGAGTTGGAAATCAAGATTTTAATCTGTTTTACCATACATCCAAGTTTTTTCTTGACTGAAGAAAATACTTTATGCATCACATGTTGAGTATATGTAGGAAGGACCCATTACAGCACATGCATGCTGTCATCTATTTGAGTGTTCACAGTAATCTCTTTCCTAAGAACATGCCACTCTGAGTTTCTTTCCGTTCTTCCCTTGTAGTCAATAGGATTGTGAGCCAAGGGAAACAGATTATGAGGGTGTAGAAAGTGAGGAGTTCTTCAGACCCATGGAGGTTTTGCAGGGGAAAGGAAGGGCAAGAGGAACAAAGAAAAGGTGTAAAAAGTTTGTTTCTGTGTAAATTGATGTTGGTCACTGTGGTTGTCTGGCCAAGCCTTGCACCTGATCACCACAGTTTGTCCTCTCTACTTATTTTTCTCAACTGTTCATGCTTGTGTTGCACAAAATAAATAAATAAATAAATAAACAAAACAATTGCTCAGTTATCTCAGAAATTACCAGCATTTAACACAGGTGCATTTGTGTTCTTCCTAGAAAAGTACATTAAATTAATGGTTAATTTTTCAGCGATCAAAAGACTACAACTGTTCACTCAATGGATCTTTTTTTAAAGGCAGTTCTCTCCCAGAATGAAACTTACTATATAAGCAGAAGTCTCTGAAGCCTTTGGTAATCTCTTTTCATCTTCTCTTTCAGCTGATGGATGCACTGACTGGTCTGTGGATTACAAGAAATATCAAGTTCTAGTGGGAGAACCTGTTCGTATAAAATGTGCACTCTTTTATGGATACATTAGAGCTAATTACTCCCTAGCCCAAAGTGCTGGACTCAGCTTGATGTGGTACAAAAGCTCTGGACCAGGAGATTTTGAGGAACCAATAGCTTTTGATGGAACTAGAATGAGCAAAGAAGAAGATTCCATTTGGTTTCGACCAACAGTGGTACAAGACAGCGGACTCTATGCATGTGTTATAAGGTATTATATTTTAATATATTGCATTTAAATAATATATATATATCAAACATGGCTCTTAATAGTGAGACTTTTATGCAAAGGAAAATGTTTTTTTGAATTTTTCCTTTTTCTTCTTCTCTTGCTGTTTCCTTTCCTGAAGTTTTTTATGCTTCATTAGAAATTGCGATTGAATGGTTGGGATATTTGGAAAAAAAAAAAAAAAAAAAAAAAGTTGTATAAATTTATTTATTGCAATATCCAACATTTATAAGGTGGGAACTGGATATGTAAGTCTTGTGTTGCTGCTTCTGATTCTGGTTTAATTCCTATAATATTTTTTCTGGAGTTAAAAGTTCCTTTTTCATATTTGGATTTCTTTTTATATGAGTTTTGTTCTTTTATTTCTTTTAATTCTTTTTTTTTTTTTTTTTTTTTTTTTTTATTTAAAAAATTAATATTTTTTGATGTAAAGTTTGAATTTGCATGAATGCAAAAAGAGTGTCATTATGGCAAAGTTTCAAAAATTTTTATGGATGTACATATCCTAATCGCAGCTGATTTAACATGATAATGGAGGCTGGATACCAGATGTCTTCCAAAGGTATTTAAGCTTCAAGGCATCAAGCCTTATCACCATACCTTGGTCTAGATTCCAATTCCTGCTTTCTAAAACAAATGTAGAGCTTCTTTCTCTACCTTTATAATGCTTTGCACTGAGGTATTGTTTCCAGCCCTTCAATTCAAAAAGATTATCTAGGCAATTTCTTATTTTCTAGCAGATTTATACAACTTTTAACTTCATTTGAAATTACACAAATTAGAATCACAGGTACAGAGAAGAGTTGCTACTAGTTGTTTGAGGGTTTGAAATGTTTCATTGTACTTAGGTGAACAGATGAAGCAGTGTTTCATTCTTTCAGCCTATCTATAAAGCAGTGTTGCTACTCACGCACCATAGAGTAAAAAAGAAAGAATAAGGCAGCTGAGGGACTAGACAAGAAATGCATAATGAAGCTATTCAGATGTTACAAGGAAAATGAGAAAGCACCTGAAGAGTCCCCTGATATTTACTGTCTACTACTCTTCCTTTTGTGGGGGTTCAGGGAGGCAATGCTGTCTGAATTGTGCATGGTGAAAGATTTTTTCACTAGACATGGTTTTTAACATTTGTTTCTGAGCTCTTTGCATAATTTGTGAGAGATTTTGTATTGCATCATTTCTTCAATAGTATTTTCAGTATGTTTCTTATTCTGATCGGGATGGCTTTCTCTTTAAGAAAATATTGCACATTACACTACTTAGGGGGAATATTTATGCTTAGATTAATGTTTTGAAGTGCATAACAGTAGCCCTGAAAATGGCAACACTTTTGTCAGTTATTCCATAGCTCTCACTCTTCAGACAAAGAAAACTTCAAATATCTGATATTGAACTTTCTAAAAGTTATAGATAAATGTTTCATTCTGATAATCAGTCATTCTTTAAAATTTGTTCATCATTTCGACCTGTGTTAGTGTTTTATCTAAGCATATTTTTTAAAACTAATAGGAACTTTTTCTAATCTACTTTAAGCTACATCCTGCTTTTGTAGCATGTGCTTAATTTCCAACTGTCAGTGCTCTTAAGTTTTGAGAGAGGAGAGATTATAACAATAATAATGATTAGCTTGTGATCCTGAATACCCTTATGACAAGATAAAAAGTCTTATCAGCTTGAGGAGATCCACTGGAATAAGCAGGTTTCAGTTGGAGAGTACACGGAAGTCTCTGCCTGATGTTTCATATCAATGTTTCAGATATAAATTTGTTTCATGGAACTTTTCAATTGTATGATCAAGGTGGTTACTGGTAGAAAACAGAATCTTCATCTCAGAGTGTTTTATGCTTACTGTTAAAGATTACTTTTAAATAGTTTTGGATGCCCACTTGCAATCAAGGTTAAAACAGAATAATTTGTGTTCCTGAGATAAACATATACTTAGTATTTTTATCACAAATAAGTAAAATAAATTCCTCAGCAATGTAGTAGTTTCTTTTTCTTTATTTATTTTTTGTTCCTTCAGATTCTTACCCGGAAAAAAAAAAAAAAAAAAAAAAGGATTAGAGAACAAGAACTGTAATTGCTGTCAAGGATTGTGATGAAGATGGCAGAGATGAGATTTAGTAATTTATTTTTTTTTTTCACATTAGAAGTTTTTTTCTTATTTTAATGAAGAAAGCTTTATACACCTTCAGAATGATATTATGAGCTATTTAGTTTTGAAGACTTAGTTGAGAAGCTCAATTAAAAGTGCAGCTAAAAAACAATGTTCAGTGTGGTTCTTGCAACAATTTGAGTAAATCAGGAACAAGAGACTGTCTGTAATAACAGACAGTAAAAAGCAAATTGGAAAAAGGAGAACTGAGCTTTGAATAAATGGTTCTTCCTCCAAGGTAACATGGTCAACAGTCCAGCTGAATTGCCTCTACACCAATCCACCATAGGAAATAAGTAGGAGGAGATGGAAACTATGGTGGAATTAGAAAACTATGACCTAATTGTTATCACAGAAACATAGTAGGACAAGTTGCACAACTGGAATACTTGGCTGAGGTCTACAACCTCTTCGGAAGGGATAGCCGGGGCAGGAGGGGCTGAAGAGCTGCCTTCTATCTTAAGAGGTGAATAGAATGCAAATTGCTGCCTCTGAGAAACAGTCATGAGGCTGAGAAACCCATGGTTGGAGAGCCTGTGGGTTAAAATAATGGTGAGACAAGGAGGAGTGGTTTAAAACTAAGAGAGGAGATTTAGGCTAGATTATAGGCAGAGATTCTTACTTGAAGGGCCACAAGGCCCTGGCACAGCTGCCCAGAGAAGCTGTGGTGCCCCATCCCTGGAGGTGCTCAAGGCCAGGTTGGATGGGGCCCTGGGC
>JAOWBP010000001.1:100841220-100888298 GCA_028571105.1 Tragopan temminckii | reverse complement strand
TTCTTTTTCTTTTTCTTTTTCTTTTTCTTTTTCTTTTTCTTTTTCTTTTTCTTTTTCTTTTTCTTTTTTCTTTTTTTCTTTTTCTTTGTAATAAGCAGTTCAAGACTAGTGGTAATTATTTCAATAGACATTTCAATTACACTACCAACAAACTCTTTACTTTGCATAAAATGTTTTTCCTTTTGCCAGTAGAAAGATTTTGAACATAACAAATACAGAATGAATTTCCACTGTAAAGAATGCAGACCCTACATTGGAGTGTAGATTATGCTGTCTGCTCATGCATTTAAGGAGTCTCTACATCTACATTGAGATTCCCTATGCAGAATGATTCTTCAGCCTATTCAAGTGTGAATTTATCTAGTAAAAACGATTTATCTAGCAAAGTACGACACAGTATTTTTTCTAATTTCTTGAATATAAATTTTTGCTAAGAGAGGGAGAGAACATGCATGCCTCTTCCCAAAGAGCATATGTCAGACAACTATAAAGTTCAGTGTGTTCCTGTACTTTCTTTATGTCTTACTATAAAATTAATATAACGTAGAGATATTTTGCATCTCCAGCAAGTATCACAAGTAAAGATAATACCTGGGTTTCTAGTTTTCTTAAAGGTAGAATGATGTTTTTTAGCTTATCTTCTACTATTGTTTTTTTGTTGTTGTTGTTTTGATTTTTTTTTTCTGTGAAATAGGCATTTTAGTGTTAACTTTTACAAGAGTTTACAATCTAGTGTGAAAATTTTCCACTACCTTGCTTATTAAGAATCTTCATAATATCTTGACAGCAAAACCTTCTCCAGTGCAAAATTCCCTGTCTTTTCATGTTATTTCAACTATTATGTACTGAGGACCTTTATTAGCCATTACTAGAACCTCTTACAATAAGTAAAATAATATGTGCCAGTAAGGGAAAATCTTGTGTGTGTATATATATATATATATTTATATAGATAAATCATTGGGTCTGATCTGAAACCTTTCTGTAAACAGCAGATAATGTTGGATGTAGTCCAAGCTGACAAAGATAAATAAACAGAAATGAAAATGGAACTCAGAGAATAAATATCATCATCTATTTCCTATTTGCCTTTCTGTCCATCCTCCCTCAGTGTTTCAAGATGTTTTGTAATGAAAGTAAACAACACATTGAATGTCAAGAGCTGAACAAGAACTGAAATTCATTTTTAGGAAGAGGAAAGTGACATGAAATTGAATAGAACTTTTACCATCAACATTATTCATAAGGGCCATTTGTTGATTAAACTGTCTGTTGTACTCTCAGCATGTCATATCACATCAATCACATATGAATTTAAATTAAAAGCCATATTCCAAAAGATAATAATTGCCAAGTTGCCACGTGTACCATCTGAGTGCTAAATTTAAACTTTCGCAGTACTTCAGCAGCTGCATGAACCTATGAATAATTCATCAACTATATGAAGTAGTAGATTAGAATTAACCAACTAGTTGAATATTGTAGCTAATGTTTAGAATGGAAGAAACATAACTAAAATACTTTTTAATCAAAAACTATTATTTTATGTAGCTTTTTGGAAGATCTGTTTAATCCTAACTATATACATTAGGCAAACAGAGAGGAATTGTGCTAAAACTCAGATTTACAACAAGAAAAAGAAAGCAAAAATAAAAGAAAGGGAAAATAGGATCTACAGCTAGGTAGTGTACAAGTGTATCATAGCTCCAGGGACTCTTGCTCTTGGGTATTTTAAAAGGCAACAGTAGATTTTTTTTAATTGCTTAGCTTCATCATTTTCACGTCCTATTTTTAATCAAAGGATTAATTATTTATTTTCTGTATGCATCAGGTTTTTTTTTTAAACTTTCTTCTGGGAAACTAACATGAGACTCCTCACTCTTAAATTGCCAAAGATAGATTGAAACTAGGCTTAAATGCTTTTTGTTGTAAGCAAGCAAAAACAGAAGTCTGGAGGACTTTAGGAGGAATTTCATCTGCAGACATTGTACAGTTTTGCTCTCAGAAAAAATGTAAACAGTTCGTTTTATATCTCCACACCCCAAGGTAATGCATTTCTAAAGGCAAGAACATAAATGTCCTATCTCACTTGATGCGTATCTGAAATCACACAGTTTTATTCAATGATCTTGAAGTCTAATGAAATGTACATAGATTGCTCTGAAAGTAATGCCTAGTATTTATTTCCATTGAAATGACAAGAGATGGAAAGAGCAGAATATTACTATTTGGTAGAGCAAATTCATAGCTACAGAACACTATCTTTTCAGCACAGTCACCACCATGAGCTAAACATTTTCATCACTGATGAATAAGAGCCTGCATGCTGCGCTTGTAACAGTCTGCATCAGCAGAGGTGATCCACTGTTGCTGTCACCACTTCTGAAAGACACCACTCATCACATCACTGTGCTCACATCCACTGCTTGGTCTCCACAAATGTTCAGCAAGTGTCAATGAATGTCAATGAGTTCCATTTTTTTCACATGGAGGAATTCAGTTCCACCCCTTTGGTTTGTCTGCACTACCACATCAGATCCATTATGTCGACATGCCCTTCTGCTGTCATCTGTCACACAGCAACAGCATGTAATGGGATATTGGTGGAAAGATTCATCCTCTGCTGCCATGCCACCAACATCTGTCTCTGATATCATGGGCTAACATCATAAAATAGGAGGCATTATTTTCAGAGCAACCCTTGCACAATGCTTATTGGAATTAACAAGAGGAACTTTCTGCATATAGATACTCTACTTTGTTAGTCTTTGTTTTCTTTCAGTTTTTCCTTGTTACATGAAGAGAAATGTTGAATAAAACATAATTTAGCCCAGGTTTTTAATATGTGTTACAGTTTCCGACTTTGTTTTTGGCATGATTTTCTTTTGCAGTGTTACCAGATGTACATACAGGAAGATATTTGTTCCATCACCTAAGCCTGTTTTAAAATAGTTTTAAAAAATCTCCTAGCAGAATGTATTTTTAGAATCCCCAATAACTAGGACAATTGGTCAAATACTGTATTCCTGATCCCAAAAGGGTATATGCTAATTAAGAAAATGCTGCTGTAGTAAGGTAATACCATAGTGGCAAAAAAAGATAATATTACAATGTCTAATTATGCTGTAGTATAATAATGCTTGCAGTTACAAAACACATTCTACCTCAGGATCTCCAAAAGATCTTCAGAAGAATTTGAATCATAATTAGCCCATGATGCGTCTGCTGCTATCCTGATTTTACAGATGGGGAAAATAAATTAGAGGCAGTTAAGATACGTGCAGAAGTCCTCATTGCAAGCCTCTGAAAGTCTGATTGAATGAATTAGAACCCACGTTTTGACTTTTGCTTTCATTCACTAACTTCTGATGCATTTGGAGAGCTAGGCTGTAAGCTGGTCTGTGTCTCAGACATGTCCTTGCGTATTTCCTCAATGGTGTACAAACATTATATATTTGGTTTTCATTCACTTCACAACTGCTTTGCACTGATGAACTCAGATTTGGTCATCAAAATTTAATGCTGGGAAAAGCAAAAGAACTGTGACCTACAGGATTGAATGAGAGGGACAGTGTCTCTCAAAACTGCTCCCGGAGCAGCAGCATCCTCAATAATTAGGCCTCAGGCCTTCCTTAAGTCACGCATTTATCCATGTCCTTCATAATGCCAGATACCTGGACGCAATAGCTTTAATTTGTAAAATAACTGGCAATGCTGATTGAAAGAGCTTCAGGTCTTATAGATGAAATTAGAATTTATACAATATTGTGTTGGAATTTAGTTTTGGGGCTTTGGAAACAGCAGCAAACTGAAAAACAGTTCCGCCCAACTTTTCATATGTACAGTTTGTCTCAGTATTGTATACACTGCTGTCCACGTAGCCGCAGATGACAAAGCTGTATTTTTGATATTGTGATTCATGGCAGATCTACTTATTCCTTGCTCTAATATTTCTGTTTCCTTTTTATAAAAACATATTTAGGAGCTTCTCTTCCATCTTAATAGTAATTTTGGAAAAGGGAGAATCTGTGAATCAAGCACAGATGATCTACCCATCATCTAGATGCCATTTGACTAAATGCTGGGAAAAGAGCCTTCATCCCGCTGAAGTGAATTCGATTAATATAATGCAGAAAAAACATTAAGTGAGTGACACACAGGACAATCTGGGGAAAAAAGTCAGCATTCCACATAGCACAGATTTTGAATATTTTGTTGTTATTACACGCTTTACTTAAAACTAGTAATAGGATACAGAGAAATAAAACTAAAGTTAGTAGAATGAAAGACATTAAATATAGACAGGGAAGACTACGCTATTTAACATTAGTAAGAGGGAAGG
Source organism: Tragopan temminckii (assembly GCA_028571105.1). Taxonomy (NCBI): domain Eukaryota; kingdom Metazoa; phylum Chordata; class Aves; order Galliformes; family Phasianidae; genus Tragopan; species Tragopan temminckii. The sequence goes on along the minus strand of JAOWBP010000001.1, from coordinate 100,883,956 downwards.
TAGAATGGAAAGGTAAAGTACGTTCTTTGACTGAAGGAACAGAATTTTTAAAGCATGTTTCCCACAAAAGACGCAGTTATTGACCACTCTGTCTAATCAGGCATATTAGAAAAAGGAATAATCATTTAAATGGAATGGAATCCATCTAGTGTTAAGGAGCAGAACTGTTAATGTGGAAATCTGTAGATCAAACTATAAATCAGACTTTGTGTGGTTTTGCAAATTTAAGAGGAAAGTTCTCTCACAGCTAGTTTGTAACTGCCTAATGCAGAGAGCCTTTATCTGAAGTTATTGGTACAGAGATAAGATATTTACTGATGTAAGATGTTGTAGTTGTTCTTGATAGTCTGCTGTATTTCCATTAAAAATATGGAGGAATGACATTTCTATACAACAGATTTTACCTCATACAGGAGACATCATGTTGTGAGTGAGAATATTTAATAGTTTTCAGTATTTTATTGAAAAAATAATTCAGTCCACTAATGTAAAGGTAAAGTTTGACTTACTGTGGCTGTGAACTAATGTTGTCTATAAATGAAATGTATTCCTTACTGAAGTATTCGTCAGCATCCTTTGGAGATAATATTTTAGCTAGGATTCAAGTCACTCTCGAGTGGTAACAAACAAAAGGCACTGGTCAAGTAAAAAACTTTGCTTCTTCACAGAGTGTATTTATGATTAATAACACATTTCTTTCCCTAAAGGTCAGGAAGTATTTGCATCAAAACATTTATTTTTATCTGATATTGATTGCAGGGAAGAAGCAGATGGCAGTTTCGATCTTGAGAGTGGCAATATTTTATCTTTTAAAGATGTGTGGTAGCATTCTGACTTCAGGGATTCAAAAGTAATGGTGGTAATGAATAGACAGAACTTTTTGAAAGTAGAATTTAATTCACTTTGAAGTACTTACTAAAAACTTGTCATGATTTTTGATTATCGGTACTCTACATCATAACAGCATGTAGTGCACTGGGAGTTAAAGAGTTAATGCTTCAGTTTTGAGTACCTGTTCAGAAGAGAACTACTACTCATCCCCCAGACCACTGCTCCTTGTTCTGTTTCCATTTCCATTCAGAGTCTTCTAAGTTGTATCACTTGAATTCTGCATTTTTCTATCTGAGGCTTACTACGGAGAAGAGCAATTAGAAATTCATTCTTTTAAGGACATGGGCAGTATCTGCTTTTTAGGATAATTTTTATTTCAAAGTCATTGTTGTGTGCTACTGGAGAGAAAAAAGGCAAGATGGTCCTTTCATAGAGATATGGGCAGTAGAAATTTATGCTACTTTGTAATCCTAGGTTTCCTTACCTCCACCTCTCCTGGATTAATTTCTACATATATCTAGATGCCTTTAGCTATATCTCCTGTTGGTCCCTTATGTCTGAAATATCCATCAAGAGGATAATGCTAAATTACTGCTAGTTGGGTACCTTCAGTCCTGGAAGCTCAACTGATTCCCTTCTAGACTGTCCTGAAAAAATGAGTCAAAATAAATTTGTTAGAGAAAAGAGAAAGATCAGTTACTTATCTTAGAGATTATCTTAGACTTAGGTGACATTTTAATAAAGTTTCAATTCTTTGTAAGAAACATCTCAAAACTATAATGTTTCAGAATTCTGCCAAACTGATTGCTTCGCTGTGGGATGAGAAACAGTATGTTTTATTGATCCTGTTTCTACTGTAAGTCTGTAGGAATAAGGGACAGAATAAAAAATAAAATATTGCAGCCTCTTTTTTTTAACAAACAGTGTCAAATTAAAGAGTTTAGGTCTTGTTTTCTCTCATGAAAAGATTCAGGTTGCAGCTATTGGTCACTCTGAAGTAGTCCTTTATCCCTAAATAGGTGTTGTTTTTTGTTGTTGTTGTTGTTGTTTTTTTGTTTTGTTTTTTGTCAAGGTACTTGCAATTAAGTACAGCACAGAAAAGCACTGCTCAGACTTCTCTTTCGTTTACTGTCATCCTTTCAAACCTGAGTCCCTTAGTTCAGGTTGCTTGTTTCTTTCCAGCTCAACTGGAAAAAAAAAAACATGCCAATTTTCTGATGTGAACAAACAAGGACAAGGAAAACCTGTCTAGCATAATTTTACTTGACACTTAAATTATAGTTCTGTTTGTGCTGAGGAAATAAAGAACTGAGCAGAAATCGTCTGGGCCATTTTTCCTTTAGGGCCACTGCATTCTCTATTGTCATTTTCTGTATAGCAAAAATAGAAAGGTTTTGTCCTTTACCCAGTGACCTAATCAAAACTAACTAAAAGTTTAGTTCATAATATTTTTCTGTGGACCTACTTTAAATGTAGAGCTTCCTTATTATGTTTTAAAATCACCAGTTTTCACCTATTAACCTTAATACTATTGTGCTAGAGTTTTGCTGAATCTGCTTTCACTTATTTTTGTATGGTAGATGGAAAGCTCATCCAATTTTAAATACGCATGAATAATGTTCAACACAAAAACAAATTAATGCATTCTAGTGGTACATCAACTTGAAATTGATGAAATTTTAATTAAATCCAGTGCAAAATTGGATTTCAAGTTTTATATAACTGATATTTTGCAGCTTTTGAAGAGTAATATCATTTGGTATCGTATCATTTTCTGAAACCATTATGCTTTTTTATTTATCAACTGCTTATTACCATTTTAATAGTTATATATCTAACCTAGCAAAAATACTAATATGCAATGAAAGTGAAATATCTATATATAGGGAAGCATTTCATTTTTTTCCAGAACTACTCTGTATGGCAGTCCCATGCAATTTCTAGAGATACTACTTTTGTCTTCTCTTCCTAGGAGTGTTTACCTTGTCCATCTGATTGTTTAGGCTAAGTCTGACCACTGTTGGCACACAGAAAGAATAGGAACATCAGTTGTTGCTAATTATAGAACTAGGGCATTTCTCCAAGAACTTCAAAGGACAGAAAGTTCCCATTTTATTTTCCTCACAATTTTTCTGGATAGCATAATTCCTATGGGCGTGTCTCTCTCTTACTTTTTTTTAACCTTCCTCATGTAATCAATTTTCCTTATGTAAAAGTTGCTGATGAAAGGTCCTGTTTCGGGCTGATTGGAAAATGAACAAAAATATGTCACTTCAGTTTCTCATTCCAAGATTAATATAAAAGTTCAAGGGAATTATAATGAGTATGAAAATTTGAGATGATTACCCAAACCTGGAACTTTAATTAATCACAACCTTAATCTATCATAATGCTTATTCAGACATCAACTTCTTCAGCATGTGAGTGTTTACTTCAGTACATTTTTTTACAAGTAAAGTTGAATGTATATTTTTTTAAACTTTTTTTTTCTGCATTTTTTCCCTGAAACTTTTACAAAATACAGAACAAAATTTATTTTGTTCTTATTTTGAGTTTCTGGAAACTTACCAGTGTAAAGATAGATTAAAATCTTAACCAGCAAAACAACACAAATCTACTGTTTCAGAGAACTAGAAATAGGAGAGGAAATTGGGAAATGTTTCATTGCCTTATAGTATGTGTCTGCTCCCACGAAGGGACTTTGATTTAGTGTTCGATACTTATTCTTCAGGCATATTATAGACTTTTTATCAAGGCTAGGGTGATATCACCACATTGACCAGAAATATGATGAAATTCCTATTTACAAGAAAAATGGTTGTACCTTGTCTACGGAGAAAAAAAAATGTCTTGACTGATACATCATTGTCAACCTTTTGTGCCATTGTTTGTTCTTCTGTGTATTCTGTGGAAGTTCTTCAGACTCTCTTAGTCCATAAATCACTGATTATTTTGCTGTTTGAAGATGCTGGGGCAACATATAGCGTTAGCACATTCAAAATCTTTTTATGTAGTGCCTGTAGGATATTTGTTTAGAAAGCACAGAGATGCACATACTAATGAATATTTGTTTTCTCGCTGAAGAATATGTGAAAAATACATTAAATACATTGATACCTATTTCACAGAGTTTGTTTGCTCAGTTTTATAAAACACAAGGTGTCACATATGTCTTCCTATACTGAATTTTTGTTAACATAATCTTGTAGTGTTTTTTGTTGTTGTTGTTGTTTTGTTTTGTTTTGTTTTTTTAATAATATGTAGATAAGTGGTTGAAATGTTACATGATATTTCAGGAAGCACTAAAACTATTCAGTTAATCTAGAAAAGGAAGAAGAAATTCTCAGGAAAATAAGTAAAACAAAATAACAAAAGTATCTTCCACGGTAGGCTAGTTGACACTGACCCAACAGGATGGACTAGTGGTGGGTTTAAATTCCTTCCAGCAATAAATCTTATAAAAGGAGAAAGCAGCAGAAGTCAAGGAAAGCAAGAAGTTAAAAAATAAGTAAATAAAAATCATGGAAAAAGGAAAGGTGGTCCAGGAGTTCAGTATGTAACAGTGAATTATCGATCGTACAACTCAGATAATAAAAGCATATTGTTTTCAGGTTGTTTGAGTCTTTTAAGTAAGCCTTTTATGCAGCCTTTTTGAAGAATGTTTGTAGGTAGCTGGCAAAACTCTGGAGGCCTATGCTTTATGTCAGGAGTATGAAGGACTACAGTGCTGCAGAATGGTGCGAGCAATGAAATACATGGTTGGTTGTGGTTTTTTTGTTTGTTTGTTTGTTTGTTTGTTTGTTTTTCTTTTGTTTTTAATAGTTTTTTTTTTGTTTTTTTTTTTTTAATAGTTTTTGTCCTGTGGAGACATACAGGTTTCACAAGATATTTATCCAAGAACACTGAGATGTTTACTAGGGTGTTGAAAAATATTTACGTTCCTCACTTGCTTCAAAATCATGTACAATTGTTGATATGCATTCTCACCATCAAACTCTTGTACTGTGAACCATCTTTACATACTTTGGCAGAGCCATTGGCGATCACTTTCCTTGCCTTAATCTGAGGGCAGTCCCATAATACTGAAGAACTTTTGACATGACAATCATCTAATACTTCTGAAATATGTGACGAGTGGCAGAGACAGTAAGCTCTTAAGAATAGTACCTTTGATTTTAATTGTGTGCATCAGGATGTCCTGCATTACTGAGTGACTTTGAAGAACTAGAAAAAAGAAATGCTTGTTCCTTCACCATGTCATACCCCTTTCTTTAAGCTTTTATGCTACAGGCTGAGCAGCACTCCATGCACACAGTTTTGGCTCTTACCTAAGGGAAAAGTCTTTGTGTACAAGTGTCCTCATATGTCAAGGCTACTTAAAAGTGTTGGATCCTACAATTTCTTCCCCTCTGTTTATTCCCCATTTATTCTCCTCATCAACAGTTTCTTTTCTGCTTAAGTTGAAATAAGACAGTGGATTTTCTTAAGTGCTCGTCATCCATTTTTATGATGTTCTCTACCCATGACAACTTTAGTAGCAATTTATTTGAAAGATTTGTATCAAAACTTCACCAAAAAGGAGGATCATTCAAAAGCACTAAGCGCTGAAAGGAGGTGCCATATCTACAGCTTGCACAATGTGTTCATGGGGAAATTGTTTATATGCATAAAGCAGAGCACACCAGACTTCGCTAACGTTGAAAGCCAAACTCCCAGTGCTTGTGCATGATAGCAATCAAGCTGTTCAAATACAATTTCTTCATCAGGATTCAGACATCGTTTCCCTGGTGTGGATTGGCTTACAGAGTATAACATAATACAATTTGGAGTGAAACATTCACTCAAAAAATGGAGGACTTTTTTCTTTTACCTTCTTATCCCTTTATGAATTAGATATTCACATTACTTTCAGTTAAATAAAGTGCTTGTATCAGATTCTGAATGCCCTTTGGCTGTTTGGGCATGAGGCTATGCCTGCTTGAGGCTGGATCAAGCTACTGTGGAGCAGGTCTTGTGGATTCACCAGGAGTTTTGCTTTTTGGAACCACAGAAAGTGTCCCTGAGCTACTCAGTGTACACAATAAGCATCATTTAGCTTTTAGCATGCTGCAGTGTACTTTTCTGGCATATCTGGCACCTCTGCTAGCTGAGGGGGAGAAGGCACAATGGTGCAAGATGCTTATTGTTCTCCTCCACCCTCCTGAGTGGTGCACTTGAAAACAGGGACCAGTATGGAGACTATGAGACAAAACAATATGACTCTCATCCTGATCCACTCTGCTTTTTTTTTTGTGTCCCTTTTTGTAATCTGAGTTTAATTCTGTTTGCCTGGAGAATTGTCATGCTCTATGATTGCATGCTATACCATCCTGGAATAATTTAATTTTGGACACCCACCACTGATAGGGTCCAGTGTCCTGTGTCATGGCTTGTTCATGTGAAAGGCTTGTCTTCCTAACACCGCTTTGTGGTTTCACAACTCAGGGAATCTAGTACAAGCACAATTTCGTTGTTACAGAATCATATTTTCATACAAAAGCATAGGTATTTTTCAGATTTTCTTTGATTTCTCCCAAGTTAACAGACGATCACATTAACGGTTAGCTACTGGCCACATAATACTCAGAATAAATTTCCATACAGTAATTATTTTACACTGACAGACCTTGATATTGCAGAATTGGTTTGCTGAAATGGGTAGGGTAAGGTGTCAGAGGTATCTGTAAATATGAGTTTGCATTTCAATTTCTAGACTCTTCATTGTATTTCTAACGAGATATTTATGGCTTAAAGTAAGTAATGTATTATACATAGAAGAAATAGTTAATTTGCTTAGATGACTCAAGCATTAAATGAATTTTTCACCTGCCTTCATTTCCTGAGAAATATAATTCCTGTTAAAAGAGTTGTGATACTGCACTGAAATCTTACTGATGTGTACAACACAATCTATATGATATTATTCTTTTCATTGTTACCAGCAAGAACATTTGAAAAAATGAAATATAGTGTTGTAAACTTCTTACATTGACCTTACTAAACATCAGAATTAAATATTTCAAGAAACTAAAGCAGTGTAGCACTGAAGAAAACAAGGGACAAAAATGTGTTTCGACTATGTATGACTCCTTTCTACTGGTAGGGAAGATTGGGATTCCATTTGCACAGCTATATAGAGGAAATATTGTATATGCTGTTTTTCAATCACAGAAAGCAAAATTCCTTGATCCTACTGTGTCATATCTTTGGACTTCATATTGATTTTCGTGTACAGCTATTTCACATGAGAAATTAATGAAACCAAAATTGATAAAGCCAGGGGCCAGACTGTGTAAAACTCTGTCTGTAAGGGATTTTCTGGGAGCAGCCCCAACTGGGAGTGTAGCTCTGCAAACCAGGATGCTCACAGGCACTTGAGGGGATCACCTGAAATAAGCCTGATAGAAACAATTTTGCTGGGCAATATCTAAGTCATCTGGTTTTGACAAGACAACTATTTGAAGGCTCTGTCAGATTGTAGAGCATTTTCTGAGAGACTGAAGCATTTGGGAATGGTGCTGCAGCAGAGCCTGTACGTGATTCTCACAACTGAACCATGCCGACTGAAGAAAAAGAGTTGTGAGGACATCTTCCAACTGTACCTTCTTATTTTGATCCTTTCCCACCAACTGACTAATGTGTGTCATTCCAGAGAAAGACTGAAGTGTTTGAATTATTGCAAGACTGTTAAATGCATGCTGCTAATGTTGTACAGGATTTTATTGCCAGAAAGTGTCATTCGAATAAAAGCTGCTTTGTCAAAAATATTCATTCAACAGAAAGTTTTGTCTGACCTATTTAAACTCAGTACTCTTGAACTCTGTTTCTGTAACTGAGGCATATGTTGCAATAGTTCAAAAGTGAAGACTGAATCTTAGATTCCTGTCACGTATTCTTGTTATGAATGCATCACATTCATTCCTATCTGTCTCAGTTTGGTAAATTCCTTATCATATCTTAGAATATGGCTATACTGTAGACAATAAAGTCTGTAGCAATTCTTCCATGTTACATGATCCTTGTTCCCTTCCTTTTCTTACTTATTTGATAGATTACATAATAACAGCTTTTTTTAAAAAAAAAAAAAAAAGTCTCTCTGTTTTCTGGGCTTAAACACATGCCTTTGTATACATCGTTTTTGGAGACACTGTCCAAAAGCATTACACAAAGAATGTATTATTTAGTAGACCAAAGGTCAAAATGTTCATTATTTGGTATGCCATAGGTCACTACATTTCGAAATGACTGCATACTTCCTGAATGATGCTAGTTCTGAAATATAAGTTAGGAACTGACAGCACTTCAGTTAGTTTGGGAAAACACAAAGACTTCAGAAATGCATTGACTCATGATTTGTAGGGCTTAGGCAGTATAAATATATTTCTTTCGCTGTGTCTTTGGTAGGAAACTGGAGTTTCAGATTCTGTATGACTGTTCAGCATTATTTTTACATTTAATATGGTCTGTGAGGAGTTCTTCTGCAATACTCATGGGCCATATTTTTTATTTACATTGCAGTTCCTAATGACATTTTGATAGGTCCATAATGACTCAGAACTTTCTGTTATACACCACTTCCTTTTTTATTTCAAAGAGATAAATATAGTTCTCTGATTCCTTCAGTGTGATATATTTCAGAAATCAACAGTCATAATTCTGCTGTGAGTTACAGTCTCGACCCTTACCTTCCTTTGTCAACACAGAATAGCAAGAAGTGTTTTGTTATTGCTTGTTTGCTTGTTCTTTCTTTGTTTTAAGTATGGTCTCCTAGTCATATTAATTTAAGGGTTCTGGGCTTTTCGACTATTGTCAGAAACAGTATGACTCATGCAGTCATGGAAAGACTCATATCTGGTACTCTTTCTTCTGAAATTTTTAAGGCTGGGTTTATCCCTTTCAAAATTCTGCAAGAACTACACACGCATACAGACACACACACACAGAAGGTCTCCTTTTTAAGACGCACCAAAAAGGTATTCCACCTTACAGACAACGTACGTTTGTAAATGTCATATTTAGTAGTTATTTGATACAAATTTTCATCAGTCTTTCATATCCTGAAACACTAAAATGAGAAACAGTAAGCCAGCTGTTAACTAATCTAAAGATATTTCCTGAAAAATATACTTATGGAAAGAAATCTTTAAACTTGAATGATTTATACTCTTAGGAACACTGTTAATACTGTATCTTTACATTTAAGTATATATAAAAATAGTATTTTTCCTATTTCAGTGCATAGCAATAGATTTCTTGAAGCAGTATTTTTATTTTTCCATTAGAAGTCTGCTATGGAGATATGAGCAATATCGTTTTCTTAATGTCCATATCTGTTTACTCAAGACTGCCAAAGCCAGGTGACCCTATGCATCCTCCACCTGTTGGGAATAATTACAAATTTGCAGTTCTCTACTAACCATGCAAAAGTGGATTGCTGTGTTTCCAGAAGTTACTTTCCATTGTAGTCCATTCCAGTGCCACAAGGGAGGCTAATTAATGGATTGAGTAAGCATCGCAGCTTCCCTCCAGTGCATACACAAGAGATTCATTTAAATAGCTGCTGATCTTTTGCTAAGAGCAATCTGAGCCAGTAAATCCCCTCAGCACAGCCTTTTGTAGACGTGGTAGTGTCTCTCTGGAAGCACTACAGTTCTGGGGGTAGTTTTTATTCAGTGCTGCATGGATTCACCTGGCTTCCAGGCTCAGGGTATTTCAGGGAGAGCTAGCTGAAGAGATCTGCATCTTTGTCATCTTTCAGGATTAGCTGATGCAGAGTTATCTTGTGTCTTTACATGCTCGGTGCAGATTACCCTCAGTCACCAAGGTCGTAAATGTCACTGGTTTATATTGGCACTCCCTTCAAGAGTTCAGTCTCTTCTCAGAAGATACTGCTTTGCATGTGTGTGTTTGCTTGTTTGTTCGTTTGTTTGTTTTTGTATTGCATTTCATACACTGTGGTCTGTGGTCAATTCTGGTAAAAAACCACAGTGGAGCAACAGTGCTGATGAAGATTATAAACAATTTGAGTGCATTCATGTTATTATTTCTTAATGTTGAAATATTGGATGTGACTGCTATAGAACTTCTTTAAATGTAGATAATTTTCCTTATTTATTTTTGATAAAGAGAGGGAAAAGTCATCAGTATTGCTGATGTTATATCTCTTTCTGGGAAGAATAAATGTGAACGTAACTCTGTTTTGGAAAAAAAAAAACCACTGTTTTTCAACATTGTCTGAAAATGTGTTTTGTTTTAATAGTCAGTTAGTGATACTAAAGAAACAACAGCATTTCTGTAATATGAAAGACAGCTAGGTGGTACCATATGCCTCTTTTTTAAGTCTATTAATAATAACCATGAAGCATTGTTAAGTAATGAACATTGTCTGTAGCTTTGCAATGAATGTTCTATGCCACCCAGGGACTTTATGCTTTTGTAGTTACAAACATTCAGACTAATTAACTAATTCTGTAGTAGTCTTCTGCAGCATGAACAAAGTAAAATGGTGAAAAAAAATCAATTTAACATTGTAAATATGCAGTATTTTCCTTAGTTTAGTAAGTAGTATTAAGACAACTATTTTATCCTTTGCTACAAGTTTACTTATGTCCCTACATTTCATAGATTAATCAAATTTTTATCCATTAGACGTGTTAGGAATGTCTGTGTTTTTTGATAGTCCAGAATTTTTGTACCAAATTTTAATGACCCATTATGTTTTAATGAGCAGATATTGTGTAACATTTCATCCCACAAAAAAAATCATTTTATGTTTATAAAGCTGAAAGAAGGTGTCAGCAGCTCACAGTGTGACATGGATGCATATATGCATATATGTATTTAAATATACATGAGCATCTGTATAGGTGATATCTAATAACATTTTTAGCACTTATTATTTACTTGTCTGCAAGAAGATATATATATATATATATGCAAGAGCATTCAAAGATGCAATAAGAATTTTTCTGAAATGACTTTGAGGAAAGCTTTGATAAATTTCATTATAGGAGTTATAGCAGTCATTGTCATCATGCAGCAGTGGGAATGCTTTTTCTGTCCATCACACTCCAAGTTAATGTTCTTTAATCTTGTCACACAGAGGCTATGTAGGTTGACAAGTTACTGAGGACTCCAACTATAAAACACTGAAAGAGCAAAAGTGTGCCCCTAGACTACGTGTGTAAGAGCAAAGTGTCAAAGACTCCATGTCCTCTTCTCTGATGAGGTGAGCTCAGCTTATAGCATGCTAGAGAAAGATTGCCATGGATAAGGCTTCTAGCTGTGTCAGAGATGATTAATGAGAGAGATAAGAGGACATCCTCCTTTTGACATTAAGGAACAGATAGAGGAGAACGAAGGAAAGCAAAGCGTTTGTATCAGAAAAAGTAATGAGGGTGAGCAGAACTCTGATCTTAAATTAGAGCTGTGTCCATTTGTTGTTGAAATCTGACCCTTTCTGTCAGATAAGATACTTCTAAGATGGTTAAAAAAGGTCCACTATTGAGAAATGAATGAAAATCTTTGATAGAAACAAAGCCGTCCAGAAGAAAACATAACGTGAGCAAAACAAACAAACAAAAACCAGAATCGGGCATTTCTCAGTATAATATGTGGTATTCTTTTCTTCAGCTCTGAGGCAAGTTTTGTGGAGGCAGGAGTACATTAAGCTAAATAAAGCTTGTTGAGAAAATTAGAGGAAAGAGCAATGACAGAAAGAAGTACTATTGCAGATAGTTTTGAAATACTCATAGGTTGCTGTGACAACACAGGGAGTGACCTACCCCTATAGTTTCATAAGGAATCAGAATCAAAGAATCATTTGAGTTGGAAGGAACCTTAAAGGCCATCTATTCCAACTCCCCTGCAATAAACAGGAATGCCTAAAACCAGATCAGGTAGCTCAGAGCCCGCATAAGACTTTGAATGTTTCCAGGGATGAGGCTTCCTTCCAACACCTCTCTGGGCAGCTGTTCCAGTGCCTCACCACTCTTACTGTAAAAATTGTCTTCCTTATATCCAATCTAAATCTCCCCTCTTTTAGTTTGAAACTATTTCCTATCACCACAGACCTTCCTAAAGAGTCTGTCCTCTTCCTTCTCACAGCTCCCTTTAGATACTGAAAGGCCATAATTTGGTGTCCCTTGAGCCTTCTCTTCTTCAGGCTAATTTGGTGTCCCTTGAGCCTTCTCTTCTTCAGGCTGAACAGCCCCAACTCTCTCAGCCTGTCCTTGCAGGGTAGGTGTTCCAGCCCTTGGATCATTTTTGTGACCCTCCTCTCAGTGTGCTCCAACAGGTCCATATCTCTTCTGTACTAAGGATTCCACTAGTAGATACAGTACTCCAGATAAGGTCTTAAGCGCTCAGAACAGAAGGACAGGATCACCTCCCTCAACCTGCTGGCCTTGCATCCCTCAGCTTGTATTAGTAGTAGACGTTGCCATGACCCAGGTGCCAGATCTTAAACTTGGATTTGCTTAGTCTTATGAGGTTCAGCTGGGCCCACTTGTAAAAGCCTGTCTGGATGTCTCTGAATGCCATCCTGTCGACCACACCACACAGCTTGATGTCATCCACTAACTTTCTGAGGATGCACTTGATCCCACTGTCTGTGTTGTTGATGAAGATATTAAAGGGCATCAGTACCAGTACTGATCCCTAGGGGACACTACTCATCACTGATCTTCATCCAGACATTGAGACATTGAACAAGGCTCTCCGGGTACAGACTCACAACCGGTTCCTCATCCATCAAACGGTCCACCTGTCAAATCCTTATCTCATCGATTTGGAGAGAAGGATGTTATGGAGGAATGTGCCAAAAGCCTTAATGAGTCCAGGTGGATGACATCAGTGCCTCTTCCCTTGTCCGTTGATGCAGTTATGCCATCATAAAAGACCACTGGGTTGGTCAGGCAGGACTTAGCCTTGGTGAAGTCACACTGGTTATCCTCTATCACCTCTTTCTTTTCCATGTGCCGTAGCATTGCTTCCAGGAGTATCTGCTCTGTGATCTTCTGTGACACAGAGGAGAGATTGACAGGTCAGTAGTTCTGCTGGTTTTCCTTTCTAGGTTTCTTAAAAATGGGTGTAAGTGCAGTATTGCCTTTTTTACACTTACCCAGGACTATACGTGACTGCCATGACTTTTCAAATATCATCAAAGTGGCTTGGTGACTACATCAGCCAATTCCCTCACAACTCTGGGATACATCTCCTTGGGACAATAAATGCTTATGGAAGTTATAGAGGATGTTATGGATGTTATGGATTTTGGATGTACTTATTGATGTTATATATATAAAGTATACTTGGAAGTTAGCCAAAAGAATATGGTCAAAGGGAGTGTCGGGAGTCATGAAGGAGCTTCCTGCTAATACATGCTACAGAAGAAAGAGATTATTTCTCATTCTTCATTCACTCAAAGTATTTGAGAGAATATTTTTGCTGTAAGCAGACAGTTTGTATATAGAAAGTTATTTTGTTAGATGCTGAATTTGTCATAATCAGAACCACAGTGTAATTTGCCATGTGGGTAAATTGTATCAAGTCTCATGAGGAATTTGAATGGCAGACTAAATTACCTAGAATCTCTGATAGGAAATATGCTGCAATAAAGTTATATATTTAAAGATATATAATCAGCCCTGGGAATTGTGGAATATTTGTTACAATGAGAGGAGAAGTTATGCTTTAAAATTGTTAGTTTTGCTAGAATTACAAAAGGCCTACACACAAAAAAATACCTTTTATTTTTTTACCTTATCCATGTTTGGGAAAGGGAGGTATTTGGAAGTTCAAATAGCTCCATACTTAAGCTGAAAGATTAAAAGAGTGAATAAAATTCAGTACCACAATGTCATTAGAGGTTTTCTACAGTATAGGAAGCTGCAATGTTCTGTTTAGGTTGTGCAAGATTACCCAAGGGTATGTAAACAGCATGTGGCAATAAATAGTCTTAAATGACTGTGACAAAAGAGAAGAAAATAGAAATAAAATCTTGACCTTTAGTGTTTATTATGTTCATTTCAAACTTTGTTTCAGAAATTGGGTTACTATTACATAGTATACAAGATTAATGCCCCTAATTCTTCTCTGTGTCAAAGGGGGGAAAAAAACACAGTTGTTTTATCACTTATTGAAGAGAATGCTGTATTCTCTTCTCTATAATAGCATAACTCTTAAAACCATAGAAATGGCCTTGGTTTTGCCTTTTTTTTTTTTTTTTTCCTTTAAGAAGCATAAAGCTTAATTCTTGCATAAATTTTGTGCCTATAAGGAAAAACATTTTTTTGAAAATTTGGTGGTTAGGTTCCAATTTGATAAAATGCTAATTCACTAGATTTAAAAGGTAATTTTAAAGAACATAAAACAGTATGTGAATATTTCTTATGCAGTAGTGGACATAACACAAGTTACAGAGTGTTGAAAGATGGACAAGAGTAAGGCCCTTAAGGGATCTGTGCTGCTTTTTTTGTTTGTTTATTTACAAGAGATGGTAATATCTATATCAGTATTTCTTCTACAGCATAGTAAGAAATTTATTGCTTTTAATCTTACTTAGCCTTACTGATTTAGCTACTTGATGGTGCATATTTGCAGCAATTAAAAAAAATGTGTATATATATATATATATATATACAAATTCAAAATATGCATACACTAATGTCTCCTGTGATGTTATTAATGCATTTGATAATGAAGCTCTCCTTTAAACGTGGAGGTAGGACCAGAGTGTAATATTTCAGATTCAGAAGGACACACATCCATTGAGAAAACCTGGGAAGAAAGTGAGATAGGCAGAGAGTAGAACTCAAATTCAGCATTCAGGATTTTCTTTTCCATAGTGAATTCAGGGACATCTGCTTTATTTCCACAAGTCTTTTAAGAAATATCTAAAGAGGGTTTACTGGTCAGGATTCCCTGTGGGAAAAAGTGAAGACCAGGCAGCATTTGGAGGCAGTTCACAGAGGGTTTGGAGAGACTGACGTGAAATGCCAGGCATTTAGCTGTGGAGCTGGGTGTGTAATTGTTCTGACATCTTGACACTTTCCACTGTGAAGGAGGAGACAGATGAGATATACAAATTGGGGAACAGATGTTGTCAATATACCTGTGTTAACCTGAATTTTTTTTTTACATCTTAGTCTTCTAAACACATTTATATATTATTGACAGATAAGTGACGATGTTTTACTATTCAAACATTATATAGAATTTGAACAAGGAAATAAGTGGAGAATTTGTACCAACTGGGAATTATTTTACAATTTTAAAGAAAAATAATATTTTCACTATTGTATTATGTTGTATGATGCAATCTTGACATGATACCCTTTTGAAATATATATGATATATGATTACATTATGGAATAATATAACAACAACAATTATTTAAGTACATTGTGGATTTAAGTACATTGGTGAACAAAGTTTTAAAATAAGATTTTCAGCCTCAGGCTGAAAATAAACTTTGAGTGGAAATAAAACTTTTCAGTGTCCTTTCAGTTCTCAGTCTCTGCAGTGCACCAGTATCACCCGTGTTTCATGTTAACAGCCATGAGGTTGTTTGAAGGATTTAGAAAACTGGAGAACGTATGTAAGAGGTAAAAAAAAATGTAATGAAAATACAATTGAGAAAGGCCAGTGTTTTTTTGGTTTTCTAAAAAAATAATAAATGAATGTTTACCAAAAGAATAGCCTTTCACGAAGAGAAATGTAGAGAGAGAGACAATATGAGGTAGAAAGGTATGGAAAGAGTCAGAACCTACAAGCTGGCAGCAAACAAATTCCAGCAGTAAGTAAGGACAAGTTCTTTTATGGAGGACAATTACTTTCTGGAGAAAACTATGTAAAAGTTATTAAGTTTAAGAGAGAAATACATTGCTAAAATGTAATGTCCTGTAATATATGAAGTTTGACCAGTCTTTCTTGACCTAATTTACATTAATATATAATGCTACTTTATATGGGTAAAAAGACTGGCACACTTAATAAGCTTAACTGGCTGGATTTAAAATGAAAGCCATATTTACATTATTTATTTTGGGAACAAAGTTAATTGTGCTCTTGCACATTTTTAATTCTGGAGAATTTCTACTTTCCTCAAGTTGTCCTACATTCACAACAGAAAATATAGCTTGAACGTGGGTTACATATGACCAACTTCTTTTTTCAACATTTCTTGACATTTTTAGGAGGCTATTTAGCATCTTTAGCTGCATCTGCATTTGCCTTCTGCAATTTCTGTCTGAGGCACACGTTTGTGCTTCCTTTGCATAGAAACCATCCTCCAAATGGGAAGTTGAAAAGCATCAGCTTATTCAAATGTAGGATCAGAATATAGCTGGAAACTCTTAAATTCCATAGCTCAGTTATATTTTCTATGCTTCTTAGAGCTTGTAAATTAGGAAAATCATCTCATGATTTCATGGCAAGTTTAAATAGATCAAAGATTTTAGACACAAACTTACTAGAAAAATAGCAAAGGTGAGATGCATTCCATGATTTTTTTTTATTTCATTTTTACTTAGAACTGTCTATTTTGTTATTTTTATTCATAGATTAATTTCCAAGAAACTTCTCTGGTTCTATTAGAATCTCAGTTTCCTGTATGAAGGAAAAGTGTACTATGGGAAAGAAAGGCAATCTAAGTTCCATTTTAGGTCATTTCAATTGTTTATTTGTTACTGCACTTATTATTTTTATCAAGGGAAGAAAAAAGACAAGATCTGATAATAGTCTTTTCCTTCTTTTATTATCTGCACATGCTAGAAGAGAGGCGTGTATAAGTCAAAGCATTTGCGGCCTCAAATAAAATCTGTGTGTATTGCTCATATTATGCTGACTCAACTCTCAGATTCTTTTACAGGCTTTCTTGAGAGATTCTTTTCAAGTTAGGCACACACTTATATAAGTCTGTAGATTGCAAGCTGAGAAGTGTGAAATTTTGGTTAGAGTAACAGGAGGCCATGCATTCAAATTTATTCAGGGTCATTCTCCTTCAAACTTCTGAAGGGAAACTGCAACAAAACAGTGTGAGAAGTGGTAAGAAAATGTGATATTTAAAATTTAATTGATTATTAGTGCCTTCTTTGTCACATTGCAGAAAGTATACCTGCATTCTGCTGTTGCTATGTATAGAAAAACTATTTGAAATTTTTGAAATAAATAAATGGTGTACTGATCTGTGATACTCAGATGTTCTGCTTTTTGCTTACATAACACCTATGTATTTTCAGATTTGCAGTTGCATATAAGTGGATCAATGATTAAGTGCCAGTAGGTTCTTGAATGCCTTGGAATAAATTTTGTGCATAAAAATATTTTTTTTTTCTACTCTACTTTACTTTTAAAATAGTGTCACAAACCTTATATGTGTATCTATAAATCAGAAAAATAATTCCAATAGTCTTAAAGTCCATATGCTGGAGTAATATCAGAGTGAAACTAGAATCAAGTATCAGAACGTTTTCATGACCTTATCTACATCAATAGTGGATTCACATTAGTTTTGGAAATGTCAAAAGCAGGAAACAGAATCAGACTTTAATTTATTTTAGAAGATGTGTGAGGGCTCATCTCAAGGTCCAGAAATCAAAGTAATGTACACCTGGGAGCTTTGCTACCAAATGAGCTCATCTAAGCATGGGATGCAAATAGAGCAGACCCAGCAAGTTGGCTTGTAGGCTGCAGCTCCAGAATCTTTTCTTTACCAGGGTCTCAAACCCTTTTCTTCAGCTCTAATTTTTATAAAAGCAGATTCTGTACATGATAAGTAAAGTTAGGCTGGGTGCCGATTCAAAATGCAATTTATAAAGACTGGGAGCCATTCAATTTCAGCCTTCTGAAAATGACTCAACATTTTGTTCATAGAGATTGGATTTAATGATCTTGATAGCTACTGACACATCAGTCTTTTCAGATTCCTTTTTGTCTGTATAATTACACTGAAGGTTGGCACTAGGGAATCTGGTGCTCTGTCAGGTAGTATATGTTTTTTTCCTAGCCTAGAATGGAAAGACTGTACAGGCAGTGAGGTATTCTGCTTTGATGGATCTGGAGGAAAAGAAAGAGAGTGATTGGCTTTTGTACAGAAGCTGCAGTTTTCTGTTCACTGCGCTATTGTTATTAAGAGTTTCTCTCTTAGGACTGTTTCTATACTCTGTTTACATATGTTTGCTTTGAACCACACACAAGGTTTCTATGTAATTTTGATTCAGAGGAGAAAGTATATTGTTTTATTCTGTAGTGAAATCCACTCCATTTCCTTTTCTTTGTAGCTCTTGACAGGTCTAATTTGTCAGTGGTGTCACCATACACCTTTTACACTCCAGCTGCAGTGTAGATGTGTAATGAGTCTTGCATACTGGAAGACAGACAAGCTTTTGCTCCTCTAATATTATTTGTCCATCTTAATTTGACAGATTATTTTTTTTTTTATTTTTATTTCTCTGCTTTCATGTATGAACTTAGAAGGAGGCATGATTAGGAAATTACCACTTATAAATGCAATGACTATACAGATAACTATTAATATTCAATTGCTTGCAAATACCTCCAGAACAGAAATGTACATAGAAAATTAAGCAATAATGATTCAGCTTTTGGTTGTGGCTTTTTTTGTTTTTGTTTGTTTGTTTGTTTTCTGATGGGAAGTTTCATTGAGCAGGAGGAATGTTGTTAACTCTCATAAGACAGAAGAACATTTCCCTGCTTTATACAAAATCTGTGTGAAAGTGCTTTGCAAAGAGATCAACTAATAGACCAGACAGAGAATAAAATCTCTGTAAGAATTTTCTGCCATCAAAAAGATTGAAAACATAAATAACAGATATATATTTGGTAAAAGAAACTTCATAGCAGCCCTCCTGTTTCATAGTTAGGTCCTATCAGGAAAGTTACTGATGCATGTAAATCAAGTCACTGAGTATGTATATGATGTTAACAAGCATCAGTTGCAAATACATATCATATAGATATTTGTGGGAATACATACTGTATTCATAAAACTCAATTTGTAGGCTATTTTTGAGATTTTTACATACAATAATTTTATCTTTTGCTTATAAAAAATGAATATAGGAAGTGCTAACGAGTCAACTGGGACAGCAGTAAAGCCTATCTGTACTCTAAAGCATAAAATAATTTCTAAAACGTCTTTTCTGAAAAGCGCACATCTGCCATCTGCAGTTGCTGTCCAGTTACAAATGCAACTTCTTTTTACTCACAGTGTGCTAGCACAGATCATGATGATATTGAAGGCCATGACCCTTGACAATATCTCTGCAAATGGAGAGGCCTATGCTAACAATGGCAGAAGCAGGTTATTTGTTCTCTTCCCTCACGGTGAAACAGTTACTGTGATGTGATAAATATGGTTACAAGTAGCAACAGAACTTCTGATTCATCTTCAGAGAAATTGTTCCTGCTCCACTTCCATTTGTGAGGCAGTAGCCAACTGAGGGATGACTGGCATTTACTATCCTTCTTTATCACAACTGTGCTCAATCTTCTGCTAAAAAGACTATGGTGAAACCTTCCAAACTATGGTAGGTGTTGAAGGTGTCACCATGCATAGCAGTAACCCATACATGAGACCAAGTTAAAGGTGCACAGTAAAATACACATGTGCACGCACACAAATAGAAGTCTTACACAGACATTTTAGAGAATGACATACTTGGATGAAGTATCACAATCCATTTGAAAATTTCTGATTAACTATTATTGTAAAAAAAAAAAAAAAAAAAAAAAAAAAAGACTAGAAATTAAAATTTGTAGCATTTTATGTGAGAAAAATGTTAAGATGAAAGTCTTTACGAGGATGATTTAAGTAAGAAACTGTAACTTTTGCCTCCTAGATCTGATGGAAAACTGTAATTACTTACTCTACTTCTTAAATGATTTGCTTCTAGATATTAAACATAAAATAAATTCAGTCAGAATTACACCGTTCCTAGAGTTAACTTGATCTGAACCTCTACATCTAGGAAGTTTTCAACAACCATTGCTGTTGCAGGCTTCACATTGATAGTTGGCTCTGGTGTGATAAAACAAAAAACCCACACATTCTCTGCTCAGTCCTTTTCTATATTATTTTTCCCTTTTAGAGCAGTCTAAATCTCTTCTTGGCTTTCATTGAACAGGTCCTTATTAAGCTAAGGAAATAAAAACAATGTCACTATATTTGTGGCTACCAGAACACTAGTAACTTCTGAACAGTAAGAACTTAAGTCTGTGGAAAGATCTGCAAAGATACTCTGTAAATATTTTATAAGCAAGATTATTTGATAACCTTTTCTCATCATGTAGAATTGTATTAACCTTAAATACAGTCTAAAGGCCCTGTTTTTCAAGCAAAAATAAAAGGTTGCCAGAGTAGATTTGTTGTGGCATAGCACAAAATAAAACAGAAGAAGTTCAAAACCAGCTGCGCATGGTATCTATTCAGGACAAACACAATAAAAACTCCCAAGAGATATGCAAAACAACTGGCTGATTTAAATTACTGTGATAGCATGCAATTTTATTTAAAAAGGAATCTGTGATTTGAATGCTACCATTACATTATATGCAATTGTTTTAGTAACAGGAGATGTCTGAAATGTACTTAATATTCACCTCATTTTTTTAATCTCCTTTGCCCTTTTGAATAAATTCACAGTAAAAATAGCTCCACTTTTTAAATCTTTGTGTTGTATACACAGGCACACTTGTTTTGTCAGACCTACATTCTTATTATTACTTATGAATGCTGAGTTGTTCCATTGTCAGATGCTTACTGTCACAGCAAAGGAAAAAAAAAATACTGGAGGATATCTCATCAGCATGAGAAAGCCATTGTGAAGGAGGGCCAGGAAGCAGGATATGGGGGGCAGGGGAGATGTTGAACAAGAAGGAATATAAATCTTTGCTTGTTAGTAAAAATGAACAAGAGAGTTGTTACCATCTGAGTTGGTCTAGTAAGAGATTTGGAAACCTGAAGATACTTAATAGGCTCTGATGAAGGAGTGAGACAATGTATTCTTCTCTCCTGAAGATGTAACTGATCCTCACGTTTTTCTTCTGCAACTCAAGGGAGGAGCTGAAGGGAGTACTAATTTCTTTATTGAAGTCTTTGTTCAGATTTCTTGGAGGTTTTCACTCTCCTCAGATCATCATCCTCCCTTTTAATAGCACAGAAAATTTTAATGTGAGTCTGATTGACCATTACATGGTAGTTCAAATGTTTTCTTCCTGATGGAACCAATTTCTTGGTGGCAAATTTTTTGTAACCTAAGACTCAGTGCACTGTCTGTTCATCAGAAGGATCTAACATCTTTTTTGTAAATGTCTATAATTCTACAACATTCTGCCATTCTGGATCATTTTAAATAAATGCATAAAGCATAGCTCAGGAGCCATAGAAGAGATGCCGGAACAGACAAAATATCTTAATAGCTTCAAGAGTGGTTTTGTTTGTTTGTTTTTGTTTTGGTTTGGTTTGGTTTTTGGTTTTTGGTTTGGTTTGGTTTTTGGTTCTTGTTTTTTTTTTTTTTTTTTTTCTTTTTTTTTTTTTTGGTTAAAGCATCTAAAAAAATTGTTTTTCATTTGTCTGTTTTGAATGACTTTTTCACAAGTGGGAAAATTGTGCTATAGAAGTAGTGAAGCAGCAGTAGAAAAATGTTTACCCTGTAAAATAAGGTTTCTGTTAAATAATTATTAGTATATAATATCCTAACCCACTGCAATGCAATTCAATGCAGTGTACTAGGCCCTGGATCATCTCAGTTCCGGTTGCCCCACATGCACAAATACACACTTCTCTTGGTGTCACTTTACAGTGGGGTTGCTTACTTGCTGTGACATCCCTGGGAAAGGTCAGGACAGTGTTCCCCCAGCTTCCTGTGTGCCTCTCTTCTCTTTGATGTGTGTGATGAGCTTTTTATCACATTGCTTCATGAAAGGATTTGATCTTTTAATTAGTCAGAAATTGATTTTTTTTTTTTTAAGTAAGTTGAATGCAGATGTCTGTGCTTGAATTAAATAAGTGCACTGCCAATGCCAAAGACAAATAAAAACCCTAAGTAAAACAGCTATTCCCTGAAGCATTTAGATTTCTGTTTTGTTTATACAGTTCAACAAAGTGAATAAGTTTGCTGGTGATACAAAGGTGAGAGGAGTGGCTGACACACCAGAAGGCTGTGGTGCCATTCAGTAAGACTTGGTCAGTTGGAGAGTTTGGCAGAGAGGAACTTGATGAGGTTCTACAAAAGCAAGTGTAGAGTCCTACACCTGGGGAGAAATAACCACACTCATCAGTACAGGTTAGGGGCTGACCTGCTGGAGACAAGTTCTGCAGAGAATGGCCTGGTGACAATAGATAGGCCGTGAGCCAGCAGCGTGCCCTTGTGGCCAAGAAGGCCAGTGGTATCCTGGAGTGCATTAAAAAGAGCATGGCCAGCAGGTTGAAGTAGGAGATCCTCCCCCTCTAAACTGCCCTGGTCAGGCCTCACCTGGTGTACTGTATCCAGTTCTGGGCTGCTCAGTTCAAGATAGACAGGGAACTTCAAGCGAGAGTCCCATGGAGGGCCACAAAGATGAAAAAGGGTCTGGAGTATCTTCCTTGAGAAGAAAGGCTCAGAGACCTGGGACTGTTCAGCCTGGAGAAGAGAACACCAAGAGAGGATCTCATCAATGCTTATAAATATCTGAAGAGCAGGAGGCAATTGGACAAGACAGGACTCTTTCTAATGGCGTGTAGTGATAGGACAAGGAACAATGGCCAAAAAAGGAAACATAGGAAGTTCTAAACAAATATGTGCAGGTAATTCTTTATAGTAAAGCTGATGGAGCACTGGAACAGGCTGCCCAGATAGGTTGTGGAGTCTTCTTCTGTGGAGACATTCACGACCCATGTTGACACCTCCCTGTGCAACCTACCATAGGGAAACATGGAGTTGGACTCGATGACCTCTAGAGATCCCATCCAGCCCCTGTAATTGTGTGATTTGGTGATGCTGTTATTCTGCGAGTGAAACAATATGGGCTTTCTGGAGGAAGGGTGTTGAAGGTGAATGCCTGCTGTGATACTGGAAGGAGCTTTGTGTAGTAAATTGTGTAACTGTCCTGTTTGCAGTAGTGATAAGTGTTTTGGGGTTTGTTTTTGTTTTGTATGTGAAAAGCTCACCAAGAAGAGCTATTGTGGAGTCCTTATCCAAGTATAGAAGCAGATCATTCCTTTGTGTTCATTCCTTTGCCTCATGTGTTGATGCTGACAAAATAGAGAACAAATTTTTTTTTTTTTCTTTTTTCTTTTTTTTCCCAAATCATACAGTGCACAGGCAAGGTGTGAAAAAGTAATACTCAAATAATCACAAAATTCTGTAACTTTTAAACCATTAAGAAATTAGGCAATGAGTTAACAGAGTCATCATATGTGTCCCAGCTTAAAATGTAAGCTTTCATCTTCTGTCCCTTAAGAAGGTCATAAACATAAGCTCATCCAATTAATTATGGCAGTATGTCCCACCATTTTAGAATTTACTGTTCAGTGAATACAATATAAATAAACATCTTCCTGACAAATGTCTAAAATAAAATATGCTCTTTATCACCCATTAAATTATAAGGATATGATTTAATGGACTGGAATTTATTTTTTAAAAAATCTGGTTGTTTCTAATATTAGCTAGTTTTTGTAAGTTAGTTAACCTGTAAATAGAAATTAATAATATAATACATATCTCTTTTTTGTTGTTTATTTGTTTGCTTGTTTGTTTTGTGCCTTTTTGTATGCAGAGGAAGACCACATCAGATTGGAATTTGATTAGAATAAATTAAAGCTTAAAACTCAGGAATAAATAAGTGACAAATATTTCAGACCTGGTTAACTGCAGATGCTTTGTACAATCAATGACTATAAAAGAAGAATCATACACAAAATTGTGAATACCCTTTTCAAATTACCCTTTCTACAATGTAGTTTTACTGCCCAGTTTTAAAGCTTTCTTAAATCTGTCTTCTAGATAATGCAATTACTTTTTCTCTTATAGGCAGCATCGGTCCACTTTCCCATTCTTTTTGCATGCCTCATTGCAACATAAACAGAGGAATGAATAGAAAAATAAATAAGAGTTAAATCTTTCAGTACTCAACTATTTTTGAAATGCAATCTGAAGAGCAAACTTTTTTTTTTTTTTTTTTTTTTTTTTTTTTTTTTTTTTTTTGTGCTCAGGTAACATATCACATAGTACAGGATAAAATGCATTTTAAAATGCTGTGGTTTTTTTTTTCCCCCTCTGGTGTCTGAGGAGTTTGCAGAATTCCTGCGAATATACGTTGGCTATAGTGGCTGTCCTCAAATCTAATGAGGGAAGGGAAATACAAAACCACAAGTCTTTACAAGCACAAAGTGGACTGAGACACCAAGAGCTAGGTGCTGGATGTGGTTCTCTCCTCCTTCCACAGACATCTGGAATTGGTCTCCAAACCTCCACACATTTCAGTCTCTTATTCTACATCAGTGTGATGTGGAGTCACATGTCAGTATCAAGGAATACTGCAATTCCAGACATTGCACTTGCTAGTTTCCCTAGAAGAGAACAGACCATCACTTTTAAAAGTAATTTCTGCAAGTATTATTAAGACTTAAAAAAATATGTATATGTATGACATTTGAAGTTTGTCTTTTCTCTCTTCTACATCTTAGCTCAGTGTAGGTACTATTTATGATTCCAGGTAAAATTTTTCTGCTTCGAGGGAGGACTCACAAATGGCATGAAGGGAAAGAAGTGACCAAGAAACTGAATGTGGATAGTTGAATAAAGGCAATTGTGACTATTTTGTAATTCTTACCCATAATGCTTCATAATAAACTTAATTTTTAGTAATCTCTCTGCACCATGTTGCTTTGCTCATCTGGCCTAAAAATCACAAGTGATTACTTAGATAGAGCACATTTCTGTGAAAAGAAAGGTATTCTGAATTAAGGTCATGACTGTTTTACAGAAAGCATTTCACATTTCTTTTAGTATACTAGGATACTTTTTGCTTAATACCTGCTTTTATGATCTAAAAGACCTGAAAGATCAGAACATTCTGTCTGTGTATTTCTGAGATATGTCTAAATGAAAGGAAATACAGACAATATTTGATAAAAATAACCAAAGGAGTGGGCTGGAATGCTAGTCAAGTTTTCCAGTAACAACAGCTAGGCACACGCATATACCAAAGGATACCTAGCGAAAAAGTAAAAGAAAGTATGACCTGAGCATGCCAGGATGGCAGCTTTCTGATTTCTAAGGCAAAAATGCTTGGAACTCTTAGCCCATCTCTTGATTTTTCTTAGCCTTAGCTCTGATAATTAGGCAAGTTTCTTTGCCTAAAACGTAATGGAAGGAGAAAGATGAGAATGCTTCTTACTATTCCACACCATTATTCCATTATGGCCTCAAGTTGTGCCAGAGGAGATTTATGTTGGATGTTAGGAAAAACTTCTCCCAAAGAGTGGTCAGGCACTGGAATGGGCTGCCCGGGGAGGTGGTGGCGCCACCAACCCTGGGGGTGTTTAAGAAACGTTTGATGTTGTACTGAGGGATGTGGTTTAATGGGGGATTATTGGTGGTAGGTGCATGGTTGGACTGGATGATCTTGGAGATCTTATCCAACTTTAGTAATTCTGTGATTCTATACAGAGCTTTACAGATGTAGGCAAGCATTATGGCCGGTCATTGATATAACAAGTTGTGTAGTATGGCAGGTTATAGAGGTGACCTACCTTTCTCAGTGCTACAGGTTCAATGAAACAGTGTTGTCAGAGTTATCTTAACTGCTACATTTCCCAGCTACAGATGGAGTTGATGCAATCTGCTGCTGTCGCTGGAATTTCTTAGTGTGTCTAGAAATATTGTGCACATCCCTGCAATTAGCTCCCTATCCTGTCTTTCCACAGCTGGGTTGAAAGTTCTCAGCTGAGTAAAAACAAAGCAGGAGAGGAGAACAGAGACAGCACAATTTATTCTTTAATTGTCGTAAGATTAGTAGTATTTCCAGGCATGAACTTGTCTACAGTAGACAAGGTACTTCTAAGGTTTTTAAGTGGAAAAAATAAAGAAAAAGTAGTATCAGAAACTTTACTTCTGAGCTTTCAAGGGAGAAAAGTGAAGACTGGGGAAATTCTATTCAGTCTTTTTATGCATAGATATTTTGAATTATATCTTTCAGTCCTGTGGTCTCAACTTTTATTAGGTCCTCTGAAAAAGTTAATGATTTTGAATGCATGCTGTACTTTTTTTTAGCTACTAAGACAGCATTTCCTGCTCACAAGTGGCTCTTATCTGAAAGTGTTTCCTAAAACAGCATTTTTTGGGATTGCATATTTGCTGTATGTCATTGAGTTTCAGCTCAAAGCTGTTTGAATTCACACTTGATATTATGAAGTTCTTAAACTATTTTCCTTGCAGAGCAACCAAGTAAAATCTTGCTGTGTTGACTTGTTTTGCAATGCATTTCATTGTACAAACCTAAATCCGTTTTTACCATGTTTAATGACTACCTATAGATACAAACAACCATTCTATGTTCAAACAAGTTTGTGTTCTCCTCCAGGAGCTTCCTTTTACTTCTGATTTTTGCTTTATTTGTTGATGTGGGTTTGGTTTTGCTTTTGCAATTTTATTTATTTATTTATTTATTTTCAAAAATTAATAGTGAGATTGCTTCTTTTCAGTGGAAAACTACAAGATGTTCTGACAGAAATAGATATCCAATCCAAATTATCTATGCTGTTTCAACTGCAGAGTACTTGTCCTCAAACTGTGTTCCAGCCTTTCCTGTTAATATTGGTGAACCTACACAGTTGAAACTGAGGTCAGTTTTGCCTTATCATTCATAGAACAAGAGGTTCCAGCTGGTGTTCCCATCAGCAAATTAGCTGTGCAGCAACATCTGAAATAAATAGGAAGAAAAGTAAAACTAGCTTAGTTGATTAAGTGAAAAGATACGTGATGATTCTATATTTATTATATCTATGTAGAAGAAAAATGCCAAATGCCAATAGATGCATTTGAAGAGTTTAATCATTACCTCATACTCATTAAACTTTTAAAGCAAATTGTAAACCATTTTAAGGACTTAAACTGGTTCGAAGACTTGGCTGAGTTAAGGCAACTTAATTGACTTTCACAATGTTAAATTGAGCTGATGCACAGTCCAGGACCTAATTAAGAAACCCCTACATAAGCAGTATCAGTAACATGGTTAAGAAAGTTCTGTGCTTGCAGTTTGTGCCTGTGCAGTGCTGCTGAAGGTGTTTCCGTTGTTCCACAATGTAGATGGTATCATCCAACATCAATAATTTCAGCATTTGTGGGTAAAGATCAGATTTAATCATGATGGAGGCAGGGCAGATTTATTTTTCCTTTGCTTAATTTCAACATTAATAAAACTTGATCTATCTATTTGGAGCTTTTTCTGCAATTTGTATAGGCTGTTGTTAAAGGAACTCAAATTTGAATTCTCAGAAGCTGAAAAATAGTAGATAAACTACTTTAAATTCTTTGGACTCATTTAATTTAAATCAAAACAGATTCCCTAAAGTCTTAAACTGAAACAGTGTTAGCTAAAGGGCTTTCGTAAAAGGATTATGTTCATGAGAATTAACTACCTTATGTCTAGGTGTTAAGCTCCTAAAACATCCTGAACTGTTTGGATGGGCTTAAATACTTGAATTCACCAGTAATACTTTAGTTAAATATCAGCTCAGTGCTAACATGCCTTACAGTCACTTCAAAAAGTGAAGTATTTTTCTTTTTAATTTTTGTTGTAATTAGGCCATCTTAATTAAGAGAAACTCTGCAATATAACTACTGCAAATTTAGGAAGTTAATGGAGTTCAGTGAGGAATTAGAAATCTGCAGGATTTTCATCACATTGAAGGTTGTGTTATTCAAAAGGTTGATTTAAGAAGGAACTTGGGAGGCATAAAGTGCAGAAAATTTGGTAAGTAAGGAAAATAAGTAGAGACTGCTAGATTGTTTTAGGAGACTGGAATGTGTAAAATTAAAAAAAAAAAAAAAAAAAAAAAAAAAAAAAAAAAAAAAAAAAAAAAAAAAAAGTAATCCAGACTGATTGGTGAGATAGGTAAGATACTTTTTAGTAGCCTTCTACAGTTATGAATATCAAAATGAAATTTCTTATCAGAAAATGAAAAATCCTTCAGAGTTAGTATGAGTGATAGGAAGAGAAGGAAAGAAGAGGAATGATCTGTTAGATGTAGGATAAATGTTCACTAGAGAAAAAAAAAATATGGTTTTTAGTTATAGAGAAAATGGTAAGTCATGACCAAAAAAAAAATAATAATCTCTGAAATTGTATATGGATAAAATTATTTTGCCTAAGAAACATTCTAATGACCCTAAATTTAAACAGTGAAGGAAAGTTGTACTGAAATTCTATCCTTAGTAGTAGTAGTCAGTTTTAGGCTATGTATGTATTTCTGAAACAACTAAAATAATTGCCTCATACTGTGAACTCACTTTTGCAGTTGTCAACTATATTAACAGCAATGTCAAGAGCTGAAAGAGAAATCCAAATATCTGGTATGAATTCTGAAGTTTTTACAAGAATCTTTGTCATACCAAAGTTGTTAATTTAATTGAATGAAATCTTGCTACGCTGTTCATTCCCATCAATTTTCAAGATCCTTAAAAATGGAAATATGTTTATTACTGTCTAGACACTTATTTCAAAGCTTTGGTTTAACATGTGTATTTAACAGTTTACTATCAAGCTGGTTTATTCCATCAGGTTAATAGAAGAAAGGCTCCATAAATTGTCAGTGGAAGGGTGAAACACTTTCGTATATATGTGGCTGGAGTTGCATTCCCCTCTTTAATAAGTTGTATATTTCCTCTGCTTGAATGTGTGTTTGTATAAATATCCGCTGAAAGTGTTACATGTTTGATACTGGAATTAGCTGCTGGTTCTGTGTTGCTCAATAAAATTTGTGATCTTACAAAGCTAAGTAAAATTGATGGTGTTTCCTGAGCCAATGAAAGATGCATTCGGAAAGAGTTGGAACAGTACACAGGGCTTTTTTTTGTTCTCTGTGACAATAGTTATTGCAAGAGAGGATATAAGCTGACCAACTCACAGTCGTAATCTTTAAACGTGACAGCACATTTGGTTATACAAACAGGTATAAGACTGCTTAGAAGACTGGTTATAAGACTGATTATTTTTTTGCCTTCACAAAGCAACTGGAATTCTGTAAAGCTGGCAAATTCAGGACAGAAAGGAATTATATCAGGACACTTTACTACACTATCCCATAACACTTACATTCTGTGTTTTACAGCTTGGTCGTATACAGAAACAATTGCTGTATTCAGTCTTGGTGACTTAAAATAGCTTCCAGAGGAGATGACTGTAAAAGTGCTGTCTCTGATTTCTTTGAAATGATCTGTAGCAACCTTTGGTTTATAATAAGTTCATCATTTCATGTTTGATATTAATTATCTTCTTATGGGTATAGAATGATCTGAAGTGAAAGGAGTTTTGTGTAACTGAGATCTTGGGTGCAAAGAGCTTTTAAGAAGCACATTTGAAAATGAAAATGGTATTCAACTTTGCTGCAAATGAAACTCATTCAGTATCAACTTTTTAAAAACTCATTTAAAGCTTATGGTAAAAACTAGCACTTAAACCATATGTTGCTTAAAACGTGACCAGAAAAATCTAACAAAATGCACTCTCATCTTCGGTTGTGAGATAGAAATTACTTTACAACTTAAACATATCTTTTTTTTAAAACCAAGTTAATTTAAATAACTTTTTAATATTTGTGAGTACCATCAGATACATAATTAATATAAGCAGAAATAAATTTGATTTTTTATATTTATCCTGTTAGCTTTATACAACAGAAATAAATAAGTATAAAAGATGACAGGTGAAAAAAATAAATTTCAGGGACTTCAATCTTACGTGTTTTCTGCCACTATTTGTACTTACAGAGTAAGTGAAGTATCTGTAGTTGTGTTTATTAGTTAATAGAATGTTAGCATTCGAACTTCTAGATAAATTTTACCTAACGTAACACACACAGCAAATGTGTCCTAATGTCTTTTGACATATTTTTACTTATTAAAGTGGGTACCACTGCAGACATTAAAGTAGTATTATTAGCAATGCTCCTGAAATCTAAACTCTAAATTAAATACTGACTAATTAAATAGTGTTCTTAAGTGTTGTAAAGAAAGCATTCCTATGCTATTTTGAAAATAAAATGAAATCTATGTAATTCAGGGGTGGATCTCAGCATTAAGTTTTTGAGCATTGTCACATTATGCAAGGACTGCTAAATTCAGTAGATCTGTTTCTGTGCAGAAAACCTTCTTGCTCCTATACTTTTGTACTGAGAAAAACTAATCTTACACAATTGAAAATATGGTCTTGATTTAGCAAATAGTCATTTAGAGATAACTGTTGAGAGATTTGATAAATCCAAATGCTCCTGTTTTGGCACATTTGTCTCATTTTCTGGCAGCTGACAATTTTCAGTAGAAACCATTGCACAATTTAAAAAACGGAATATTTCTGTTACTGTTCATATCCTCAATCTAGAAGAACAAGTCTTTAAATACCTGACTCTACAATCTACTCCAAACTGAAACTAATTAGGAAATTTCCAGTGAATCCACATGCATATGAACTGGTTATTAACACTTCCTGAGTTATTAATTTTTAATGAATTTATACTCATTTTTCTTACACATCTCTACCTCTCACCCATAATATGATTTTCAGATCTGCTTTTCACAGTCTAAAAGTTTGGAGTAGCTAACACGTATGATAAGTCATATTAATTCAGTTAATGAATGGAATTAATCTCATTCAGAATGTAGTAGGACAATAAAAGGATAGTTGAAAACTGTCTTTTTGGTACATCATCACATCTTTTCTCACTCAAAGTAAATTAATAAGGACACACATAGTTATACTCACCACTTATGTATACACTACCTTTAACCTTTAACTTGTAAGTGAATCTAGTGCTTCCACCTACAGAAATTTGCCACATCTCCTTTTCCCAGCTCTCCATTATCACCAGCAGATCCCAGAACTCTCCCTCCTGTATCTTGCAGTTGGAAGGGTAGATGCAAAGAATCCCCCCTACTGGGTTTACTCTCAATAATTTAGAAACAGTCGCATGGCCCTGAGCAGTGAAAACTGAATTAGTCAAAACAATCCTAGGGATATTTGTACAGCTGATGTGAGATTCATTCTACAAAATCTTTGTTATTGAAACTTACCTGTGCACTAATCAAATGCATGTAAAGACGTACGGTGGGAGGACTGTGTTCTTATTCAGCTGACCTTCTATTTTGTTTTCTTGTCAAAAATACCAGTAGTCTTTCACTTATGTGTAAAAGTAAATATTTCATTTCATCACATATGTTAATGTTTTATTTTGCTGGCTCCAGAAAAGACTGTATTTATGAGGATGTAAATGAATAACCTATGACAGAACAGTTGATGTTGAGGTTTGTGTTCTAAGCTAGAGTTATAAAGATACTATCTCACCGACAGTTAAGTGATACAGTTTTTTTTCCTAACAGTATATAGACAAAATCTTTCACATCTTTTAACATAACTCAGAATGAGTAACATGATTTTTTAATCAATACCTAATAATGTGCATTAGTTACCTTACGGCTGATTCAGATTACTCGTATTCATGACCATCCTTAGGGAATTGATTCTTCCAAAATATGGGGATCCAGAATTTTATACTTCAAAGCTATCTATCAAATCAAAGATATGTTTTTAATCTCATTTTGAGATTTATGAAGTTCAAAATGTTTGTGTGGCACTTGGCTAAAAAGAAAGTATTTCATATTCTTACAATATCTGAAATATTAGGACTATGAATACAGGTGAAACAATGGGTTATACAGAGGTCTAAAGCAAGCTTTTTACCAAGATAGAAGCAGTATTTACCCTAGATTGTTCAGAAGCACAGGTACAATATAAACTGAACTAATGTGGACCATTTGTTCTTGCATAGTATTGTCAGTAAAGGTCCTGGTTGTGTAGCACCATTAAGGTATACCCTTTTGCCCAGAGGTGCAGAACTGAGATAACCATTTCTACAGACAAAGAATGTTCTGTTCGATAAAGTTCTAATGAAGCAAAATGAACAAAAGGTTTTCAATTGCTGTAATAAATGACTTTTTTTAAGATGAGATGGGGATAATTTTACATTTTTGGTTTAGTTCCTTGACAGAAAGATGATAAACGCCAATAAATTAGTATTCATTGATGACCGTAAGTCCACTCACTTGAAACATAACAAAAAATCTATTTTCTTTACATGTACAAAACCCCAAAAATTTGTTAACAAATTTTTTACACAATTTAAAACAAACAAAAAGACAATTCTCTGAAGTATTGTGAAGACGATTTACACATGATGATCCCTTATACCATATGAACATTGTTAAACTTGTTTTTGGAAAAGTTTACAACTTTACCATAATATTTGTGAAGTGACTGAAAGCAATTTGATTCATTACAGAATAGTGCTTTTCTGGAACAAAACACATGAACTGTGTCTGCTTTTGGATTGGACATCTTGGCAGAAACTGAAGCAAATAAAATGGCCTCTCAGAATGGTTTGTCCTCAGCATGGTGTATTTATACTCATTAGATATTTATTACAAACCTCCAGTGGCCATAGATCAATCTGTGTTCTGTAGGGAGCATTTAGAGAGCACAATTATAAACAATTGGTTTTAAGCTAGGGAGTATCAACAAAAATATTTCAATTTGCAGCATCTAATCTTCTAACACAAGCCAAGAACTAGTTATAACTAGATACATATTACTTTGTTTGATAGAAATACTTTTTTTCTTCTTAGAATACATTTATAAACCACCTTTCCTCCCCCAAAAATGTAAAGTTACACATAAGCACAATATATAGTTATTATTAGAGGAAGTGAAATGTTCCCTTATTTTAAGAAGGCTGACAAAAGAAACCAGAAATCCTAATAAATAGAAACCTGACCTATCAGAAGTTTTACATAAACCTTTTTATAGTTTGCCCTGGTTACAGCTGAGACTGCTAATAGCCTCAGCTACACACCTGTGTTTTGGCTATGGCTTAGCAATGGGTGCGAGGCTGAGATCAGGCTGCTCAGCAGACCTGTTGCCATGATGACTGCAGGCAAGGCAGGGCCAGCACAGGTGGGCTCATTTAGGCCAAGGATTATTCCAGACCACATGGCACTAGGCCATAAAGCTGTGGAGAGGGTTGGCTGCTGTTCAAGCATCAGCTGGTGGTAAGTTATTGCATTGCAGATAAGTGTATATAAATACATATGCTCATAGATTGTTATTAGTGTATTTTTGTTTCTGTTTTCCTTTTCTGCCTTAGTAAATAGTTTTTATATCTACAAATGAGTTCCTTTTTGTTTCCTGTTCTCTCCCACCCCTCGTTAGGTGGGCAGTAGGGAAGGGAGCAAACATCTGTGTGGTGCTGAGCTGCCTACAACAAGTTTCTAAAGTGAAATAGATATAGGGTTTTATTTGGCTTGTTTGTTTTCAGTAGTGGAATAATATCTCAGCCTTGCTGGGGGCTGAAAACAACTGACTGCTCCTTTACATTAGAAATCTAATTACAGCTAGGAAAGTGTGGTTTCTCAGCTGTCAAAAAAACATATTTGTTAACTAGTAATTTAAGAGTATGTCTGTAGTAGCTCAGCAGTTACTGAGGGAAGTCTCAGCTTCAACAAGACACAGTAAGTCAAATGCTAATATTTGTATGGATTTTTTTGGACATACGGTTCCAAGATTTGGTGAACAATATATTGAAAAAGGTATCTATATTCAGTTAATGAGAGATCTATGGCAGGATAGAGTTAAGCTTAGCCATTTTGAATGGCATCCAAAGGATTTTTGAATGTGACAGAATAAAATTGAAGATAATCATAAATTCATATATTTGAAACACTTTCTCTGTATTCTTCTTCTGGAGGTGATTTTGGAAACGTGTGTCAAAATAATGGGTTTAGGATAATGCTAAGAATATGATTTGTCTTGTACCTTTCATAAATTTAATTTCATAAATAAAACCCTTCATAAACTTAGGTACTTTCTTGTTTCTCCTATTTTTTAAAGCTTGTAGTACTTATGACAACATAAGTAATTAGTGACAATTATGATTTGATGCTTAGATATGTTTATAAAAAAAAATCACCTGTTTCTTAAGTCTGTCAAGTTTTGATGAAGTTTAATTCTAGCTGTAAAGTCATGTGATACTTTTTTTTTTTTCCTGGAGGAGGAAATTCCTGGAATTTCCTGTAATTCTATCTTGTACATAGAATTACAGAATTCTATGTAATCCTGAATTACATAGATTTCATTTTATTTTCAAAATAGCATAAGAATGCTTTCTTTACAACACTTAAGAATACTATTTAATTAGTCAGTATTTAATTTAGAGTTTAGATTTCAGGAGCATTGCTAATATCACTTCAATGTCTGCAGTGGTACCCACTTTAATAAGTAAAAATATGTCAAAAGACATTAGGACGCATTTGCTGTATGTGTTACATTAGGTAAAATTTATCTAGAAGTTTGAATACTAACATTCTATTAACATTGATAAGCATATGATACATGTTTTTTTTCTACTGGAGGAGTAGAAAGACTTGTAAAATATACTAATAGTGATCTTTGTAGCATCGTTACTTTTTTCAAGATTAAAACGTTAGTGTGTAGCTTTCACCTGCTATAATTAAATTTTCTTTTTTCTAGTAGTTTCTCTATTGCATTTATATTAATCAAGTTAAAAATAGCAAGAATGACATAATTAACAAAACAAAACAAAAAAAAACAATGCTGATACAGGATCAAGCAGTTATAAACCGTTCATAAATCTGTTAGAACTGACAAAGGTTTTGGAACAGTCTCCTGAGAAGCATTACTGTGCAAAAATACTGAATTTAAAACCAAACTTGAAGTATTTTGTAATTTTTCTCTATGCCTTTACTGACTCTTCAGGTTTTCTTCTGTCTGACCTTCAGATTTGCTTCATCAGTAAGAATCATAAGTATCGCGCAACTGCCTCAAAACAAGGGTTATCAGATATAAAGCAAATATAAATTTAAAATGCCAGAAACCAGTGTCATGATTGTGCTCTAAAAATAGGACCATTTGTTGCCATTTGAAGAGTACTTTTGCATTTTCCTGTAGACTGACAATGTAATGTATTTTAGGTTATTTGTACTGTTTCAAATGTCCTTTTTATTGTATTGTCTTTTATTGTATTACCACATCAAACTTCAGGTTTGCTTCTGAAACACTGTCTTCAACCTCCATTTTTATCTGTCCTCTACAGAAATTTCATCTCAATATACTTGGGTGGTGGCAGAACATAATTGAAAAGCACCTAGAATGTAGCATGAAATTTATTCTCCTAGGCCTTAGTGTTTCCTCAGCTATGATGGTGAGGAGTGGAAAAATCTGTATCCTCTATTGTTGAAGGTTTGAGGGCGGTAGACTTCCTTAAATAGCTTGGAAATAGGTAAACAAATTATCTGTACTATACTCATCTCTTAAGTATTTAATAAACTTTGTAAATATATCATTTTCAGAATTCTATGCAGACATATTATACTAAATCCAAGTTTCAGTGATACTGAATGCACTATAGCAGAAGATATTTCACTAGTTCTTAAAATCTGTGTATGCATAATGAAGTTTCCATGTGTGGTCATTGTATATGTCACATACGTATTAGTTCCCATCAGAGTAAATGATAACATGATTGCTCTGAGTTCTGTGCATACCATGTTACTCATCTAACCTGAAAGCTTGCATTAAGTAGTGTGAGAAATCAGCTTGTAATTACATATCATTTCTATTTGTTTCCTTACCTGATACCTTTGCAAATTATAAGTTTTGGAGATCATTTTGTTGAGATAAATCAGTAGCACGTACTTCTCAGATTAAAATTTTCTAAGGTTTTCTTTCCAAACTGCTGGTTTTCTTCATTGTTGGGAAATCTAAAGCCAAGATTGTTTACTTTTCCTGAAGGTTGTTTTCATCATCTCAGTTCTTTCTAGAAAGCTTACAGCTATTGTGTGTATGTGTATATGTATGTGTGCATGTATATACATATTTTTTTTTTGCATGATTTCATGGCTATTAGTGCAGACTACTATGTTGTGTCTTAGTGTACTTGCAGCATTACGTAACTATGTAAAATATCTTCCAGTTTTCTAGGAAAAGGCTTTGAAAAAGTTGTGTACTTTAAAAGAGAAAATTTTTCACTGAATAATGAGGAGTAAGGTGCTAAAAACAGTTGCGTATCTCTTCTGTTCTTTAAGTATATGATGCCTTGCTACACCAGAGTTATTCTGGCATTTTTAGTGATGTGATGTGTTAGAGCATTTAATATTGAAATGTGATAGCAACTTTAGTAGAATTAAGATTTTAATTGACATCCTCAGCCTGTTCAGTAGTAGCAGACTACAGAGTGTTTCTGCTAACAAAAGTGGTTAGTATCATGGCATCCTGAAACTCCTTTCAAGTATCTCCCATAAAACGTCTGGATTAGAGCAATGTCTAAAAAACTGATACTTGACTTACAAAGGTGGCATTTCAGAGAATTATTAATTTTGGGAATTTTCCTACCTGCATTTGGCGTATGCAAATGTTTTCTCTTGAAAATAACTCGCCAACAGATGCCCACTGCTATTAAGCAGAATGTAAGACTGACATTAAAAAAATAGTCTCACAGAAATATTGTTTTTTTTCCTTCCTTTTCTTATTAAAGAAAGATGTGGTAGGAAAGAAGAGCTAAGGAGTGGGAAATAAAAGTGAGAAATATTAAAAGTCAAGGAAATCATGAAAGATTTTGCTGCATTTTAAAATAGACAACTTCCTCATTTATGGATATCTTATTTGCCATTCCTAATGTTTCATAGTGATCAAGTTGTTTTCTTTAGATGACACAGAACATCTGACTGGGGAAGAAAAACAATAAAATAGGTGTCAGGCTCTTGTAGAAGTCAACCAATATCTCACAGGTAACTGTCAACTCTTATGAGTAGGTCTGTATTTTGGAACATAAACTACATTACTGTAAGAAGCAAGACATATTAAAGAAAGGGAAGCAATATAACGTAACCAATTTAATAACTTTCATTTGTATTCTTAAAAAGAAAAAAAAAAATTTCTTCTGTGTGAGTGTAATACAGTATTCTCAAAATATGTTCATTTGTAACTTTGCAGATAGACCTAACCATTCTCTTTTAGACGGTCGGAGGTTCCTGTTTAATGATACTTGTAAAATTACTTTCAGGGATTGGTTGCATAATTATATTCCTAATACCATGCTATTTTAATTACTAGGTTTCACAGCCTCTTTAATAATGTATCTTTATTGAAGTTGTTGTATATGTACGCACACACAAAAATAATAAAACAAATAAAACCACAAACTGTTAATGATGAGGTAACATGCTTGGAAACTGAATAATGTATGAGTGAATTACACGCAAGTATTGCTACAATTTTAATTATTAGGCAGATTCATCATCAATATTATTTGCCTTAAAATTTACTGACATAATCTGTAGTTAGATTCCATTATAGATGATTTCCATCAAGCTTCTTTCATTATAGATAATTTTGATTACTGTGGGTGTTTTTGGCTTTGGGAGCACTTAACACTCGGATTATTGTTTTTGCGTTTATGAATCTAAAACCTGAGTTGAATCCCGATGCTTCAAATGTTACTTGAAAACAGATTTTTGAAAGAAATTTTAGAATGCAGAATTTTTACTAGAGAATGTGACAAATTTTCTACGTGATAAACTTGATATTAACAGTAGACAAAAAGCATTTGGCAATAAAGTGAGACCTTGATTATCAAGAACTAAGAAATCAAACACAGTTGGCTTTTGAACTTTCCATTCTCATGGGATGAATGTATGAGCAATCAGGGGTTATGCCTGTAATGTTGTTCTCTCCATTTTTCTAGAATAGTCATTGGAATGACGAAGTATCCTTTTAACCTGTATATGTTGGTCAACTGCATGTCATTTTCAGGAGATACTTACAGGAAAAGTCTGTTTTGTTGGATTGGCAATGATTTAAAAGTGTTTGAATTTTCTATTCAAACAAGTCATGTGATTCTTTTTTTTCTGCTATGTAACAAAAGCCTTGATTTGTCAATCATGTTTTTAGTATCCTGTGGAGAACAATTGTGAGCATTTGTGAAGTTGTAATGAGCTGTTGGTAAACAGCTGTCTTTTAAACATTAACATCTGGAAATGAACAACTATGTTCTAGTTTGGAATTGTTTTCATATCATAACTTACAAAATAGTATTATGCATCTATCATAGAATCATTAAGGTTGGAAGTGACCTCCAAGATCACCTAATCCAATGGTCATCATGCCATGTCTGCAAATTTCTTGAATGCTTCCAGGGATTTCTCCACCTTTTCCCTGGGCAGTCTGTTCCAATGCCTCACCTCTCTTTCAGATAATTTTTTCCTGATATCGAACCTGTGTGTCTTAAGTAACCTCTAGCTTTGTTATTAAAAGAAAAATTGTAAAGTTCATGTCTTTTCTTGCTTATATAAGAACAGACAGCACAGTTGAGAGGTTTGGTGGGAAAATTAGAGAACTTAAAAAATGGTCATAAACAATTATGTTGCTATGTAAATTTTTTCCTTTAAAATAAAGGAAGAAAAGGGAGAGTTGCATTATTATTATTATTAATTTTCCACTGTAGTTAATCCTCAGTGGTAGCTTTGCTCTCTCTCTCAAATAATTGAAGTATCTCTTCTTAATTTAACATTAACACATTTGGTACTGCACTGTCTGTGTAATACATTCTAAGGCCAAGTTATGTGATTTCTCTAGTGGTGGCTGTATTCTCTGGTGATTTGGGGGGAGGCAACATTGTTTTTCGTCTGTAAAATGTTGATGGTTATATTTCATACCATTGGAAGTTAACCATCTGTATGGTTTGAAGAACAGTGTTTGTGCTTTTCTCATAAAGAAAAGCTATTGCTCCATTGAATTGTGGTATTATGCACTGTAAGAGTTATCATATGTGCTGTTATCCATTAGCACACGTGCTTTGTGTTCAGAGTTTATATGGCTCTGGCCATCATTTCTGTAATATTACTTAAATTGCTCATTTATTCTAAAATTTGAAAGGTAAGTTAGATATGTTGCGTATGTAACTGGATATCTTTCTAGAATTGTGCTCTTCTTTAATTTAGTTTCCCAAGTAGTGCTGAAAGGAACTTGTGTATGCAACAATTTGAGAAGTTATTTACATCCATTTATGTTGCATAGTGTAGCGGAAATGCAAAGTCATGACTTGAACCAGTGATTGAGCACCTGGTGGGTTGGCCCTGCATTCCCAGGGGAGCTCAGATGCATGCAATGCACCATACTAGTCTGCTGTCATTGCTGTGCTTTCCATTTCATTACAGGTAGTGAATCTTCTTCCTTGCCTGTATCTTCAGCCAAACAATTAAAGCAGGGAAAACTTTACTTCCACTTCTTTTCTTTTTACAAAGAGTTTGAAATTGAGTTATTTTGCTTTGTAGAAGTATTTCATTATGCTTTCTGAAACTACAGTTGCACGTGTTCAAGGCAAATCCAGATAATTGTTTTAACTCCCATATCTTCAATATTCTTCATTCTGTGGAGTTTAAATACAGTTTGGTTAAAAACAGTGATTGATCATTATGGTTTTTCCTCTATGAACTTCCATAAAGTACTCTTTCTATTCTGAATGCTGCATTTATGGTAAATTACTTCTCCACAACTAAATACAGTATTTTTTTCCATTACAAAAGCAATCAAATTAGTTTATCCTAAGAAATTGTGCTGTCATTAGTGACTTTGCTGAGGACTGGGTGGTCACTTCAGGTTTTAAACCTGGTTTAGGGGAAGTATGTACAGTAATGTTCTCATTTTTCAAGCACCAGCATTAACTATTGTTTAGATATCATGATACTGTGGTGATTAAAATACATTCTGTGGCACTGTAATTTCAGTATGCTTATTTTATTTCTTTTCCCTCACAAATAAGAGTGATCTGAGACTAGTGGAAGACAGGTTGAGATTTAATTGTA
This sequence comes from Tragopan temminckii, assembly GCA_028571105.1. Taxonomy (NCBI): domain Eukaryota; kingdom Metazoa; phylum Chordata; class Aves; order Galliformes; family Phasianidae; genus Tragopan; species Tragopan temminckii. The sequence goes on along the minus strand of JAOWBP010000001.1, from coordinate 100,843,931 downwards.
CTAATACTGTGCTTTGGTGTCATACAGTGAAAGTGTTTCACTTCAGGTCATGCAGTTGTTTTGGACGTTCACATTGCTGACACAGAGCTGAGTGATACTTAAACCATTGCTTTTTGGCCTGCTAACCACCATGTTTGGGGTGAAATTTTACTTCAAGCCAAGTTGATGGTATTTCTGTTAGTACTGTTAAGAAGGCAAGAAGAATTTTTTTCCTGACACTTTTGAAGAATTGTACTGGCAATGGTTCCAGATTTGTAGCTAACTAAGAATGTGTAAGAGTGTATCCATACCGAATACTTATGAGACTCAAGGGATCTCTAAGCAAGTGTGGTAAAGAACTGCACCTATAAATAGTTGCTGAATTAGAGTCAGTGATATGTTGATAACTATGATGATAAGCAGTAACAGTAATGAGACAAGTTTTCCACTTAAAAATTTAGCAGAATTCAGTAGAAGAGAGAAGTCAAGGCTTACGTACTAGCATGTAAATGCCCTGGGTGTCATGGCATTTTGTGGGATGTTTTTTCTTTGATTCTGTTTGGTTATTTTCATTCTGTATTAGTATGCTTGCATGCATTTTTTTTTTTTTTTAAGGCTTTTAAAGAAACTTGGGTTGGAAAAAAAAAATGTTATCACGGTAACAGTATGGTGGTGGGAATCTTTCTAGCTGCAGAAGTTTGCAGTGAAATAAACTAAAGCATGTAATGTGGAAAGAGTAAAAATTAACTTGCAGGGAGGAGAGTGAGATTTTGAGTGACTGTGAAGTTCTAATGCAAATAAATGCATAGTGGAAAAAGTGTAAGAAAAGTAACCTCCCTGTGTTTCTTATGTGATAGTGGAAGATAGAGACAAGAAAGGGGAGTCTCAGTGCCTCAAGACCCTTTGAGTAAATAATTTGTCTAACCTCTAATCTAAATCTCTGCTCTTCTTGTTTAAAGCCATTTCTCCTTGTTCTATCACTGTCAGACTGTGTCAGTCTCCTGCTTATAAGCGCCCTTCAAGTACTGTAAGGCTACAGTGAGATCTCCCCAGAGGCTGCTCCAGGTTGAATAAACCCAATGTCCTTGACCTTTCTTCATGAGCACGGTGCTGCAACCCTCTGGTCATCTTTGTTGCCCTCCTCTGGGGCTGTTCCAACAGTTCCACATCTTATGCTAGAAGTCCCAGACCTGGACACAAATGCTCCAGATGAGAGTATGGTGGAAGGGGGCAATTGCTTCCTTCACCCTGTTTATCACCCCTCTTCTGATACAGCCCAGGACACCGCTGGACTTCAGGCTGCAGGCCTGCACTGCTAGCTCGTGTCCAGCTTTTTGTCCATCAGGACCCAAGTCTTTTACAGAATTGCCCTCAATGAGTTTTCTTCCAGTCTGCATGTGTATCTGACATTGTCCTGACCCAAGTGTGGCTTGGCAACACTAATAGTCCATTCCTTCAGGACCCTAATATACATATTATCTGACCCTGAAGACTTGTACATGTGTTTTCTTAAGAGGCGATCTCTGAATTGCTCTGGTCTTAGAGTGGAAAGGAAGGGATTTTGCTTCCCTGACCCCTGCCTAGAGGTTCAGAAACATGAGAGCTGTGGGAAGCCTAACTGATGGTGAAGGCTGAGACAAAGAATTTTAAATACGTCAGCCTTTTCACTGTCTGTGTTAGCCAGTTCTCACTTCTCATTTAGTAGAGGAGGTACATTCTCCTTTTTCTGTTTCTTCTGAGCAATGTATGTGTAGAAACCCTTCTTGTTATTTTTCACATCTCTTGCCTGCTTCAGTTCCGCCTGTACCTTGGCTTTCCTAACCCAGTCACTGCAAGTCTGGATGGCATCCCTGTGTTCTTCCCAGGCCACCCTTTTGTGCCTCCATGGTTTGTTTGTCTTCTGCTTTTACCTCAATTTGTTCATCAGGTTCTTGCTCAGCTGTACTGGCTTCCTGCCTCCTGTGCTTTATTACTTACCATGGAGGAGTCTGGATTGTTTGCAGCTTGGAATGTTGCTTTCCCAGCAGACATTGGTAAATGAAACTTCTTATCCCCCAGGATGAGAGCCTGCAAGTGCAGTGCCTCTTGTAGAAGAGGAGGATTCTTATCAGTGTCTATAAATACCTGAAAGGAAGTTGCAAAGCAGGCTCTTTCCAGTGATGCTCAGTGATAGGATAGGGAGGGAAATTGCACAAACTAGAACACTGTTTGCTTTGAACACTGGGAAGAAGTTATTTGCTGTGCTGGTGACTGAGATTGACATAAGTTGCCCAGAGAGGTTAAATCTTCCTCTTAGGGCACATTCAAAAACTACCTGGATGTGGTCCTGAGATACCTGTTCTGAGGGTTTTTCTTGAGTGGGGGCTTGGACCAGGAGACCTCCAGAGGTGCCTTTCAAACTCAACCGGTCTTTGATTCTGTGAACTCTGTAACCTACATCAACCATGTTATGTATCATTTAGTCCTAGATGACAAATCTACATGTCTGTAATGTTACTGTACAGGTTCAGCTTTCCCTTACTTTAATACAGCAATTTACTTTTCCCTTTAATACAGAAATTTAAAATTTGTAAAGTAACATATTTACTAGTGACTGTATATTTGTTCACTTGCATGTATCAAGTGGTGAGATTTTTATTTAAAATAGTACAGTAAAAAAAAAAAAAGGAAAATAAACCTTCAGAACTTAAATATATTTGACATATATCCTTAGCTGTTGAAGGAGTGGTTGA
>JAOWBP010000001.1:100822591-100841120 GCA_028571105.1 Tragopan temminckii | reverse complement strand
CGCCTGGACGCCTACTTGTGCGACCTGGTGTAGGGAACCTGCTTTGGCAGGGGGGTTGGACTCGATGATCTCTGGAGATCCCTTCCAACCCCTACAATTCTGTGATTCTGTGAATTTTGAACTAAACGTGATCCTTGGTAGACCATTTTAAATCAATCACATACAAAAATTCTCCGCTATTCAACATGATTTAAAGGGGATGAATAGGTGAAATGCCTAGTCTCAATTGGAGGATCATTTAATGACCTTTGTTCTAGAGTCTCATTATTTTCTGTTTAATAGTAATTTACCAGCAAGATTATACAAATCCATTAGAATTATTTTATAACACTATTATATTATTTGCTTTGTAGTGAATGTACATAGATTATATCAGAGGTCAAATCTTTTTTGCATCATTTAAGCAAAATATTTTTGAAGTCCCGGATAAGATTTGTCAACTACTGTTCCAGTAATTTTAGGCTATATTTGAAGTGTTATTCTTGCAAAAAGGGCTAAGAAGTAACTTTCTTGCTTTAACAACGAAAGGCATTTAACATTATATGAGATACTCAGCAGTGACAGTTGTCTGGAGTTGTCTGTCCAGAAGATGAGATACTTCTACCACAGTGCCATGTCATTTAACTTAGCAAATATAAACAATATCAGACATACTTAATCTGTACGTAAGCAGCTGAACCTCACCCTGTGGATTCATCATTTTTTCTTGTGATAACGTGATATACAGGATGACTGCATAACAAACTTTGCTCCTTTAAAAAATTCTAGGTGCTGTCTAGTGGAAGACAGTAGCATGCTGACAAATAATTGTCTTGGTCACTTGTGTATTTAAAATTATAAGGCTAAGATTTGTCTTTTCAAAAGTAGCTTACAGCAGCAATTTTATTTTTTCAATTAGATCTTTTAGAAAGTATTTTATACTTGGTAATGAAAAGTTTAAGTCCTTAATTCAAACAGTAGTTACTTTCAGGCTAATTTGAAGAGGAAAAACATTCATTAAAATGAAGTGGATAGATACATTTTTTCAGAAGAGCTGTGATAGGGTGAAGAAATAATTCTTGTTAAATTTTAGTAACTAGGCTCTTTGGAAAACAGCCCGGTATCTAACTGTGCTAGAGAAATCCAAGTCTTTGCAGAAATTTGTTCTTCAGAACTCAGTAATCTTCAGAACTTATTCCAAACCATTACAAAAAGCATAATGCCAGATAAGAATACCATATTCTAGTTTTTTTTTTTTAGTATTTTGAAGCTTTTTTTTTTTTTTTCTTGGCTTTTTTGCAAGGATCTTTTCTTTTGCAAAATGCTTTAAAAACGTGGGCATAAATTTTATGACTTAGGAAGTTATACGCACATACCCAAGTAAGAATGTACCGTACTGAATTTTGGAATGGAATGGAAGTGACTGGAGTCAAAGCAGTAGGAAAATGGAACAAAAATTTCCAATTGCAGAACAAAAGAAATGTGAAAATGGTATGGTTGATGAAAGCTTGCTTTCTTGTTCTCTAGTCTTGGAGTAACTCTTGCGTGATGCCATTCTGAACTAATGACTTCTTGCCATACAGTGATGTGAATAATGATGTGAACACCTTACTTTACTGGCAGTTCAAATAATTACTTGGGACAGAGGAAACTTCAGGAGTCCAACCTCTTGTTCAAACCACTGAATTCAAACCAACTCAGTCAAGGGTTTGTCTTCTCAAATTGTGGAAACCTACCGGTATAAATATTCCACAACTTTGCTAACATCTTTGTCCAGTCCTTCATTGTCCTCACAGGGAATTTTTTTATTTTAAATACAATCAGAACCTCCCCCATTTCTGCTTATCACCTTTAAACATGATTTTATTCCTTTGTTGCTTTTGAAATACAAGTAACATCCTCTTTCTCACTGTCTTTGCATTGTCTATTAAGTACTATGCATATACCTCGTAATAACAGCAAAATAAGGGTTAACTGGCATGAATATAGTCTATTGATCACCTACAGCCCAGGGTTTTTTCAGCACTTCCTTCCCCACTGGAGGAAAAAAGAAGTAATAGAAACAGATCTTTCTCTGAGATATCAGGGTTTGTGAAAAATCAGTGTGACTTTTTGATATGTTATGCCTCTTCCATCTGAAAGACATTTTAATCACTGTATTGTTAAAACCTCTGACTTTCAATCTGCTCTTCAGAAAGATATGCTGGTATGATTTATTCTACAGTGTACTTGGAAGACATTTAGTCTACTAAAGCAATGGGTTTACTGGCAAGGCCATTGTAATTCGAGCCAAAAAGTACTGAAATCCACATGACTGCGATTTTGATAGAGGTATGCCATATGAATCTGTGTGCACTTGAAAAATCTATATAGTGCATAAGCAAAATAGTATTGATTCTGTCTGGGTTAGAGTTATTGGTTTGTACTTCTGTGAAAGAAATTGTTTTCTTTCCTCTGCAAAGACAAACAAACCATGCAGAAGGAAATTAAGTCTAGAAATCATATGTAACATGGATATCGTACAGGGTGTGAGATCAAAGGAAGGTGAGGCTTCACGTGAAGGTACAAGTCGCATTTTGAGGGAAGCTTTCCTAGGTACAAAGTGGGTGGAGAAAACTGCTATTACACTTGCAGACCTATTTCTTTACACGTTCAGGAGATACCATGTATGTATATTTATCTTGATCCTCACAGTGTGCACTGATCTTAAGCACGCTCTGAAAATCTGCAGTGGAGTTGTTAAGCACTGCTGAATTAAAATTCCTGGTGTGCAAATGGGAAAGGGATAACAAATTCGTGTTTTAGTCTGTGGCATTTATGACAGCAACTAAAATAAAGTCCAAACAGTAAAGCACAGGCTCCACACCTCATACAAAGATATAATTATGATTTCCCTAATGTGTAAGGAAAGATGGGAAAATCATAGACCTCAAAATTTCACGCAGTATTCTAGAAGAGACCAACAGATATATAAATATGTAACAAAACAGCCACTTGACTAAGCAGCAGGAGAATCTTCTTTAAGGAAACAGAAGCATCACCAAAATAATCCCTGATTTAGTCTCTGACAAGTTGGCATCTCAGCAGACTTCACTATGTGAACTACTATGTGATGACTTCAGCATGGGAACTGTAAAATTTTATCACAGACTACACATTTAATTACAATCTCTGCTTTCTTAATCTCTTATGAGAATAATTGTTTATATATACATGTATTATACATTTATTACATGTATAACCTACATGTAATAAAAGGGCTACCATAAGAAAGTTATGTCTTATCATGTCATTATACTAGGTCAAAAAGAATGGAGAATATTCTACAGGATATGGTTCCAGAAACATTTGATTTCCCTTTACTGACAATCTAATTTGATTCAAAACAATAAAATTGTTTCCCCAGCCAGTCAACAATTCCTCATGGATTAACATAGACCAGGTTTGAAGTACTGTTTTAACATTTGATGGCACAGAGCTGAATGCTGAACAGGTCATGTTAGGATGGATATGAGCGTTTTTGTCCAATGCTTATAATCTGAGGCCAAAAAGTAAGGACAAAGATATCGCCACTTAGGTATTTAGAACAAAACAGCAGCTCTGAATGTAATGGTATAAGGAAAAAGTGATAGATAATTCAGAGTAGTGTTTTTGAGTTAGCTTAAACAGTAACAGCAAATGAAAATTTAACCTTTAGATAGTGATGAAAATCAGATTTGGAAACACTGAAGTTCATAAACCAGTGGGCCTACAGGCATGTGGGGCAGTGTTAAATTGAAAAGAGCACTGTCAAGTACAAATCATATTTGTAGTTGAAGAAAACATAAGTTGGTACAAAAAGTGGGGAGGATCTGGTCTTAAAGCTTTAAGATTAACTGCAAACCAAGAAAGAAGGGACTTGGAAAAAGAAAACAGACAAATACAGGGTAAATAAAGCAGGAATGCAAAATTCAGGAGGGGGGGAAATTCAGTGAGCATGGAAAATACAAGGAGAGGGAAAGAATATGTAAATATATTTTGAAAGATAGCAAAGATGGCAGATGCAAGAAACACTTGATTTTAGTTTTGTTTTGCTTTTTAATCTGTTTTGCTTTTTTTTCTCCTTCTCTATCTGTAGAATTGTTAAGCTCTCAAGTCAATCGAAGTGTAGTAGTATAGCTCTTTCCCAAAATGATGTTTTTGTAACTCTTTGACAGTGTATTGGTTAAAAAATAGCAAGTTATGTTGGGGTTTTGGTGTAGAGATTTTAAGGATGGGCTTCTGAGTGAAAATATAATGCATTTTTTGAATGTATGTGAAATTACACAGTGCTGGAAAAGTACAACAAAGATAATCATAGAATGGTTTAGGTTGGAAGGGACCTCAAAGCCCACGCAGCCCCCCCCTCTGCCATGGGCAGGGCTGCCCCCCACCAGCTCAGGTTGCCCAGGGCCCCATCCAACCTGGCCTTGAGCACCTCCAAGGATGGGGCACCACAGCTTCTCTGGGCAGCCTGTTCCGGGGTCTCAGCATCTTAATATGACTGTTGTATATACAGCAGTAATCTTGGAGAATGCAGCTTGGCAGAAGTACTGCATGCCTGGATTCAGGGAATGCTGAGGGGAATGAAGAAGCATCTAATTCTTGTGTCCCTGGTCAAAAATGCTGAAAAGCAAGAAAAGAAAAGGAGAGTCTCTTCTTTTCATAGAATCGTAGACTCATCCCCCTGCTATGTATGGCCCCAGCAGCAGCTTGGAGTGCCTGAGGGGTCTGTGGCAGCAAGCAAGAGAAAACAAGGGGAGTCCTGGTACTGTCCTCAGCTCTGGAAGATCTTGTGCCAAATGGTTAATGCAGTAGCTGATGCTTGATACGTAATTTCATGTTTGCTTCATGCAGATCTCAGCTGCCATCTTCAGCACCACTATGGACTGACCTTGTTAGTTGCAGAAAATAAAGCATCATGAGAAGAAATACACAAAAAATTCTGCAAGATAGCTTTGTATCTTCCATTGCTATTTAGACAGAATTTCTATTGAAATTCTATCTGCATTGACTGGAAAAACAAAATAAAACACAAAGCAATTTGCATTAGAAAATGAAGTACTTTCTCCCAAACACATCCTCTGTTTTTCTTTTGCTTGATATTCTGAACACATATCTGAACTATGTACTAAGTGTAACAGCAATACGAGCTCGAAAGTTATGTAAAAAAGAGTTAGAATGCTCTAAGGTCAGTTCATTTCCTGTCTTTGGTAGAGTGATAAAGCTATGAAGCTAATGAAGTAAAAAATTATTTTTCAACTTTCAGGATATATGAAAATTTTCTAGCAAAAATGGCACAAGGGAAAAAAACTTGTTAAAAAAAGCCACCAACCTTTCTTTTAAAATAATAGATCTGGGACAAAAAATACTTGGTTGTTCTACACCAAAACATTATGACCTTAACTCTATGAAATTTGTCTGTAACTGCTTAATTATCACAAGACACTGAAGCAGTGTAATGCTCTTGTTACTGAAAATAGAGAGCATCCCCTCCATCTAAATTCTTTAATGAAGAATTGCAGATTCTTTTTTTTATTATTATTTTTAGTAAATGACTGAAATAAACAGGCCTCTATCTCCCTCAAAGGTTGCATTTGTTGTAATAGATCTGAAGTTAATCAAGACAAATAGATGTGGGAATATTTCCTAGCAGCTAAAACGAAACTATCAGTAGTGGAAGAAAAGTATTCTCAGATAAGGCTTTATTACTTCTGGGTTAATATAACTAAATTATTTGTGGGGGAGGAGTGGGAAGGGGGGAAATGCTTATCATCTCCTTAAGATATTCTATATTATTCTAATGATGTGTAGAAATAGTGTATACTCTCTTAAGCGGTTTATCAATCTAGATCTTGCTTCTGTTTATGTACAGCCTTTTTAATATAATTTTTCATAATCCTATAGATGCTTCTGGAAGGTTAAGTAACACACTTTTCTATTTTGTTATTTTCTGATTACTATTAGCTTGTTAACTGGTAGTGTGGTCTGTTCTGTGACTGAAAAAGTAGGTGGAACCCACTCTGTCTCTGTACTTCTTCAAATTGTAAATTAATCAGTAAATAGCAGAATGTATTGCATTGCCACAAATAAAAACACATTTAAGTCTTACCTTCAAATACAATATTGTAGAACGATGCATTGAACAACTTTTGCAAGTACCATGCACTTGTTAAAATATATTTAAAAACTGAAAAAATAACAATAATTGAAAAAAAAAAAAGAAAATTATGGTATTTCCTGATTAAAGCTGTGCATTGTTTCTTTTTTCTTTTTTTTTTTTCTTTTTAAGAAAAGAACAGGGAGGTGTGAGATGGTAGCTCTTATTCCAAGAGAACAATAGACAAAGGCAGAAATTCCTACATGTAAGAGGAAAGTTCCCAGTAAAAATTTTGGTTTGTTTTGAAGTCTTGAGTCAATGGAGTATGTATATTAAATGTATATTTTCTTTCATTTAATTAAAGATTACTTTAAAAAGAAGTATTTTTGTTGATTAGAAAAGCACGTGTTTCCTTCGAAGTATTGGCCTAGAGTATCAATACACAACTGTATTGTAAAACAGGAAAATCATAAAGTACATCTGCTACGTGATAGTTTGCAATCTGGGTTCAATTCTACTATGGAAGGCAGAAGAATCTCCTTGACATTTGAGGTATATTTTGGAGCAGTAATATTTTGCCAGAAGGGAAAATGTTTTGCTTCACATCCATGTCAAGTTTTGCCACTGAATCCAAAATGACTGATGTCTTGTCTTTTTTTTTTTTTTTTTTCCCCCTCATAGTTATTTTCCTGACATTTGGAATTTCGGTAATTTATATAGCAAGAATGTGAATTCCTCATTAATGTTCAGAAATGAATTTTATAACCAGACTACCTATTTTTACTAAAAAGTATAGCAATTTCTTATTATAGGGAATACAGGGCCAACCGTATGCTTATACTTTTCAGGTGTACTCATACTCCTCATTAGCTATGTGGAACTGTCTGAATTTGTTTTTGTTGTGTTTTGTTCGTGGTGGTGTTTTTTTTCCCATGTGTAAGGATAGAAGTTTCAAGTCTGTGTAAACTTAATCATTTGCTGGCAGACACAGAGTTTAAATATGAGCAAATTGTTAGCATACTTCCTGTTTGGACCTTTGAGTTTGATTATTTAAGTCCTTTAATTCCTTTTTCATTTTATACCTTACTATTTTTAAACCTTCCCTTTCCCTTTCCCTTTCCCTTTCCCTTTTCCTTTCCCTTTCCCTTTCCCTTTCCTTTTTCCTTTCCTTTCCTTTTTACTGTTTAGCTAATATTTTCATAGCGCTCTTCCTTTTATTTGACACACTTTTGCCTATGTCCCAAGGTTAATAGCTGGTTAAACAGTCCTGGAAAAGAGAAAAAAAAAAGAATAATAATTAAAAAAAAGTCAAGACTATTTTCTATAGTGAGCATCATTTTATTATTTTAAGTTTTTGTTTATATGTGTATCACCAAGTACTATCATGTTACTCTACTGCGTCTTCTGACACTGTTTTCAAGACTGTAAATACTCCAATAATAAATAAGTAGATAAATATTTACATTTGGGATTTAAATTTGTGCTTCAGAATTTCAATATGTAAAAATAATCAGTGGCTTTCCTGTTGTTTTATCTCTGTCATGGTATATTTTGAATCTGGTCAGTAGAACAGCACAGCATATATTTACCCCAGTTTCCAGAAGATAATTCTTTACCAAAAATGAATCCTCCTCACCATTGGCTACATTTTTACTTATGAAACAGTATAGTGTATGGCTGAAGGATAGTTTGTAATTCTCTGTATTTTAGGGGAAATAGGTAACAGACAAGACCAGACTTCCAGTCTGGTATTTTCTCTTTGATATTGTTAAATATAATATATTTCAAAAAAGTACTGTAGCAGGCATATTCCCAACAACCCATTTGCAGAGTATATTTCTTTTTATATTTGTTACACTTTCTAGTTTGAAACAAGAAGCTTCAGTCCTTCATTCTTAAAGTCATAACCATCCCTCCTCCAGGGATGAGTTAATCTTTAACTGACAAGAGCACAAAGATACGTTTCAAGGAGCCAGATTACTCCATCATTTTCCACCATGGGTATATTGCGTCTTCCTCTGAAATATGCAGCCCTGGCTAGTGTTAAAAACAGAGTGCTGAACAGATCTGTTCCAGTACAGCAATTCATATAAAAGTCTGGATGATCCAGTGTGCATATAGCATTTCCTATCTACAGTACATAAGAATTTAATTCCAGCTAAAAATGCATAATAATGAGTATAAAAAAGCCAAATGACACATAATACTTCATATAGATATTAGACTTTATACCCATGGTGTGAGCTTTGTATTCTTTTCTTTTGGAAGACATATTTGCTATTTCTTTGTTTTCACTCAAGAAAACCGTTACAATTATTATTATAAATATTTTCCTTTACTGTGTATTAAATGGAGAAGACATCTGCAGACTAGAATTGCAGAATGCTTCATCATAACCTCTTTTTATCATGTGTTTTATGTGTATGCTACCTGTCAGCGTTCCCGTAATTTAAAACAGCCACTCATAACTGAAAACAGGAATTATTTTTGTAGACAAAGAATATTTCCAAAACTGGGACAGTTCAGTTTCCTACTCCATCTTGAGTAAATCACTACTCTACCCACAGTAAATTATTTAGCACCTACTTGCTGACTAAAAATGACGATGATCATGTCTTTCTAACTTACAGTGATTAGTTAGAAATGCACTAAAGCCATTAACAATAGTAGTAATCATCTAATGAAAGATTTGAGATCAGTGATCATTCTTTACTGTGTGACAGAGCACTAGCACAAGTTACCCAAAGAGGCTGCAGAATTTCCTCCTTGGAGATCTTCGAAAGCTGTGTCAAGCAGTTCCGCCCCACCTCCAGAGGTCCTCTCCCTCCTCCACCATTCTGTGATTCTTTGTTTCTGTAATCCATAACAGTTTTCTAAGTCAAAATCCTTGACTATTCTTTACTGAAGTTCCCTCAGAAGAGAAATATTGATCATCCAAACATTTTCAATATATATTGACAGCCTGTATGTGTTATGAAACAGATTCAAAATGTTTCTATTGATCTTTGCTCCTCTGTTGACTTCTAACACTGCTTTATTGTATTCACAAAATTTATGTGCAAAACATCAGTCTTTATTTTTGACCTGTGTCCTCTATAGTTGATCTCTTGTGATGGAAAAATCTCTTTTGCTTCCTAAATTAATATTATCTAAGTTATACGTTATACAATCTGCAGTGCATATATCAAATGTACCCTATGAAATGTTTACAGTGGATAACAGTGGCTTAGAGACAGGATAAAATAAAAGGATTTGGAATGTCTCTAAACTTAGACATCTACAGTGATGCAGATAAAAAGAAAGTCTATGCTAAAAGAGAAAAAGCTTGCATCTGGTAAAGTAAAGGTAAATATTTATTGAATTAAGAATATTAAGAATAATGTTATTTATATAACTTCCTGTAAAAAAAAAAAAAAAAAAATCAAAAACTGACTCAAACCTTTGTTGACAAAACCTAGTGTGCACAGAAGACTAAAAATGGTATAAAAAGAATTACATCAGAATTCTGCTCTTACCCATATGCATACGAATATAGAACATGTCTTTCTGTATGAAAATTTTGTAGAAGAAAGGTCTCTTCTGTGATGTTGCTTCCATGGGTAAGAGTAGAATAAGCAGTGCAGCTGCTTATTACGTAAGATGTATGTCAGGTGAAGGAAAAACACACTAGAAGATATCTTGCTAGTTGAAATTAATGATTAGCATTCTGTTTCACTTCTAACTTCTTTTTTCTTCAGAAGAGCTCACTGGAGTGCTGGTGGCTTTTAACACTTCTTGTACTAGAGTCCACTGTCAGAACTGCTCGGAGGCTATTTTTATGACAGTTTGCTGTTAAAGACATGAATCTTTAATCCATTACTTTCAAAGATCACAGACTTTTTGACAAGTACTTGTCTTCTGTTTCATCCCCATTGAATCATTTTCAGCATTTTTCATTTGAATTCTTATTTATTTTGTAAGTGGTGATTCTGTAACATAGATTTATTAATCAGTACTATCTGCTGCTCTGATGAATTCAGTCAGTAGATCTCTGAAGGCAAATATTGAAGCGTCTTCTCTCTTCTAATTGCTGTTGGCTTAAGGAATGACTGGGTTTTAAAGAATTTGGTGACCTGTTTTGCTCTGGAGTAATTTATATCAATAGCTTTCAAAGGATGCTTTGTAGGTTTGCTAGTTTTGCATTTGCTTGGCAGTTTAAGAGAGCTGTACAGAATGTACTCTTCCTCTGAATTCTTCTTTTATCAGAGTATACCCAGTTTTTTAAGCATTTATTATTGGAACTTTTCATGCACTTGGAGACTCTGCATAGATTTACATAACTGTATGCATCTATTTTGAATTTTTTTTTCAAACATTTTCTAGGAACTTTGGACTCCTGATTATTCTTCTTCACCTTTAATTGTGATTGCCCGCTTGTCTTCTTAGATAAATATATATTGTGACCACATTCGTTTGTGTATGAATATACAAATATTTCTGTGTATATTCACAAATATGCATATGCATATATATAGATATGTATACACAGTTATATATATATGTATAATGACGCATTTAGAATAGACTGATATGCACATGCATAGTAACATATTTAGGCATATAAAGAGACATAAAGACCTTAGCTGCCAGAGTGGCTATCTTAGTAAATTTATCATGGAGCATAATTTTCTTTCTATGCTCTTTTCAAGGATTCCAGCTTTACAAGACACTTTCGTTAGCCAAGTGTATAGTAGTATCTGTTCATCACTGTGACAAAGCATTTTTGTCTTCTGCAAATTGAAGTACATTACATTAGTGCTGATGTTCTCTCAGCAGGTGGTCGATGTCAATTATTTTTGCTTCTGTATAATGAAAGCTGCTACATATTCATTTCAATTCTGTTGCAGAGCTCTGAAGTTCTGACAAGCTGTGAGCAGTTCTTCAATCAGGTAATCTTATGACCAGCTTCATACTAGTTGGAATCATCATGTCCTGACTAACCTGGATTTCTCACAACTTGTCTCTATGTTTGCCTCATACCCAGTGGTTAGGTTGTCTTTTTCCTTTTCTACTTTTTAGAGCTTTTGACAACAAACAGGCATCTGTACCTGACCTGTTCACTTGCAACAGCTCTTTCCAGACATAGGACAAGCTGAATATGTTACAGTGGGTGCATGCTCAAGATAGTTCCCATTGATCTGACACTGGGACCATTTCCGCATGAAACCTACCTTGCCCTTGACTAAGCCAGCAGTCTCTAATCAGATCAAGCTGAATTCTGAACTTCGGCAATAAAAACCTTTCTCTTGAGACCAGAATCCTGGCTACCCTTAGCAGTCAGATGGACATGAAACAACTTGCACTTTATTCAAGATTTAAGACCTTCTTAATCACGCTGCATTCAACTGAAAAAGCACCACCATGTGATGTTAGAATTAAAAATTCTATTTCATCAGCTATTCCACCTGCTGCAGTGCTCAAATTCCTAATTTCACTTATAGGAGCTTGCCTTAACTCTGATATATTTTAGACATATATTTGTATATATGTACTGTATATGTATTTATTTGTCTTATCTCTATCTCTGATTCTGTTGAAAAAAATATTTATTTTTCAAATATTCAAAAAAAATTCTAGAAACGTAAGTTTTCCTCTTCTGTAGTCTTTGTTTCTCTTATGACCCATGATAGGGACAGTAACTTATCCAGTGCTCTTTTTACTCCAACAACTAAATCAGTTGAGGAAGATCAGAATAATGGATATTTTTTGCCATGTATATATCTGTTATCAGAGTGCTCTCTCTAGAGTGTAGAAATACACTGCCAATGATCAATTGGGATGTAGGATCAAACTGATGGAACACCAAATATAAAGAAGAGAGAGGTGAAAAAGTTCGCTTATCGTAGCTGCAAAATAAGTTTTTTTATGGTAGAAATCAGGAAGAGTGTAGCAGTTGTGGAGCTAGCACGGTTTGACAGAATTGGTTATCTGGACTTATGCAGTACTGTGCACATTAGGTAGGTAAAAAAAAAATAAAAATAGGACTATAAAATCATCTGTCATGCTGACAAGTTTAATGTGAGAGAATCATGAAGGAAGAGATGCAATATAAAGATAATCTTGTGGAAAAAAGATTTAAGAGTTGCATAAATTCTTCGCTAAAACACAAAACTGTAGACAGGCTGAGGTAGAACTCCAGGAAACATCTTTCAGCTTTTTGCTCAAAGCAGAATCAGCAAGGGTGAGTTATTTAGGACTGTGTCCAATTGGGCTTGAAATACCTCCAGGGATGGAGACTTCACGGCTGCTCTGTACAACCTGCTCCATTGTGGGACCATCCTGACAGTAAAAAACTCTTTAAGTGAAATTTCCTGTTGCGCTTCATTGACTTCCCATCACTGGTTACATTTAAGAAGAATCTCTTTGTCAGGTATTTATACACATATGTAAGAATCCCCTGAACTTTCTCCAGGCTGAGCAGTCTCAGCCCTCTCAGCCTCCATTCCAACCCTTTGATCATCTTTGTAGTTCCTTCAGTATGTCTGTACTTCTCCTGTACTGGGAAGCCCAGAACAGTTGCATATAATCAGGACTGAGCAGAGGGAAAATATCAACTCTCAACCTTCTGGCAATGTTTTAACCAGTGCAGCCCAGGGGTGCCATCATCCTTATTTGCCTCTGGGATTCAGTACTTCTTCAATCTTCACTAGAACCACCAGGGCCCTCTCCGAACATACTTTCCAGATGCAGCGAGATCATATATCTAAGGAGTTATTCCTTCTCATAGCTAGGACTTGGCATTTCCCCTTGCTGAATTTTGTGAAGCTATTTAACTTAGTAGCATGCATTAGTCAATGAGTTTTCACTTGATGGTCATCTAAATGAAGACAGTTGTCAAATGATAAGGAGCTTTTGTAGTTTACTGTAGTTTGTTAGTCATTTTCAGAGTTAGTTGTTACCCTATTTTTAGTTCAGGAGGTTTTTATATTTAGTTTGCTCAGTTCTGCAAAGTTCTGTAGACATTCTCAAGAAGTGATGGGTTCCCTGAGGATCCAGAAGGGAACATCTAACACTTCATTGAATTTCCCACCATTTATACATGTGCATCAGTAATATTTTACTATATTCTTCCAAGCACAGTAAGACAGTTTGATCTTTCCTGAATTGTTATGTTGGGTGATTATACACTTGTCAGACTTCTTTGCACTGAGACGCTTTTTCTCACACTCCTTCTCTCTTATATCATAATCAGCTGTTCTGACATGTAGGAAGCAAATATACATACCTAGAAGCAGAAGTTCAGTTTTTTAGTAGTAAAACTTCCTTATGTTTCCTTTCTTATCCTAGTACAGCTGTTGCAGTAGACTAAAATTCTATTATGGTCTTCTCAAGTAACTTTTCTTATTCTTGTTCATACTGTGCACTTGGAAAACAAGGATTAGCAAAGACATCTCTTTCGGTCGAAGGTGACAATGTCTGAGGCAATAAGATAATGCTGAGAAGGGGGAGGACAGAAATAAAAGCAAGTATTAAGTATATCTGTAAATGATGTCAGTACAGCATCACAAAATGTTTTAGCACCAGACTTCAGTTAAGAACTGCTCCTTGTGCTGTCCATGTAAGCTCTTTTTAAACAAACTGTTGTTTCATCTGTATGTGTTATTGAAATATACAAATTATTGCTATTTTACAGTATTTATCCCTTATGGCCAGTGGGAATCCAACTGCTTAAACTAGCAAAAATATTAGGAGATTGCCGGTTCATGCTTCTCATATACTTGACAGTTACAAATCTGCCAGATTAGGCTTCTAGACACTTTGTTAGCCTTCTTTCATTAAAGAGGATATTCTGTTTCTTTAATAGCCCTTAAAGTCCTTCTCTGTAAGGTACCAGTAGATTTGCACATAGGTAATATAAGCAGAAAAGTGCAGATGCAAAATAGTATAATTGCTAACACAGAGTTCTATATGTGAATTCTTAAAAGACCTGTAGGCTAACAATTAAGTCCCTGATCTGAAAAGATGAGCTGCACAGAAAAAAAGAAGTGTGAGGATGATCCTCAGTTTTGTACCTTTTATGAATGTTTTTGCTCAGAATATCAGCAATTATTAAAATCTTGTACTTGAACAAGACAGTTAAGATCAGCAGACCCCTGCTGATCTTTATCTCTGCAGCCATTTAACTTTCTGTTTTCATGTGTAAGGTACCAGAACTTTTTTTTTTTTTTTTTTTTCCTAAAAATTATTTTATCACAGTGTACAAGAGCTGTAATAAAGAAACTCAGGAACTAACTGTGTATGCCACCAGCAATATAAATGCTTAGGAATTCGGGAACAGATGGTACCAGTCTGCAACATGTCTACTCCACAGGCCAAAAATTGGTTAAAGAGTACTAATTCTCTTGAAAAGCTTTAGATATGAGAGGATGCCTTTCCACCTACTGTTCCCCTTTTCCACTTTCTACTTTTATGACGTTAGATTAAAGGATATTCCTTCTTTCTGAAATGGTTTCTTTGGCCAGGTTTGAAAAGTGTTGATAGTTGTGGTTTCTCCTGTCTCTCTTTGTTTATATACCACAAATAACTGATGTTTGTTGGGTTTTTTTTGGCATTTTTTTTTTTTTTTCCCAACGTTAAGAAAGGAGTCTGAGAAATTTCACAGATACATCTGTTTATGAGGCTTCATTAAAACCACAAGACATTAAAAAACATTATAGCTTTTTTCTTTTTTCCTTACTAACATTCTCTGGTACAAACAATGAAAAATCATTCTTCTTGGACTTTTTCTTCATTCCACTGATTTATTACTGAAGAATATTCTACTAAGTATTAAAATTACATGACAGAAAATAGTGCAACATTTTATGGGGAAAGACCACAAAATAATTACAGCAATGTTAGTTAGAGAGTTATGTGCAGAATTATATTGAGAGTTTTTTTTTTTTTTTTTAATGACATTCTTCAAATTCATAAAAAAATATTGAATAGGGACAGAATTGAATCTCTACCACATGGCTTACAGTAAACATAGAGTAAATATGTAAGGCTACACACCTGTTACTATTGTGAAAAATAATCTGTAGCTAAATATTTTTTTAAAAAAATGCTTCTGGGTTCTGTCAATCCACAATAATTCATGCTCAGAAAAAATAATTTGAAATGAAATTACTGATTTTTACTAGGCTGTCATCGTCTTTATTGGTATTCCATACCACAACATCATGCAGTAAGCTATCAGTACCGATTGCTTTACATCATGTCTATGGGACTGGCAATATTCATCTTGGTATCGAACACTTTTGTAACTAATACTGTGAAAAGTGACAGAAAAATAAAATCTGAAATAAAAATGTCCTTTAGGACAAAATACAACAGAACTGTAATCTCTGACTATCATGATTCATATAGAACAGTGTCATCAGCATTACGTTGGCATTACAGTTGGAAGGAAGAAAATACTTTTCTCTGTAAAAAGCACAGGAATTTGACTCTATTTTCTTCATGCAAATATGTGACAAAATGTGGGCCCTTGTCAGTCCAGTTAAGAGCATATGAAATTTCTAATGTGAATACTAAAATGATAAGTATACAGTTAGCAACTGGAACATGTATTCATTACTAGGGAACAAAATGTCCTTATTTCTTAAGGTTTTTATAAGTTCTCCTGTAATTTAAATAAGTGCCCTTGAATCTGGAATTCAAGAATGAAAAAGTCTGGAGATGCTTTATCTATAAAGCTAATACTGCATCACTGAGGAAACTGTTAAATGGAAAAGAAAGGAGTGTTTCAGGGAACTATTAGTCCTAGGTTTATCTGTGTTTCTTGACTGTTGTGAAATTGTAGTTTGTTCATGATTTAAAGTAACTTGTTGCTCCGTTAGACATCAAAGTGGATAGTCTGCTGCCATTCTGGCATTTTCTTTTTTGTTCTAACTTTCTGATATTGAAATCAGGAATACAAAGTGAAGGTAGGAAAATTATTTTTTAGTTTTCTATTTTGCTGTACATTCTATAAGGTTATTTTGTAACTTCTCTGAAACAACTTTTTGTTGATCAACAGTATGATAGTTTGGATCATCTGATAAGCAGGTTTTCATGGGACACTGAACTAAACCCTTTTTTCCATAGTTTAGTCTTTGTAGAAGATACGCACTGTCACCTGCATGTTTTTCTTCATATTCAGTTAAAACAATCCTCTGTTACATGACTTTTCAAAAAATATTAAAGGTCTTTTAAATGTTGAACCTTTTCTGTGCCTGTATGTATATCCCAACATGGAGATATTTGAACACACATGCTCTTCTTTTAAGTCTGTATAGTCCTGGTGGATTTGTTATCTTTGAGGATAGGACACAACAAAGCAGTACTTACTTCAACTACATCATTTAGTAATTAATTTTTGATGCCTTCAGCTAAGGATGAAAGCTCCTTGTGAAGCATAGAGCTTAATCAGATTTAGTGTTTTCTTTGTTTTCTGATGTCCAGCATTTCACAGTCTATTATTTCCACACTTTGTCAGTTTATTTTGTCTGTGAATAAAATGAAAATCAGAGGTTATTTCACCTATTGCTTGGTCAGCTCAACACATAGGAGCCAAAACTATGTGAGCTTTGGGACAGCTAAGCAAGCAGCAGAAATGGTATGAGAGAAGCCTCATGAAGTTCAAGAAAAGGAAGTTTTGCCACCTCTTTGACCCAGGGAGGAATAACCACAGGCATTGTCATGGGCTGTGGGCCAACCAGCTCAGGAGCAGCTTTGCAGAGAAGGACTTTTGAGTCCTGGGAGACTACAAGATCATGAACCAGCAACCTGCCCTTGTAGGCCAACAGCATCCTGGCTTGCAGCCAACAGGCTGAAGGAGATAAACTTTCCTCTCTGTCACGATTGAAATATGTCTGGAGTGCTGTGTCCTGTGCTGAGCTCCCAGTACAAGACATTGATAATCGGAAGTGAAGCTAGCAGGAACAGACTGAGCAAAAAGGGTTTGCTTAGCTGGGAGGAGACTCTTTAACTACATAGAGGGAAAACAGGCAGATTGTTCTCAGAAGTGCACCATGAAAGAACAGCCAGATGCTGCAAGAAGGGAATTTCCAAATAGGTATCAGGAAACAAACAAAAAAACAAACAAAAAAAACCCACAACACTTCACTGTGAATGATCAAACACTTAAATAGATTCCCAGAGATCTTGTGAAATCTCTATTCCCGGAGTTACTCAAGACTCAAGGCAGGAGAAAGCCCTGAGTAGCCTGTTCTACACTGAAGTTACGTATGCCATGGGGAATGGTTGTACTACGTAATCCAACAACTAGTTGATTTTCATAGATAAGTTATTCTGTGTTGAAATGATTTCTTATATTTTCACTGCTAAGTACAAGTAGTGTAGAACCTGATTGAAAAACTGGTACAGGAATCAGAGGTGATTCTTTTGAAAAAATAAAAAAATCTCTTTTATATCCATTTATTATAGTGGATAATTCTGAATAATGTTTTCATAGGAGAAAATTTCTCTTAATGCTATTCATCAGGGCAATATTTTCAGTAGCATGCAAGAGATTTAGTTGACTACCTCCCATTATAAACAGGGCTTGAGCACTTGGCTGTCTACCTCTAACTAAAATTTAGTCTCCTAAGAATGTGATTAGTGAAGGTATTTACGTGCTTATCAATGAACAAAGGGACTTCAGAAAATTTAAAATCTATAAGAGATTACGCTTGTTTATAAAATTCTTCATATACCTAAGTAGTGAATATTCTTGCCTGTTTCCCTGGCTTGCAACCAAACATAATAAAAAAAAAAACAACTTGGATTTCCTAATTCAAACTAAAATAAATGGTCTCTTCTGAGGGACTATTTCAATTAAAATTAAGTTACAAACAGCAGTTCTGATTTTCTAAGTAGGCAAACAGTGGAAGGGAATCAATAAAGGACAGATAGAAAGTTTCTTCTCTCTAAAATGCTTAAAATTTTTATTCTTCTAATGCAATTGCTTTGTCTTTAACAAAGAATTTCAGTTTTAAAATATGTAAAAAAGTATACATGAGAGGCTTACTACCAAAAATTAAAACTCACACTGTCATGGCAAGCATCTTCTCTTACTCAGAAAAAGTTGGAAGAAACCTTCCTACTTCTGAGATGTCTTTTACAACAGCTCAGTAAAGTCAAAATAAGGCTCATGCAATGCTGTCAAGAGCAGTAGACTTACTACTTCCATCAATTTGGCTCTTAAGAAAAAATTCTCAGAAAGAGTGGTGAGGTATTGGAACAGGCTGCCTAGGGAGGTGGTGAAGTCACTGTCCCTGGAGGTGTTCCAGAAACACATAGATGTGACACTGAGGAGCATGGTGGGGATGGGCTGACTATTGGACTATGTCAGCGGTTTACGGGCCGGTTCGGCCCGGTTCCGTGACTTGTGGGGCGGAGGGATCCACGGATCCGCGCCTCCGGAAAAGG
>JAOWBP010000001.1:100798826-100822365 GCA_028571105.1 Tragopan temminckii | reverse complement strand
GAGCCCAGGATATGGGTGAGCTCTTTATCTTTTCTTTGCTCTGGTTTAACAACTTAGCCGAGCTTTTTGGTATTTATGATATCTATATATCCATTGATTGTACACATATCATACTAAATTTCATTAAATTCTTAATATTAGTATAATTATGTGTATATAATTACAGAATAGCTACTTAAATTCTTAGTTATATGAGTCATTCAGTTGTAGCTTCCTGATTTAGCTAACTTGCATACAGTGAAACATGTACCAGGCATGTACGTGTTAGATATTTAACTACATCAAATTAACAACCTTCAGTAAAGGTGTTATCAGGAATTCATTTAATGTTATAACTTTGCTGTGGATTAAAAAGTCACATGAACAAACATTCCTTTACTTACATGTTACGCTTCAGTTTTTGCTGAGGGAGGTTTGTGGAAATCTCTTTCATCCCCTTTACCTTCAAAGATTCACTTAGCATTCTGTTCAGACTCGGTTTTAATTACCACTTTATAGTTTGCAAAGATGGTATGCAGCTGTAAAATACTGCACTTTATTGCAGCAAGAGTAATATTTATCTGAATAGATTAATTACTGCTACTGTAAAGAATGGGCCTATTTTACTTTATCAGCAACTAAGGGGAAGGTTAATGGCCATGATGTATCATTTATGTTGTGTAAGAAACATGGAGTGTTCTGTACTGTAAAGATTTACAGTGTGGAAGTCAAATCTTGCAGTATCCAGGCACCTTTAAAAGAATACTTTAAACTTGGGAATTGACTTCAAAGCACCTAAATTAGGTTAAAACAGCATTAAGACTCAAAAAGAAAATCACAGTCTTCTAATGAATGCATGCTTTTATGCTTATGTGCATAGGAATGCCTCAGTTTTTTAATACACTAAGTAAGTAAATAATAGAAGTAACCTAGATTTTTCGTATTTAGTGTATTTCTGTCTATAATGCATCAGGAATCATGAATAGTCATATGGACAATTCTTTATTTTTATTTTTATTTATTTTTTATTTTATTTTTTGAGAATGAATGAATCAGTGTCTTCAGAAGAAACATCGTCATCCTTTAGCATACTATTGTGAAGTCCAGATTGTTCAGTGAGAAGGCCATATCCCAGCTTAGAACAGTATAAGTACAGTGCTAAATTTTAGGCACAACCCACAGCTCTTGGGGTTGCTGTCCCTCTTTCCTCCAGCCAGTAGTAATAGAATGGATGGCCTGCTATCCCACCTGAGGCATTCCAAAGACTACTAACTGAAGCATCAGAAGTGTTGGAATGCTGTGGTTTCCATAAGACATAATGTGATATCATTTGGTACAAGAATTATTAGTGTTGCATCCATTAAGGATTCTGCATTCTTGAATGATAGTAATATTACATTTATTACATGTTGTTAGAACAGAATGCAGAGGTGTGTTTTAGAGAACTGTGCCACACATTGCAAAGAAATGGATGAGTATTTTGAAGCAGGATCCTGAAAGTGTCTTGAAATGCAGTCAAGAACTGTCCAAAATCTATGTGCTTATTAGAATTCTCCAATAAGACATAAACATGAGAGGTTTTTCTGTAGTTCCATTCTTCCAGAATCAAAATAACTCTTTTAAGTATCTTGAGATTTCTTCGATTTGGCTCAGCTTACACCTCTAATTTATTTGGTTATTTTACCAAGATGCTTTCTGTCTTTGCATTGTACTTCTCAAACAACAGGCATTCCTTATAGTTTCAGAGCTTCAGATTGAGCATTTTTGTGACAGGGGTGAAATAAGTTTTTTTTCTAGCAAGTATTTTTGTTGTTGGTTCGATGTTTTGTACTGTACTAAACGGTTGTGGTTTAACCTGGCAACAGCTCAGCACCATGTGCCTGTTTGCTCACTCCCCCCAGGTGGTATGAGGAAGAGAACTGAAAACAAAATGAAACTCATGTGTTGAGATAAGAACTATTTGATAAAATAGAAAAGGAAAATGGAAACAAAAATGCAATAACTCTCTATGTGTATATAAACAAATATATCCACAAAGCAATTACCCACCAACTCAACAATTACACCAGCATCATGCCAACTCACCACAGATTTATGGCCTTCCATATGATGTCACATTATATAAAACAGCCCTAATTCAGACATTGTCCTGGCCCTGCCCTGCTCCCTGATCAACGTCATAAAGACAATGTCTCTTCCTTACTCAGTGGCCCAGACCCAGTTTCAGTCCCATCACTCAGCAACAACCGTCAGTGTGCTACTGATACTGTTGTGGCTGAAACCAGTTTTGTTTTGTACTGATAAATGAGAAAGAATTATATTTCAATGTATTAAATAAAATTTCCAGCAAATGATGAAGATCAGTGCAACTTTCCACTTAGCAATGAAGCTTACTTAGTCTTTAGGGAAGATATCATTAGTTACCTGTTATTATTTCTTTTTTTTCTTTAGTATTTTAGATATTATTCACAGACATTGCAATTTTTTTAGACAAGAACATACTTTTCTTTATAATAAAGCGTTAAATGCATTTACAGTGTTCCATCTGCTTTTATTCTAGTAGATGTAATTCAGACCCCAAAAAGAAAAGTTCCAGTAATATTTACATATTGTATAAAATATCATTTTAAAAAGAGCTGTTTAGCTAATGGTGATACATATACGTTCACCATACATATGTATGGTAAACACAGGATGTCTTTGATCAAGTAACACCTTATTTTACTCATTCATTATTATTTGGTTTTGATCTATTTTAGTTTATTTTTTTCATATGCAGTGCTAAAATGAGTAGGTAGTGGGAAAAAGCTGCCAAGTTTGGTAGTTGCTGTGAGTCTGAGATCCTGCTATTTATCTGCTATTCAGTTTTAAAAAATCACATTTCCTGCGTTTCAGCATCACCTTTACAGACCAGTTGTTAGTTTTTTGTTTTTTCTTCTAAATTTTATTATACTGTGTAATTGAGACTATATTGTCCAGTTCAACTAAGAATCAAACGTAATAGTACTCACATTACTATTTTTTTTCTTCCAGAATTCGGATTCCATGTCTATCACATGAAGTATTTAAATACTTTTAAAAAAGTTTTTTTTTTAAAGAGCTGACAGGTATTCATTCTTCTGCTGTTGAAAATGATTCATTTAATTTCTTTTATTAAAGTGTAAAATCATTTTTGACTTAAATATTTAAGATTATCAGTGAAGTTCCCATCAATGGATTCATACTTAATTTTTAAATTGGCTCTTCCCAACCTATTTTTAATTTTGTGGTTGTAGGAGAATGTCCTTTCCTTCTATCTAGAAGAAAATGAAATACTCAAAGATTCAGATGTCCAACTTTGATTCGTTTGTAACACAAAGACTTTTGTCTTTCCGTATTTCTACTCATATTCTAGCCCCAGGTTTTCGGAGATCGTGTTGCCATGACATTTGCTTGAGAACAAAGTAACTTTCTAGAAACTACTATTATTATTATTAAATATAAAATTCATTCTGTGTTTGTTGGAAGACTCTCTGATATTGCTAGGTCTAATATCCATATACCTTAAACTGATAGTAGGATACCCCAAAATTTTAACATTTATACACTTGTGTGAACTATATTCATGCAACATATTCTAAAGCATTCAATGTCTGTAAACTTATATACAGTGAGAAAATCTTCCAAGATGAGCAATGATACAAGTAAATCATTTGTGGCCCCTGCAGCGATGCCAGAGCTGTATAATACCTTATTATGTCCTTTAAGAGCCATAACATCCTGGATTCATAAGTCATCTCGTTCTTTTTCTAGTTGTTTGTTTCTTTTACACCTGCCCTTAGGGAAAGATGCTGTCACAGAGCAGAACTGTAGAAGGTTTTGGCTATTGCCTTAAATCCCACTCGCCTCTCCATCTTCTGTACCCATTCCACCTCGTATGGCTATCTGCAAGCCTGCAGGTGAGAAAACAAGATGTTCCGTGAGAAAAGACTCTTGTGTATTGCTGTCATAATGAAAAGATCTGGGTTTTGTAGGGTTTTGGAAGTAAAATTCTAAATGTAATGCTATGTATTAACTTCTATTTAAGTAATGACTTCTAAAAGAAATTAAAGGTGAATAAGATTTAGGTAATGAAAGCATTTGCTATAATAGTTACAGATGCAATTAGTAAAGCTAGCTTATGGATACTGAATAATTTCCTTCAAATAAAAGGTATCTTAAACAGGTAGAATTGGAATAAAATATTGATATTGAGACCACTGTTGACAATCCCAAACAAATTACTTCTCAGAAATTTGGATTCCAAGAATGAATTTTACAGTCAGACTATAAGAATCATCTAATCTTTTAAGTTGGATCCAAGCTTTCCATCTCACTGAAGTGATATTTTAATGTGGTGGCAGAAATAGATGTCTGTTTCTAATACTACTTATATTTATTTATGCTCTTTTAAAGGCCCCATTGTATTTACATTTTTTTCCTTCTTACAAACCTCTCTGTCTACTACCAATGGGGAAAAAATCCACACCTGAGTCGTCAATGGCAGCTTCTATTAACGAGGCCAATTCTTTGATCTCTAAATTGAGTAGCATATGCTTCAGCCTATCTTGTAAGTTAGACAAATTCAAAACAGAAATTGAAGCGTATTCTTGCTATACTAGATTGCTATCATCAATATATTTTGAATATTAGAGTTTTCCTGTTCCCAGTTAAGCAGCCCTTCCATGAGATTACAAAAATGTATCAGGTTTTAATATGTAGAGCAGACACAGAAATGTGGAAAATAATGGGAAAGCATGTTTAAGGACACTTTCTGTTCAAAAGCTAAAATTCTATACTGCAGAAAGGTGAGTTTTGCTCTGATCTTGTAGTTTGTTTTTTTTTTTTTTAGAGAAAGAGAAAGGGTAATATCCTTTAATTGAAGTTGTCAATGAGAACTTGCTGAACTCCATCCCTAGAACACCATGGTTACATTCTAGACCAGCAATCATAAAGAATGTGAGGATTAAAAAAAGATACTTCATTGTCTTTGTTTTCTATGACAGAAATTCTTCATTTTCTTTTCTGTTCTTTTAATAGCTGTGATCTATTCAGATAAATAAACCTAACATTTTCTTCTACCCACATGTGTAATCAAGAATATAATCTTTAGATTTTTTTATTACAAAGAAAACAATGAAGTTGAAATTTATTTTCTGATTCATGCAAGTGAATCATCAGAACTGTAAGTTTATTAACACTGAAATAAATAAACTGTTCTCATACTAGGAGCCAAATTTTCTTCCAAACTACATTTTCATTACTGATAAGAAATTTGAACCTTGTCAGATCTGCTGTCACAGTCAGATCTTAGAAGTTTTATTCATGGAGGAAGACTCCAACACTATTCAGGGTGGTTGGGTCTTAAAGAAGAAAATATAATTTTAGTAAGTGCTTCAGTCCAGGATGCTCATAGCAACATTTTGTATGAAAAGGGGATTTGGAGGCATAGTTGAAACACACAGTCAAAAAACTTTGAAGTTCAAGCCAATTGCATTTTAACATTTCCTGAGCTTTTTATCTCCATGCAACAGCGATTTAAGGACATTTGTACTAATATCTCCTTTTGATCCAAACAGTGACATTATTTTGAAATGTCATTGCTGCCTAATAAGTTTATTAGAACATGCATTCTGGCAAAGTGAGCGTTCCAATATGCAGAATTATCTAAAATACAAAAGTTTTTTGAAGTGTTCAGTACCTACCATTTAAAAACATTTAGTCTGTAAACACTGATATTTTCAGGCTGAAAGAACTTTTCCGAAGTAGCCAGTATCATTGAGCATATAGATAGTTAAATCAACTCATGAAGATGCAATGTAGAACTAATAAATGAGTTTCCAAATATTAAAGATGATGTTAAATTGCAGTTTATTTTATCTGAGAATAAGAGATAATTGACAGTATATTATCTGCTTCCTTAATGACTTTTTCAAAATATGTTATGTCCTTGTTAGTATAAGAAAGGTAAAGATTGTGACCAGTCTGCTATGAAATACGCAATTCTGTGTCCAGGTGCTGAGCTACTGAATGAAAAGATGTTCTATAATTTTGTTTATTTGTTATAATATTTTTATTAGGCAAATATTGCACCATTATGTTAGTATAAAATGTACTAACAGTTACAGGGAATATATTTTTTTATTCTTTAGTCACTACAAAATTTGTTAGGGTGCATTTACTGGTAGGCACTGTATAAATGCAGCATGTTTGCTGACCCAGCAGAGATTAAACTAAATGAGAACAAACCAGCTATAAATTTGACAGAGTTCATTTTCTAAAGTGACTGCTTTATGCATCTGCAAATGGCCAGAAATAGAACATGAAGCCCTTAATTCTTTCTACACAAATAAAAACTGAAGTACTGAATGTCTTCATTTAACATCTTCAAAGCAGCATTATTTTTATTAGGTATGAGAACAGAATACAATTTGTAAAAATGAGGGAGATTATGTAGGATTTTCATATTATACACCTTAAATAAAAATCACCTGGGATTTGTTTGCTTGTTTGTTGAATTATCTATATCAATTTTTAAAATGTGTCACAAATCACTGGATTTTAATTTCTTGCAAACTTCTGCATTAACAGCTGTCTGGGGGTAGAACATTATATGAGTTTCACTGGAACATGAAAAGTCATTTTCTGTGGGATTTTATTTGTTGTTCTATCCATTTCCAATTCAAGTCGCTAACAATAATTCTACTGACTAGAATGGAACAGCATTACTTGCAGTATGTTAAACGATTGAGTTTAAAGGTAGGAGTAGGTATTATGGCAATAATCTTTCAAAACTGATATCTCAAATAGCCAAGTACTGTGAAGACCAGTACCATGTCTTAAGGAAAGTAGCAGTTCCTCTCCTATACTCGTCCTGAGTACTAGCTGGCTTTTTGGTGTCATATAGCAAAGTAAAGCAAAATGTAATGTGTGGTCATTAATACTTATTGTGGACTTAATTCTTCAGAATTCAGAGTATCAAAAAGGATTATTTACTGTGAGTTGGGCCATTAAATTACATCATATGAACTGAAAGAAATTGCTGTTGTCTTATAATGTTAAAGAAAATATAAAAAAAGGTTGTTCTTGTATTAAAAACAAAAACACAGAAGTCATGTACTCATATAGGTTTCAGATGAAAACAAAAATAAAGAAATGGAAGGACACTGGAGAGGTTATTTACTGCATTCTAAAGATAAGTGAAATAAATGTCTTACTTGAGGATTGTTCTCAAATGAAATGAGACGTCTGAGAGTAAAGACACTTAAAAAAACCACTAAAATAATATCTGATTATCGGAACTTCAATAAGGTGTTGTCAGAGGAGAATGTTCTGATTTTTTTTATTTCTCTTCAGTAGTGATTAAATACTAGAACTGCTAAACTGGAGATGACACTTGACTTTTTTGTTTTGTTTTGTTTCTCAGAAACTTTATAAAAGGTATGTTATATTTTAAATAAAAAAAATTACAACGGGAAATAGTATAAGATTCTTACTGTGCTAACTTGTAAAATCTTTCAAATTTATGCATGACCGTGAAAAAATTGTGTGGCTTTTCTCTCTCTTTAAAAAAATAGTATAATGTAGTGCTAGAATAATGTGTTGTATAGAATGTAGATAATAGTTAAAAAACGTATGATTCAGCACTGTATAGAAATACAATTTTGGTTTCTTAGCTTGATATTTTTTTGTGATGTTAATATATGTTAATTTCCCTCTGGTTTTAATCTGACTATCAAACGTAGTTAGTATTTAGTACTTCTTAACAATGAGTCATAAGTATGTCTCCTGACAGGAATTTTGGTTGAATAAATGGAAACCAAAATATGTGCATGTGTATGTATCCATATTAATAATACAATTATATTCCCAGAAGAAATTTTTTTTTTAAATTTGTATTATACAAAAAACAGTAACATCTAACTTTGAAGGAAGATGTAACTACTAGTTCTTTATGGATGCTTTACTATATGTGCACTACCTTTACAATATTAGGCCTATTTATTAGATTTCATTTGAGTTGAATAATACTAATAGTATTTCCACCCGGGGGAAAAGAGATGTGTAATATCACAGTTCTAAGATATTGTACTGCAAATCTTTAAGCTGGGAGGGAAAACTGGTTATGAAAGCAGTGATTGTACTTTTTACTGTACTTGAAGTGAAGAGAGGAAGGATAGAGCAGGGAATCATCTGTACTCTAAAATTCCAAGAGATTAGGCATGTCCAGAGAGGTTGTGGATGCCCTGTCCCTGGAGGTGTCCAAGGCCAGGTTGGATGGGGCCCTGAGCAGCCTGGTCTAGTATTCGATATGGAGGTTGGCGGCCCTGCCTTAGGCAGGGGGGTTGGAGATTCATGGTCCTTGAGATCCCTTCCAACCCAAGTCATTCTATGATTCTATGCCAAGACATCCCAAGAACAGTGAGCACTAGACATAAATTAAGACTTTTAGTATATTGACTTCAGTGTTATAGATGAGCAGAGGGGAAAAAAAATTCTCCTCTTATAGGGCACAGAGCTTGGAAGTCCACTGTGGTTGTACTTCAGTCACATGAGTAGAAGTAGTATGTCACATACTAAAATTCTAGAGGTTTGGCTCCATGGTGGGGACCCTAAAAAGACTATTTCAGGGCTTCTTGTTCACTGGGGCCTCTGTCGCTCCCACTCTATGGTTTTAGCATGATCAGTTTTTGTGGGAATGTTTAGTTTTATGACATAATGAAAATGACTATTGTCACTTTTCCATTTTCTCTGAAACACTTATCCCAAATGATATGCTGACTTGTAAATAATCAAGATTTTTTACAGTGAGACAGAAATTGTTGATCTCGATTCTGCATTTCTCTCAGCACTATTTAACTCTGTGCCACCTTATAAGAGTCTCTTGGTCATTGGAAAGGATCAGGATCTTGCCACCACTGGTGGCAGCTCTTAACAGTTTGCTCAGTGGAGTGTTAGTCAAATAGCAAAACTGTTTTGTTTTTCTCCCTGTGCCCAAACAAGTTCACACACATTTCATTATACGAGATAGTGCTAAAATTGAGTAGAAGTCCATATGCTAACATCTGTAAAAATGACAAGTATAAGTAACTTCATCCTTTGATGTGAGTTAGGATTCAGAGTAGATAATGTAATTCTCTATTCACTAACATTTTGGACATTAATTCTTTTTTTCCTATTCAACTGGATATTAATATTACTTTTTTCAGCTTAAATATCTGTAATAAGCAAAAGGGGTATATCTTTTTTTTTTTTAGCTTTGATTGTGTGTTTGGCAATGGTACCTATAATTATTCTTTCAATTGTGATGACACGTGCAAAACAAAACGCAGCAACAAAAAAAAGAATACAAAATTGCACCCTGACTCAGTGCACTTTTTGGGCAGGTGCATCCTGGGAACATGCTTTAGGCCTTAGGAAATACAGTCTGTTCCAGAAAATTCAGTGCAATTTTCAGGAGATAAGTAATTTGTTTTATAACTTGTTTTCAGAAATTGCTTTCAGAGTGTTAAAATTTATTTTTCTTATCTGAGGAGTCAAAAATTTGTCTTTTCATTCACTATGTTTATTGTCATGTTAAAGAATTGGTGCTTACTGGCAGAAGACTGAATTACAAGTAAAATACAACACTTTTTTTCAGAATGTTTATGTTCCCCCTCTACTACGCCTATCACATTTGTGAGCCTTCAAACATTCCAGGTTTATACAGCATAGGTCTTTCTTTTTCTTAAAGTAGATGATGCTTACTCAGGTATTGTGGCCTTGAGCTTTTGCTCTTGTAGTGTAAGTGTCACATTCAAAGTTGTGTTAATATCCACAAATTGTTTAGCCAAGTACTATGGACTGTAATTGGTTAATATAATTCCCCGTTCATTAAATACATACCCAAACAAAATGAAATAACTTAGTGAGACCAGTAAATTTTATAGTAGTGCTAAGCCAGAAATAAATACAGTGTATATTATGTTAGTTCACATGTTTTGGTCAATTTGGGGAGTACATCTGTGAATATTTTCCTCACTTTACCAATCTAAACTGAAACCCAGGAAAACATGTACAGCATAGATGTCAGGTGCTCAACACTGTGTCAATTTCTGTTACACATTATGTGTATTTGTTGTGGTGTTAAGAAGCCAAAGCTCAGTGATTTCAAGGGTGTTTTGTCTAATCTTGTTATTTTTATTTATGAAATAAAACTAGCAATTTGCTAATCTCTTGCACATTTGCAATTAAATCTTTCCCTGCCTTCACAAACACTGAAGGAATAAAGATACTATTCAGGAAAATCTCTGATGTACCATTAACAGTCTACAAGGTGTTTGGAACTTACAAATTCTTAAATTATTTTTATTTAATAGCCAAAGTGATGAAGCAAACCTCCCGTAATATAAATACAGTCTTTGATGAACAGATTTCACATGAAAGCTGACTAGGTACACTGAAATAACTGTTTCACTGGAGAATTTTTTCAGATGCACTATGTAAATAGCGTTATGCCTTCCAGTATAGAATGCTGCAGAACTTAAGCTCTCCTTCAAATTTTTTATGACTATAATAATCTGTAAACAAGTATTATGTAAACTGAGCAACTTTATTCAATGCCTAGAAATATTAATAGGATTTTACATGCAAGGAACATTACAGGATCTATTCAGTATCATGATTGTCTATGCATTTTTATGTGGGTTAAATACTTATGGCACCCAACTCCTGATATCTGAATTGCAATCTATTGTCACTTCGATCTCCGTGTAGAGAATGGAAAAAGAGAATCACTTCCAATGGATGATTCAGAGTACTTAGTTAGGCTCTTCATTCAGACTCCAAGTTAAAGTTGATGATAAGCTGTCTTATTCCTTCCCCCTTCCCACCCCCTCAAATGATGTGAAGCATTCATCTAACACCTGGAAGTTTACAGAAGATACATAGAGAACCAGTAATGGTTAGAGATGTTATGGAGAAGATATTTTCATTATCATTAATTCCATTTTTTGTTGTTGTTGCTGTTCCCAAATTATTGCTATTTAAATGTTTAAACAACTGTGTTGCTGAAGAAATAGAGGTGCATATAAAGGCAAATCCTTATCAGGAATAGTGTTCACTCTAAAGAGAGAAACAAGGGCATGTAAAAGCTTCAGCTGTTTTTTTTCTGCACAAAATTCAGGTCCCAATGCCCCTAATGATTTGATCTCGTTTTCATAACAGCAGCAACTTTACCAAAATGAAGAAAAAAAGGTGCTACTATGAGAAGCAAGAGCTCAGGATCTTATGATCTGACAAGTCTTTGAATACAGTACAACTCAAAAACATTTCTCTGAAGTGGTAAGCATTTCAAAAAATAGCTTTCTGCTCTGAATGGCAATAGACCATTACTTTAAAGTAACAGTTTAGTAGCTGAAAATACAGCATGAGATTAGATTTGTAACCTAGTATTGACTGAAATACTGGGGGGGAGGAAATCGGCAGCCTAACCATATGCCACCATGTTCAGTGACTTGATTTACGTCCATTCTAAAGTATGACAGCAGGAATATGGTATTGCATTAAATGTTCACATGAATAAACATGCAGCACCCTGAGAGCCACCAGCTCCAATTTTCTTCTCCCTACAATGCTGTAGCTTCTCCACAAGTCTTTTACAAAACCTACAGACATAACATGGCTTTAGCATTCATAGTCAAGAGTCAGCTTTTATCCTATTTTCCTCCCCTTTTACAATGTTCTTATCACTTATTGGCGTTCAATTCCAGTTTGACATTAGTTAAAAGAAGGAGAAAATTGCCTTCTGACAGTGAACACTGAAATGGCTTCAGAAACTCACCTTGCACTTTCATTCCTTTCTCATGAAACCTGAACCAAAGGTTTATTTGCAGAAGAGAGGAGATGGAGGCTGGAAGAGTGCTGGCACATAACCATGCTATTAGGCTTTTTTTTCTTCTTTAGACATCTGCTGTTGTCCAGTGTGGGAAGGAGACTTGGTTTTGTGGGCTCCATGAGCTTTTGTTATGACTCAGTGT
Source organism: Tragopan temminckii (assembly GCA_028571105.1). Taxonomy (NCBI): domain Eukaryota; kingdom Metazoa; phylum Chordata; class Aves; order Galliformes; family Phasianidae; genus Tragopan; species Tragopan temminckii. Next base: position 100,810,351 of record JAOWBP010000001.1, on the reverse strand, counting down.
AACCATTTCTGTGTTCTTCTGTACTTTCAGAAAGTGCATTAAGTACAGAATGAGCAGATTTTTAATCAGTATCTTACGTGATGCTTAAGAAAACCCTGAAATACCAGCATTCTTGATTGGAAAAATAAAAAAGTCTCATTTCTGATAAAGCTCTGCATGAAAAATATTAGTAATTTCTCCCCAGTTTCTTTTTCTTTGTGAACATTCTGCTTATTCAAGATGCATAATACTTGACCATTCTGGAGCTCAACCATGTGTGCAGCACTCCTGCTTGCACTGATAATATTTGTAAATTGTATTTCTCCTATCACTGAGGATCTAAAACATCTAAAGTGATCTGGAATTATCTTGTTCATCTCAAGGGGCCATTTAAGTAGTATTGCTGAAAATTGAAAAAAATTAAACCTCGATGAACTGTACTATGCTAACTGTGAATTTAAGTAAAACAGTATATAATGTAACATCAATAAGTGGTACTTGCTTCTTCTTCCTTGTTTGTGAGTCTCTCCAAATCTTATAGCTTTTCAGATTTATATTTTCCCTGCAGAGATACTATAAGGTATGAAATTGATTTTTCCAACACAAGGATGTATAGATTTTTATCACCCCAAATCCATAGCTATTTGGATCATCTAAATGCTAGAAAATTTTCTTCATTAAAGTAACCTCTTTCATTATACTTAATTCCTAAGAGAAAATCCTGTTCTTGCAATAAGACAAATTTTTGTTGATTTGTTAGGCTTTACAAATCCCACACAGAGTCCAATAGAATCCTATCAATGCCAAGTTGGCAGTGGCTACAGTATTAGCTACAAGAGGGCTTAAGAAAGACACTGTCAACATTTCCTCCTACAGGCCCTTAATAGCTATGGGACATGAACAGAGCTTTGTATAAAAATGTGCTCTTGTCCAGCACCTAAAGAAAATCAATTCTGAATTCATGCTCTGGTGTATTGTGACAGTGCTTCTCCTTCTCTTCACTAGGTTTTTTACTCTGTACAGCTACAGCAGAACAGCATCAGTATGCCCATTTTGAATTTTCATAATTTCAGTAAACTAAAATGTTTTCAAATAGATTGTCTTGTAAAAATGATATCTTCTCCCCTCCTCTCTTTTTCTGTAGTATCTCCTATCTCAAAAATAAAAAGATAAATACAGTAAAGCAATTCCTGAAAAAATGCAAATTTTTGGGGAACAGTGGAGTGCTTTAAGCCTAGAGAGAAGTAGATCACGATTCAACATCATTGTTTCACTTTAGGAATAAGTCAAATTCTCTGACTTGAAGAAAAGTGCTTCTGCTTCTGGACCAGTGAACATAAATCTGTGTATCAGTGCTGCCCTTCCTTTATCTCTTGAAACAGTCAGATCTCTTTGTGATAGATGTCTTTGTTTTCCTACACCTGTCCAGTGGAGTGGCTGTTATATATTGCCACAGAACATCATCTCATTTTAAATAAGATTCAAGATATTCATCTTCAAAAATAAGCCAATATAATGCCAATGTACAGGATCAGGCATTCGATCTTTGTCTATGACAGCTCCCAGTCAAATATTAAATATCGCCAACAGTGACAAAACTTAAGCAGAAAGTAGGGTACTTCACAGCCCACAGCCAATCCTTGTCATCGCAAATATGTTTTCAGTTCTTCCAAACTGCGTGTGACGTATAACAGGGCTTATGCCCTGTTGAAATAATTAGTGGCTATGCCAAATGTAGGCAGATAGAGATACATGAGGAGTTAATCTATTTAATTTTGCAAAATATAACAGCCATATGAGAAAAAAACCCAAAAAACCCAAACCATAGATTTCATTTCAAAATACCAAATACTAGTACGGTAGTTAATGAAGTATTATGCAGTTCACAGAGTACAACTAAATAGGAGCAGGGCCCTTGTGTCATATGTAAGTGTACATATACAAACAATGTAATGCTCTTTCTACTGAATTCTTTCAACCACTGGATAAGCACAAATACTTAATTTTTAGCACAAGGCATTTTGTAACATTATTCTTTTCCTTCGCACTAGAGGAGGGCTTTTACAAACTAATTCAATATTGAGATGCCTGTTTTAGGTGTTAGTACATTCTCATCACATGAGTTTTGTTTGAAAAAAAATGAAGATATTTAGCCAAAATTCCAACATGCAAATTAACTGTATGGATAGTTTATGTGCTACTACTCCTTAAATACTTTTTTTTTTTTAAGATATTTTCAAGAAATTTTATTGATATACTGGAGCCAGTTTTCTGAAATCCAGCTTTTCCAATGAACCTCTAATGTGATAAAATTTTGTTCTTTAGACTTAAAATGATGAATAAAAGTGTTGTCTTCTCTGTTATGAGGGAGAAACAGACACCAGGGAACCCACTTTGACCTTACAAACTAAATACTTACTTTCTGGAAGACTACTAAAGGTAAATAAAAATATAACAACACTTCTTCCTCTGCCTCTTGAGAAATTAATCTTTCCCGGGTCCTTCATAAGTCAGCTACTATATCTGTAATTTTCAGCAAGTTTTTCTTCTATAGTGTGGAAGTCATTCATTCTTCTGGAAGATTTTATTTTCTGTTCATTCTGTACTCATACTGAGTGCTAGAGAACTTCAATTTTAAACATTTTCAGTTTAATTTTTGATACCTCTTCATGAACAGTTGATTAACTTTTACTGCATTTAAGACTTACTGACTGGTACTCATGTTTGTTTTGCAGTCTCCAAATAGTCTACTGAAATACTGTTTAAGGAGACCAGGATAACATTCAAAAGCAAGGTACCTGACTTCAGTTGTTTATGCATAGGCGTACAATCAATGAATGTAATATGTTATAGTTATGAGATATACCAGAGAGCTTGACTATACAGTTATAACACCAAAGCAGAATAGATAGGATACTTATCCATATCCTGGGCTTACTATGAAACTCCAAGAGTGGGTCTCCAGAAGAGATCCTTCTCTACTGGTAGTCAGCTCTTAAATGGGTCTAGGAGAGGTGGAGCCAGACTCCACCCCTTCCAGCAGCATAGGTGAATTGCCTTCACCTGTGCTCCCGTGGCTGACTCATTGCTTGCCTCAGGTGATCAATCGGAGGTTTAGGCCGTGATTCAACAGTTCCCATGCAATAGGCAGCTGCATTTCTGTCACACATTCAAAATTTCCCTATAAATGGAGACCTGATCAATGAAATTGGTGTCTTTAGACAACAGCTCATTTTTTGATGAAGATGTCATAATTAAGACCTGTATTAACTAGGAGTGGGTTTCTCATGCAGTAGGAGAACTATGTATTGATGATGTCCCAATGCTGTCATGTGACAGAGCCTGCAGAAACTTGAACCTCTCTGGGAGCAACTGCTGATATGAGGAAGGGAAACATTGCATGTGGCAATAGATAAATTTGCATAGGCAGTTGAATTACACTCTCAGAAATATATAATCAAATTGCTATTATGGATTTCCTTACTAAAAACATAGTGCAATGTTTCTACCAAATAATATATGCTTGAAGGAATGTGTCTGTTTTGTGGAAAAGCAAGATTTGAGGTTTGTGACTTCAGCATGAGTTGAGTACTTAGGAGAAGGACATACTGCATCCATAAATGTTACTTTCTTATGTTTATATTGTTTTAGATCCTTAACTTTATCTTAAAACTGAGGGACTGAGTTTACAGCATATCTGGGTTTTCTTCTTTGACAGCCACTGAGTCATTTGACTTTAAAAGAATTTGTATTTTGATTTCTCTTTCTGTTTTGAAAATGTAGTATGATGAATTGCTAATGAAGCCAAGTAAATAAAACAGATGGAAACTTTTTCTAATGGATACAGAAGGAAGCGTCTGATTCTCTTACTGTAACCACTCAGAATATACTACCTGGGTTTATGTACAGATAATAAGAACTTATGAAACTGTTACTTTAAAATAAATTTAGGATTTACAATGTCATCAGCTAAAGTCACTTATTTCTAGGTTGTACATCGTCAGGCATTGCTGGATTAACAGCTTGTCTAGTGTGTTGTCAGAAATGGCTAAAACATTGTTTTATAAGCAGAGATTGTTTGTTACAGATGCATTCGCTTTCAGTTAATAAGGCCATATTATGTGTGGGTTTGTGGCTGTGTGGGCTTATCCCTACTTGAGATTGCAAATGAAGAATGACAGAGGAAAAAAGCCCTTTAGTTATATCATTTTAAACCAAAATAAAGCTGTTAGATGAATGACAATAAGATATCACACAACTGCCAGCATTACTAATTAATAGGCTTTGAAATATTGAGCAGTATGACTTTTGTTTGTGGCTAAAACTGAATGCTAATGATCTGTGTAGTTTCACACTATGGATAGCACATTGTAAAAAATGTTATAAATGCAAGATCTCATTTGTACAAATCTGTAGAGACAAATAAATATATCTGTGATTCTCTATTAAGTGATTATCCTCTCACTTTTGTGTTCGAAATCCGAAATCTCTGTGTGGCTGTTTTAGTATGTAGGACGCTCAACCTTAATGCTCCTATATAAAGTCTTGTTCATTTAACTGAGGTCCATCTTTACTCCTGCTGAAGTTAATATCAACTTCCTTGTTTAATTTGCTGGGAATGAATTTCATATCCCTTAATTCTGTTAATAAAAACCGTCTTGAAAATTAAATAATAACTTCTGTTTTTTACAGGAGTATAAGCAAGAAGTTATTGGAATTTATGTGTATATATATGTATGTCACTTCAGTTTTTAGGTGCATGTAATAATCATATATTACACATACATAAAAACTAGTATGGTAAGAATATGTTATTCCTTAGCCAAACATGATGCAGTTCAGTACTTTCTATAATGCATAGGCCGCCTAGTTTTCTGGAAACTGAGTGAGAACTGGGAGGTAACGTGTGCTAATTTGAAGGTGCGGTATTGTGTATGACATTTTAACCATTCACTTTTTAAAACCCTGCTTAACAAAAAATACATACGTAAGTATTAAAGAGAAAGATTCAAAAAGAGGCTGCTGAAAGATGTACTTAAAAAAAAAAAGAGAGAGAGAGAGAGACTCTAATAATAATTTAGACTTTTCTGGGAATTTCCATTTCTCATAGGTAAACAATAAAGCAGAATCAGAGATTCAGAAATGTCAGCCATATTCAATTGTCCTCCAGTCAGCCTACATCCTAGCACATTTTAAATATATCCACTGGGATTTTTAGCACCAAAATATTGTGACACTTATCTGAAAACTACATTTAACATATGTCAGTAAAAATATTTTTTAAATAATAGTTTTTAGTTGACTGTAGTATTTCAAAATTCTGTAAAACTGAGTATATTTGTATTTAAACTTCATAAAACCTCATGGTAAAATTATCCAAATGAATAGTCATGATGAAGTGAGAAAGAATTGACCCTACATGGAAGAGATCGTCTTTTCTTTTTTTTCTTTTTTTTCTTTTTTTTTTTTCATTTTGATTTGTGAGAGTAAATAATATTTAACAGACAGAGGTAGATAAAGTCTGAAGAAACAGAAAATCTGACTGAAGATAGGAAACTTGTTAAAAAAGATAAAGAATTAAGTTTGGAAAGCAGAAGGGACAGGTCAAGATTGTAAACCACTTGGAATTTGGGAAAAAAAAATCTGTGCTGCTAGGCTGGGAAACCTTGGACCTAAGAAATCAATACAATGCAAGCTACAGGAGTTTGTATAAGACTCTGAAAAACAAATAGAAGGAAGAGGAGGAACTGATTTAGGAAGAGATTAGGTTTTAGATAGAGCCAAAATTGTAATCTCTGCCTGCCAAAGGATTTGATTTAGCTCCCTAAAACTTCAATTGTCTGTTACAAACTATTGTGGATATACTACTCAAAAAACAACAAGGACTTTTAAATGTTAAGTTGATCAGCTTGATGTCTTTCCTTCCCATTTCGGCAGAACTTCTTTGGTTAATCCATAGCTGTGATTAAGTATGAAATACAGTACTTTTTTTGTATTTGCTGGAATGAAAGAATATAGATATATACCCAAACAAGACAAAAATGAGCAACGAGAAAAAAAAACACTAAAAGAATAAGCAGACTACTTTGATAATTATTGAATATTATTGGACGGCAACAAATGCACCTTGATATTTGGGGACTTTTGTGAATTAGTTAATAAGATATTGAAAAGATAGTGAAAAGATAGTGAAAAGAAGAGTGCTGAGAAATGGGGGTTTTAGTAGCCTGCTACCTGTATGAAAAAGACAAAAAAAAAAAAGCAAAACATTTATTTGAAAAGGAAGTCTGTGAATACAAGATTTTCTTACCTTGTATTATGAATATTTATGTGGAAAGAATGCCAGTCATCTACTACTCTTGCTGCTAATACCAGCACTCGTACCAGTACTTATTTGCTTTTAGTTCATGCACATGTGCTCTCTAAAATCTGAACTGCATAAAAAAATAGCTGCTTTTTTTGAGTAGCATCTTGTCGAAGATTCTCTGAGGTAGCACTATCTATTTTCTTTGATAAGCAAGAGTACAGAGGGATCTGGATAGGCTGGATGGCTGGTCTTAGGCCAATGGGATGAAGTTCAACAAGACCAAGTGTCACGTCCTGCACTTTGGCCGCGACAACTCTAGGCAATGCTACAGGCTTGTGGCAGAGTGGCTAGAAAACTGTAGAGGTAACAGACTTCGGGGATTTGGTTGATGCCAAGGTGGCCAAGAAGGCCGATGGCATTCTGGCTTGTATCATAAATAGTGTTGCCAGCAGGGACTGGCAACTCTACCCTTACCTGAAAGGAAGCTGTGGCGAGTTTCTTTTGAATGATCAGTTTCCGTGATATTAATAAATAACTTGAGATCCAGTGATCTAAGAATCAACCCCCATCCCACGGCATGAATCTGTTCTGTAGACAGGATTACAAGAACCTTGAGTAAAGCATTATCTTAAATAAAGGAGAAGCTACTCGTAGGATGTAGGAGAGAGTAACTTTGGAAAATTACCCTTGTTGCAACGGGTCTTTTTTCTTTCTTTTTCTCTCTCTTTACTCCTCCCCTCCCCACCCTACCTTAGTGAATCAGAAGACAAAATGCAATTTGCTAGTTCACTTTTGCGTGTTTTTCTTTGTGAAAGAGCACCAAGCTCCCAGAGTCCTGAGTCAGCTGTAGTAGTGATAAACTTAGATTCCCTTTGCTGCTTGGATTTGAAGGGTGGAGGTTATTCTCTCTTTCTCTGTTAAGGTGTGTGCACAGGGATGACATGGTTAGGAACTGCAGATCCTTAACTAAATAATTCATTGTCTTTAGGGGAATGTGATGGAGGAAAAATATAATATACACCTTTTTGTAGCCTTGTCACTAAACAAACATATGGTTTGCCAAATTGTAGACAGTATCATGGATATTTTTCATCAGGTTTTAAAGGTTCAGAAGATAGGAAAACTATTGATTTTCTTTTCAGAATGTAATGTGTGTTAAATTGTATGTAATTGCTTGGAACGTACAGTAATGGTATTGCAAGGAAAATCTGAAATCTTTGCTAGTTGACAAAAAGCCTTTGCTGCTCTGCTTGATATCAGTATGTTTGCTATGTGATTGGAATATTTATGAAATACAATTTCTGTTTAATATGGTAGATCTTGCTTACAAAAGAAAAAATTTAACTAAAAAAGAAATTACAGAGCACTACAGTTACCAATCCTGACGGTACTGATAGTGAGATTTGCTGGCTCTCAGTTACTTCAATGAGAGTAAATGAACTCAAGATACAAAGAGCAGTATATTGGCCAAATACCATAAACATGTAGAAAAGATCTGCTGCTTCAGAGCTAAACTTTATTGTTGATCACTTTACCAGCTGGAGTATTTTAAACGAAAAGAAGTTCATCCACACAGGAATCCCCCAGAAGACAGCTAAAGACTCTTGCAATCATCTCCCCTAAAAGCAGGTGTTTGGAAATTTTTTGGTTCTAGGTTAGTTGTGTGGACATCTTCTAAAGTCAAGAAGAGATACCAGAACATCCAGAAGGCACATTCACTTAACTCATTTTAGCTAATTCCTATTAGCTTTTTTTCTCCCCATTAGACAATGGGAATATTTAGAAAAAACAATTCATAATAAATGCTTAACAAAATAGGTAAAGTTAGATGAAGTGAACTCATCTAAGTTATCCTGAAAGCTGATGAATTCTGAATGAGTCTGGCTGTTTTTTCCCATTCTACCTATGTGGACTTCTTTGTTGGCTTCTACAGCAGTCATACAGGTTAAAATCAGATTTATAAAAGGGGTCTTGCCCTTCACAGGTAATCCAATTAAGACTATAATGAAGAAAATCAATGTAGTTAGAAAAATTAACAGCATTAGAGGAAGCATTAGTGTTTACCATAAGTCTTCTTATCTGTGGTAGCTAAAATGATTGACTATTTTAATTTGAAACCTAGAATGCACTAAAATGATCACTAAAAGGTAGTGAAACTCATCAGACTGGAAGATTTGTTATAAATTTACTGAAGTCTGCGCATTTACTTTTCTAATACAGACTGTACTGACTATGGGAATTCACTTGAATTTTTTACACTGAAAAATCCATTAGTACACAGAATTTTTATTAAGAATGTGTACTTTAAAAGTTCTATAATTATCAGTTTATATTTGTATTTATCTGCCTGCTGTATTTTATGGCTCAGTGCATATTCATGGTCTAATGCGTGTGAATAAAGTTTGAGGAGATTTTTAGAAAACTTTTTTGGAATTTTGTTTTAATAATATATTGCAACAAAGCCAGGATTGGAAGTTAAAAAGGAAACAGAGAAATAGAGCATCGGGAGTTTATTTAATCATGTACCTTAACTGATATAATTTTCTTATTAGTTAGGTTCTGATATAGCAGTTTATTACTATTTAAAATGACATTTGAAACTAATAAATATTGTTGACTGAATATGAATTTCCTAAATATTGTTTTAAATAGAATCCTGTCCAATATTTAATTTAACAAAGTTTAATTCTGATTTTTATTGTACAGTAAAATAAAGATGTAGGGCAGAAGCAGCATGGAAGACGATCAGAACTGTTTGAGGAGACAAAAATGTATCAATAAAAAATTTTGAAAAAGGAAATCTTGCTTTTTCTCTTCTGCTCTAAGTTCTAAAAAAGAGTGGTTCCCTCAAGTTAATGGCAAAAGTCCAGTGGCTTTGATGTTTTTACTCTTTGATTACATTGTTCAGTGCAAGCTGGTTTTCCAGAACCTGACCTTCAACATCAGATCACTGAGTACATCCTACCTTTGTAACCTCTTAAAAGCAAATGACTCTGTCACACATTTTTTTCTGATATGTAATATATCACTTCCAACAACCACAAAAGGATAAAGTAATAGTGTAACAGGTATACACAGTAGGAAGACAGGATGACTGCAGTCCAGGTGTTGTGGTTAGCATATTCATTTTAACGTAAATTTTCTATATTTTGTGTAAGTGGAATTGATTAATTGCTAGTGCAACTCTAAGTGATTTTAACATTTATCCTGTGAGTATTACAGGTGTTCCAGCCTGTCCCATTTATTAGAGCACTTTGTATTTCTCTCAAGTATCTTCCTTCGAAAGGGATATCTGCCACATTTCTGTATCATATCCAGCATCAATCACTTTGATTAGGGTCTCACTCCACAAACCGAACAGCTTTTCTTCCATGGCAGCTCCATATGTTTGCTGCAGCTGTTACACTTTCCAGGCGGAATCTGACTGTGCTCTGTTCATTGACTGTATCCATGTCAAAGAGGCAGTAAATTATTCCTCTCTGCTTTGATTTGCCTTGAAATTAAGTGGCTTGAAATCTGTCTTACAGTTAGTCTACTGTTGCCTCCAATGCACAGATGAAATTGCATCTGCATGATCTTTTCCTAACTATCTGGAGCATGTATGCTTCCAAGGTTTGTTCTAACTCAAAGGTTACTCCAGAGAGGTTTTTGTATGTACTCAATGATGGAGGACTACTGTCTGTTGCAGGCTACTTTGTTGATAGAGGTGGAGTTTTATTTACGATTTTACGGTTTATCTCTTAGGAAACTATTTCTGTTTTGTTTATTATCTTGTACTGAAGCAGTATGTAGAACGAAATGTTACAGCACTACAATACTAATTATTAAACCACACTGAACACATTGCGAAGAATACATTGGCTTGGAAATTAATCTCTATTTGCAGAAATATTGAATATTTCCATGAATACACCCTCACCAGTTCACTACACTTTTGTAGAAGTAATACCTACATCTATGAAGTACAGAAGCTCAAGTTATTAAAACATGTTGACTGCCCAGATAAATGTGCAGCAGATCATTAAATTTTCACAACTAAGAACCCAAATTGGCTTGTCTAAAATATGCTTATAGTGAAACTTGCAGTAGTGAACATGTTCATATGACTGGTATTTTTAAAATCCCTATGCACTCGTGGGGCTTTTAAAAATGCATTTTGACAATTAAGATGTGCCGCCTTTGAATAACTATAGAGTATTTACTATTCTAGCAGTATGAAAAATGACCTTGGTGTCGAAATAGCTTATTTTGCACGGATCCTCTGCCTCTGTGATTTCACAGTACTGCTCTGGTTTTATCAACTCAGTGGTTACTGGAGATGAATGTTCGTGACACTGATGTGCAGTGTTTCTCTGTATGATTTCATGATGATTATAAGTAGTTGAGATGTCATAACACAGAAGCTTCATCTCTCCCACCAAGAAAGAAAAATGGAAAGCACATGCAGGCATTCGTACAAGTGCATAGTGATAGCAATAAAATGACTTCCAGGAGCTAAGACTGTTGACACAATAAAACTAGAGGCATGAAAAATCCTCCCAAAATCTTTTAAGACAGCTTTCTTTGTCAAAGTGCAAAGTCTCTGCAATTTTGAATTTGTTTAAGTAGACCTTTGTCAGAAAATTTTTTCCTTTCTTCCTATGAAATGTAAATTTTGTCTGAATATGAAAGAAAAAACAACTTAGTATTTTGTTTAATGTACAGGAAACAGTCACCTAAGAGCAGAAGATTATGTTATTTGAGTGTTTGTCATTTTTTGGTAAAATCCTTAACCAAATGCCGAAATTTTCTACCCAAGCTTTAAGCCAAAGTATTGTTTTAGTGTTTACATTAAAAAATAAATAAATAAATACTGTGTCCAGGCCTGGGGCCCCCAGCACAAAAAAGACTCAGACCTCTTGGAACAAGTCCAGAGGAGGGCCGCTAAGATGATCAGAGGGCTGGAGCACTGCTCCTATGTGGGAAGGTTAAAGGAACTGGGCTTGTTTAGCTTGGAGAAGACTCCAGGGAGACCTCATTGTGGCCTGCCAGTACTTGAAGGAAGCTTATAAACAGGAGGGGGAATGGCTGTTTATGAGGGTGGATAGTGATAGGACAAGGGGGGATGGTTTTAAACTCAGACAGTAGAGGTTTAGGTTAGATGTGAGGAGGATGTTTTTCATACAGAGGGTGGTGATGCACTGGAACAGGTTGCCCAAGGAGGTTGTGGATGCCCCATCCCTGGAGGCATTCAAGGCCA
>JAOWBP010000001.1:100755203-100765968 GCA_028571105.1 Tragopan temminckii | reverse complement strand
CCCCCCCCCCCCCCCCCCCCCCCCCCCCCCCCCCCCCCCGGGGAAAGAGGCAGAGTAAGTTAAGAGGTTAAGAGATTTCCAAGTCATTTTTAAAAGGCCAGTCTATCTTTTGGTTCTTATAGCACTGAAATCCTGAAAATTGGATATGTAGCATTTAAGTAATTATGACAGTCTTTGCTACTTAGATGTGCTTGACATAAGCCCAATCTATCATTGTTTAAGTATAGCTTTATCATGGCCAAAGAAAACACATTTAAAGCTTTTTTTCTTGCTCATATTTTATCATGTTCTCAATTTTATGATGTTGTGTTTAATCATGACTTTAAGATACTTTGAGTGTAATTTCAAACTACAAAGCTTTACAGTGGTACCATTCTAATACTTGTATGCAAGCATCTACAGTTGCTGATTAAGGACTCCAGATCAGTAAGAAGAAAATAGTACTTTTCCTCAGTTATTAAATACTACTTTAAATATATTCTGATTTTTGGGAAGTAATGTTGGAGGAAAGGTATGTGATCATTGTTCACATAGATATATATATATATACATATTTTTTAGAAACAAAACATTTGTTATTGTATTGTCCAATTTTGCTTTGATTTTACTCTGCTCTTGTGATATAAGAATCAGAAAAATACTTTCTTAGAGTTACTGTAGTGTGCTACATACATAAAGTAAAAATTTAATCCTATTACTGTGTATCTGCAATTATGCTGACAGAAAGTATCTGCAGAGAAATAAATTGTATTTGAGGTGAATATTAGTATAAATAAAAGGAATTTAGAGGGTGAGATTGTGAAGAGAACAGGAGTGTGCAGTGGTGCAGTGGTACACTCTTTTGGTGTAGAGTTCTGTTCTCTGAATTCAGCTAAGGCTGTTTAGAGTAATGGGTGACTTTTGATTCAAGAATCAGAGCTCTGGGATCCCGTCACTGTTGTTGTTCCATCCAGATGATATTAATATTCTGGCAACTATGGATTCAGATGCACTGACAGGGGAATATCTAATGTAAACCATATTGTTGAGAGCATGCCTGTCAAACAATAATTCTCTCTTATACCATGCTAATTCAGTGATAGAATCTGAATTGCAGCCTTCTTCGCAGTTTTGCACTAGGCTAGCTGGTGTGTCTGACATCTTGGTTTATTCATTAATAGTACAAAGGAAGAAATAAAGAGCATGTTGAGGATGAATTCTAAATTTCACCAAGTTATTTATGTATAATTTTCTCCCCTTTTAAGTTGTGTTTCTACCAGCCAGTAAAGAACAAAAACAAAATGTGTCTCTCTTCAGTGACAAATAAATGTACATTATCACTTGCAGTTCTGCTATTCATTTTGATTCATGCACTCTCAACAGAAGCCTTTCAGAAATGTTAGTGATGATGATCTACAGTAATCTCCTGCAATGACAGCAGTACATTAGAAACATGCTTGGTGAGACACCATGCAGATGATGCCTCTTAGCAACCTAGTTCCTTTTATTTCAAATAGCTTAACAGATTAAGAAATATCTACTTGAATATTTCTGGAGCTAAAATTCGATTTCAGATACTTGCTAATACCAATTTTTTTTTGTGTGTGTGTGTGTGCGTGTATGACTTGGTCATTTCAATTAGTACTAGAGTTGAAAAGGAGAAACTTCGAAGTTTGATACTTTCAAATATCAAACTCATAGTATAGTAAGTTCTTACGTCATATTTTGATGAAAACTAGGCTATAGGAAGATTGCTAGTTTTCCTTCACCATATAGAAAGTGAATATGATGTGTTTTCAGTCATTTGTACTTGCATATTCCATTTCAGTTTTACATAGCACAGACTCAGATAATTTCTCATTCTATGAAAGCAGGCGATCTTCTTTGTGTTATTTTATGTTTTCATTAATTTAATAGTCTCTTTTCTCTAATCTAGCATGTGTTTTTTATATTTATTTAACAATAAGTAAATTTGATAGGAAACATCATACACTTCACAGGTGGAATATCTAAAATAATCTAATCTGAGGGTATTGGACTTTGACAAGAAAGACTCAAGAGCAAAGGCCCCCAAATGATAATTAAGAATTATCTCTATTCTAAATATTTCGATTAGTTATTTTTGTTGATAGCAGTGGAGTAAAATCTTTCATGCAACTTATGTCTAATATTAATGAAATAAAATCTATCTTCAAAAGGACTTTATATGGCAAAGGAAAGCATAATGGAATTATCACTTTTCTTGCAGAATAACTTTATCTAGAGATGGGTTTATGGTACTTTTCTTGCTGTCTTAAAGGTAATTTACAGATACCTAAGTATTTTTACTTTCTCTCTTTGCATTTTATTTTTCTTTTAACACACACACACACACACACACACACACACCCACATACACACACAAGTGGAAATTATAATTTCATTTTATCTAAATTAGAAGCAGTTACATACTTTATCTTGAGTTTTTTTCTGTTATCTCCATAGACTGGTAATGAATTCTATATTTTCTTAAAAACAAAATCACTTCAAATTTTTAAATAAAGATTTGTACCTAATTATTAGAAATATTGCAGTTTAGATGCTGAAATGTGTAATAGGAATAAACTAATACTGAGGAGAATATAATATGTATGTATTATATGTAATATATAACATACTTTTAATGTAAATGCATGTCATATATATGTGTGTTATATGTATGCATTTTATCCTGACACATTTATTTATATATGTATGCATGTTATGTAATGCCCTATGAGAGAAGATTCCATCGTGGTAACTGAAACATATAAAAAATGATATAGAAAACAAACTTTTTTTCACCGCTTCCTTTCTTCAGTTTTCTTTCCTCTTAAATTTCTGTGTACCCAACAGAAGTCTTATCACTTTCTGCAGTGTTCTTGATAACTGTAAGCTCAGTTCTCTAGGGATAACTGTTTTAATCTTGATGTATAGGTAGGTGTGGATGTCTGCCATCATAAATGGAAGCATTTGTTTATCTTCAGTCTTCCCTTAACTGCATTTTCTTTAAAGTGAGGAGGAGCATAGCATAATATTCAATCTACTACACTATTTGTCACTTGAAAAAAATGTTTTTAATATTACTAAGAGGTTTTTCTGTAAGAGATGTTCCATTTCCATTCTTCTCGTAAGCTTTTTGTTTAAATCTTAAATTGCTTCCTTCTCCACATCAAGAAGAATTTCTATTGGACCATCTAAATTAAATATCTTGCAGTATTTTTTTTTTTATCCAGTCTTTTCATTTTGGTAAGCATGACCAGGGTACTAGGATTTCTCCTATATCTTAAGATATTCCTAAGCTGATTGGGAAAAATAAAAATCGTATATTTTATCTTTGATTTGTAATATGTTAATGATAGTAGTAGGTAGTAGATAATTGTGATTAGTGTTGTTTAGAGAAGATGAAATCCACAAATAGTTCTAAATACAAAATGGGATCTTAATTTCTCCCTGCCTTTTGCTCATTTTTCTGTGACTCCTCCTCCTTTTTGCTTCATTGTTACACCAAGGAAAAGATCAAAAGTGACTGGAATTGTGAATCATTGCATTCTGGAAGACACTCACCTAGCGCTTCTATGAACACTTTATTCTGACAAATGCTTGTCTGCAGAATAGCACTCTATTGTTCTCAAGGAATAAAATATTCTAATTTAAATGTTATGTACTTTATGAAAGTTTCTAAGACACTATCAGTGCATTTATTAGAATAAAATGTTTTAATTCTAGAACTTCATTTATCTACTGCTTACTTTAATTAACATAGTGACTAGTTCAGAGCATAATAATTCTATTTGAGATAAATCGTATTGATTGTTTGTATATATATGAACCCTAAGATTGAGATTTTTTTTCATCCATCTCTTACCGTAGAATCCAAGATCATATTTTAGCGGGCTTTCACTGTATGTATTATATATATAAGGTTACAGGTACAGTTTTTTTCTGTCTCAAACAACTTCATCAGCTAAATGACATTCCATGCAGCTATGCAGCTATACCTTGTTGCTTTTCTTATTTTGTTTCACTAACCAAACCAATCCAGAATTTTTTTATGTTTTTATGTTTTTTTATATTTTTATGTTTTTAATGACTGACTTCTGCAGACGTGTTTTGCTTTTTGTGATACTTCATATAGAAATGCTTCCATTTGAAGAAGTATTTGGCAATATTTGGTGGCTGAGGGCTTGAGAAAGAAGAAAACAAAGGAAAGAATGGGAAGAGAAGAAACTGCATTAGAACAGATAAGTGATTAGGAGATTCACCTGTGGTGGTTTCAGATGTACATCCTCATTTGCCTTACTTTAAACATACCTAAATCTCAGCATCTGATGCTCTACACCAGGTTTTTCTCTCCCTACAATGCCAGTAGTTTTTGCTGACATGGACATTTAAGCATGTAGTTGATTACTTGTAACTAAAAACCAGTGTTATGCACTGGCACTGCCATGGCTGTTCTGGAAGCTGATACAGGTCCAGGAAATCTTCAAGCACACCAGAAATAGCTGAGATCTGACTGCATAGAGCCATAGAGGAATTCCTCCTCCAGTTGTGCTTTGAGCAGGGCTCTCCTTCAGAATGTAATCACATCACCCCATGCAGAATTGCAGGGGTTGGAAGGGACCTCAAGAGATCACTGAGTCCACCCCCCCTGCCAAAGCAGGTACCTTACAATAGGTCACACAGGTAGATGCCCAGATGGGTCTTGTGGAGTCTCCTATAGAGATATTCAACCTCTCTGAGCAAGCTGTTCTAGTGCTCCATCACATTTACTGTAAAAAAGTTCTTCCTTGCATTTGCATGGAACTTCCTATGTACAAGTTTTAGGCTATTACTCTTTTTCCTATTGATGCATGCCACCGAGAAGAGCCTGGTCTCATCCATTTGCCTCTCACCTCCCTTTAGAGAAACATTAATCAGATTCCCTCTCAGTCTTCTTTTCCCTGAGCTGAACAGACCCAGGTTACTCAGCCTTTCCTCATATGGGAGATGCCTTAGGCCCTTTATCACGTTTGTAGCCCTCTGCTGGAATCCTTCTAGGAAATCTCTCTTTATTGAACTGGGGAGCCCAGAACTGGACACAGTATTCTAAATGTGACCTCACCAGGGCAGTGTAGAGGGGGAGGATCACCTCCCTTGACGATACTATTTTATTTCACCCCAGAACACCACTGGCCTTTTTGACCACAAAGGCACACTGCTGGCTCAAGGCCAGCCTGTTGTCCACCAGATCACTCAGGTCCTTCTCCACAGAGGTCCTCTCCAACAGGTCATCCCCCAACCTGTACTGGTGCCTGTGGCTATTCCTCCCTAGGTGCAAGACTCTGCACTTGCTCTTGTTAAATCTCATCATATTCCTCTCTGCCCATCTCTCCAGTCTGTTCAGGTCTTGTTGAATGGCAACAGAGCCCCCTGGTATGTCAGCCACTTCCTCCAGATTTGTATCCTCAGCAAACTTGCTGAGGGTAGGCTCTGTCCCTCCATCTAGATCGCTGCTGTAGATGTTGAACAAGGCTGGACCCTACTCTGGGGAACCTACTCTGGGGAACACTGCTAGTTATAGGCCTCCAGCCAGACTCTGCACTACTGATGACAATCCTCTGAGCTCTGCCAGTCAGTCAGTTCTTGATTCACCTCACCGTCCAGTCATCTATCCCACACTTTCTAAGTTTCATAGCAAGGATATGATGGGAGGTGGTGTCAAACGCCTTGCTGAAATCGAGCCACCGAACATCCACTGCTCTCCCCAAGTCTACCCAGTCAGTGAGGACATCATAAAAGGCTACCAGGCTGATCAAGTGTGATTTCCCCTTGGTGAGTCCATGTTGACTACTCCTGATACAACCTCTTCCAATTGCTTAGAGAGGGTATCCAGATCAAGTTGTTCCATCACCTTTCCAGGAATGGAGATGAGGCTGGCTGGCCTGTCATTTCCCAGATGTTAAACTTCCCTCTTTCTGTTGTGCGTGCTCTTTCAGAAGGAGACACAGTTTCTTACTAGCTTCATCAGAAACAGTTCTGGGATGGAAAATGCCTGAAACAAAGCAGGGAGTCATCCAGTCTCATCCACTCAAGACAATGAAGTAAACTTACTATGTAAATAGAAGAAAAAAAAAAAAAATAAAATAAAAAAATCTTGTCACCTTATTCTTTTAGGGATGCCTTTGAAAACTACCCTCATTTTTACTTACTGTCATGTAAGTGCATCTTTTCTAGTTCCGAGGAAATCCTTTTACAACCTTCAGAGTGCCAAAGGGATATTTTCTTGTTATTTGAAGAGTGCTAAGTAATGTATCAAAGGTGTTGCTTGTCTTGCTTTAAATGAAGTTCAGTGTAAGAGTGGTTATTAAGAAAAAGATGCTTTTCTTTGTAATTTTAAATGTTAAATAAATCCAGATGATTATTTGAGATGGTCTCTGAAAAAAAAAAAAAAAAGTAAGGCCAGAGAGAATAGCTTATGATTCGATTCTCTACTTTATCTTCATTTATGTAGATGATATACTTAATTAAAACATTATATAGCCCCGTCCTTCCCACTTCCCTGCTTTCCAAATGCAGGTGATTGTAAGGCAGGGGAATCTATTCTTCTGAAAACTTAAATATGCTTTAAATTCATTTTAAACAAAGTCAAACTTGAGCTCAGTCTGCGCACATGATTGTCTCCAACTTCTCTTATCTCATCAAGTGAACATAATTGCCCCCTTATTTCAGTGTCCTTAATGAAAATGACATAAAATGAAATACAAAAGGACTGTAGTCTGATGTTCTGAAATGAGAGAGATCACTTTGTTCATGTGTGGACACTGTAAGTAATAACCTTTCTTGATTGTCAGGTTTTTGTCATTCACTTGGCTTGGAGGAATTAAGTAATGTCTAACCATCTGCTTTAAATGCAAACGCTGGGAAAATATATGCATATATAAATACAATTCTCTGATACGTAATTTCAGTGGATCCTTTCGTAATTCTACATTGTTCTGTGTGACGACATTCACAGACCTTAAATGCTGTAGACAGTTCTGATGAAATCAGACATTTTGTTGGCTTGAATTTTCTTCAGTGCTGGAAAGTGTTATGCTACCAGTCTTTTACTTTGGGTTGACTTATTGATTTTTCTATACTACATTACAGTTTTGATGCAGTCTTCAAGATGGTTAGTCTGCTGTTATCAAAGAAATACTAATGATGGTTCACATAAAATAGAGAATAATGTATATATAGTTCTGAACTTCTATAATACGAGCCTGACTGTAATATCAAAGTGTTTTAAAACAACGTTCTTGCCGTGGGAGCCCCATGATCTGTATGTTATAGGGTTGAATCATTAACAGTGCTGAAGTCATGTCTTGACATGGGATAAATTCATGCTTAAAGTATTTAGAAATCTTTTAGAAAATCTCTGTGTGGGAAATAAATAACATGAAGTTCAAAGAGGTTGATGAAGATGGTGAAGGCTGCAGAGGGCTAGATGCGTGAGGACTGGCTGAGGTCCCTGGGTTTGTTCAGTTCAGAGCAGAGGTGCTTGGGGGAGGCCTTATGGTGGCCTGCAGCCCCTCACAGGGAGCGGAGGGGCAGCGCTGAGCTCTGCTCTCTGTGACAGTGACAGGACCCTAGGGAATGGCATGGAGCTGTGTCAGGGGAGGGGCAGCTGGGGGTTAGGGAAAGGCTCTGCACCAGAGAGCGGTGGGCATGGGACGGACTGTCCAGGGCAGTGGGCATGGACCCTGGTGTCTGAGTTCAAGAAGCTCATGTCAGTGTTCTCAGACATAGTGTGTGTGGTACTGTGTGAAACCAGGAGCTGGACTCAACTGTCCTTGAGGATCCCTTTCATCTGAGGATACTGATTCTATGATTCTGTTGATCTATGATTCTATTTCAGCAGAGAAAAACAAAGAAACAAAGACAAAGTTCATACTAGAGGACATTGAAAAATTTAAGTGTTGCTGTTATTTACAACAAAAACAAGTAGGCATACAAACAAAAAAAAAATTATAAAAGGCCCGCAGTACTTTCTGGTCATCTAATCTAATACATAAGTGTGTATACATGTATAGTATGTATATACGTTACGTACTCATATATAATTAAGATTGCTTATGATAGTTTAAGATATTCTGGTGAAACAGATTTCTGAACTGAATCATAGATAAATGTTCACTATATCTTTTGAATATATCTTTGGAAGTGTTCCCGATGTCTTTTGAAAATGCCTTATTTTCACTAAAAAGCCATGACCTAACAATTTATTTGATTTATCTGTACATAATACTGGTTGGATTCAAACTGTTTTAAGCTACGAACTCTGATTTAAGTGTCAAGGTGTATTAGACCATGTGGTTTCACTGTTTCTCCTGAGATTTTCTGGGGGGTGCCAGGGTAACATAGACATTTCTGTCATTGTGCATAACAAAGCATTATATAATTTGAAGTTTTTTTCCTTCTTTATGAAAGTTTTTTAACTTCCTAACCAAAAACAACATGGGTAAAAGTCCTGCTGCTCATTGCCTATATCATTTAGAAATTATAGAAAGTAGATTAATCTGACCATTTCTTTTTCCATTACAGATTGACATGAAATAGAAACTACAGCAAATGTCAGTGTCCAGTGTTGCTTTTAGAAACCAATTTACCAGTCTTGATAGCACCTCTCAGATGACTGATAGTATTTTTTTTTAATTTCCCTCTCAGGGAAGTTATGTAATAAATTGTGCTTCATAACTCAGAGTGACTGAAAGGCTAAATTTAGCTCTGATGGGTTTTTACATCTAAATTGATCAATAAATTAGATGGATTAATTAAGTTCTTCTGTCAGGGCCAAGGACTGTCAATGTGCGGCCTTGCTGATGTATCATTTATTAGCATCTCAAAGAACAATAACTTTAACAATAACTTTAAAAAGTCTCTGTATATCCTTTGCCATTTTAAGGCCTTGAAAATATTTCAAATTAAAGTAAAATTTTATCCTTCTTGGAAAACAGAAAATTCCCATCAGTCTCATCAGTACAGACCAGCACTCTGGCTTGAAAAATAATTTCAGGAAGAATGTAATGTATTAATGATAGCTGAATATGTTAGAAGTACGTTTCCTGACAGATGAATACATTTATATTTTGTCCACGTAGCTAAAATTTCACTTGATCAGTATGAAATAATGTAGGGGAAAACTGTAGGAGTATTGATGCATGAACAAATATGTATAGTCACTGTTACTGGCATTTTTATAGAATCTGTTTTACACTGGATGTGCTTATACTGAAAATACTTTTTAATAACTAATTAATCCATTTCATATTCAGAATAAATTGTAAATCAAAGTATTATTTCATAATCTCACTGGTTTACCAATTTTATAATTTTTAGTTGTTTTGAAGTTATCTTATGATGTCACTAAGTTAGTTGGCCATCCTGAGGAACATTGAATTATCTAGTGTTTTAGTATGAAAAACAAAAAGCATACTCATGTAATTATAAGGTTCAGTTTATTTTTATAGACAGTGTAGCATTTATAGTATTTTATGTCATATTTTATATCGTTGTATTTCTGCTCTTTCATTGTCTCTTAATGGTCTGTCATTTACTCCTGAATCAGCATACAACACTGCGTCCAGCATTTCCTCAAAATGACTTTGACTTTGGACTTCAAACTGAAAACAGTTTAACTGTAAAAACAAAATCAAAAACTTAGTCACTTAAAATTACCAAACTTTTTTTGCATTGTGTATTTGCAGAAGGTTTTAGATAACTGAAGCTCCACATGAAAATGGTAAAAAATACTGTAGTCTCTTTGGTAACCATTCCCTGCAGGCATCTATATGTAGAATATGACTTTCATACTTTCAAAATTCCATCAGTTGGTGAACTGCATCATTAAATGCCTAAATATTTTTGTCAGTCTTGCTCTTGTTCCTTCAGACTCTATACAGTGAAAGGAACAGAGTTACAGTGACTTGGAAGGAAGCATTTGTTGATATGTACAGTAATTAAATAAGCATGCATACATCAAGTGCACCCTCAGCAAGTTTGTGGATGACACCAAGCAGAGCAGTGCAATCGATACGTTGGAAGGAAGGGAAGCCATCCAGAGGGACCTGGACAGGCTGGAGAAGTGGGCCCATGAAAACCTAATGAGGTTCAGTAAGGCCAAGTGCAGGGTGCTGCACTTGGATCAGGGCAATCCCAGATATTTATACAAACTGGGGGAAGATCTCCTTGAGAGAAGCCCTGTGGAGAAGGTTTGGGGGTCTTGGTGGATGAGAAGCTGGACATGAGCCAGCAGTGTGTGCTTGCAGCCCAGAAGGCCAACTGTGTTCTGGGCTGAATTAAAAAAGGGGTGGCCAGCAGGGAGAGGGAGGTGATTGTCCTCCTCTACTCAGCTCTTGTGAAGCCCCATCTGGAGTACTGCATCCAGACCTGGGGCCCCCAGTACAGGAAGGATGTGGAGCTCTTGGAGCGGGTTCAGAGGAGGGCCACTAAGATGATCAGAGGGCTGGAGCACCTCTCTTATGAGGGAAGGTTGAGAGAAGGCTCTGGGAGACCTCACTGCGGCCTTCCAATACTTGAAGGGAGCATACAAACAGGAGGGGGAATGGCTGTTTATGAGGGTGGACAGTGATAGGACAAGGGGGAATGGTTTTAAACAGAGACAGGGGAGGTTTAGGTTAGATATTAGGAGGGAGTTTTTCACTCGGAGGGTGGTGACTCACTGGAACAGGTTGCCCAAGGAGGTTGTGGATGCCCCATCCCTGGAGGCATTCAAGGCCAGGCTGGA
>JAOWBP010000001.1:100723781-100744087 GCA_028571105.1 Tragopan temminckii | reverse complement strand
AAAAGAGGGAAAATTTTGAGTGGATGTAAGGAAAAAGTTTCTTACAATAAGGTAGTGAAGCACTGGAAGAGGTTGCCCAGAGAGGTGGTAGCCCATCCTTGGAGACATTCAAGGTCAGGCTCGGTGGGTCTCCGAGCTACCTGATCTAGCTGTAGATGTCCTTGTTCATTACAGGGGATTTGGACTCAGTGACCTTCGAAGATCCCTTCCAATTCAAATGATACTATGATTTTATTATCCTGCACATAAATGCTCTGTCAGAATATGTACAGTGGAGTTTCTGTCCTTAGAATATAGACTCACCAAGGTTGGAAAAGACCTACAGGATCATCCAGTACAACCAACAGTTGCCAATAGTTGAGGCAAAATGTCTCTGTCATTAGTGAATTAGATGGGTGATATTATTTAGAGAATGTTTTGGAATTAAATTGTTCCCAAAAGTGTCATTGCCAATCAAAGTAAATAGAATATTCTGTTCTAAAGTAGGCATTTACTTGTACTGAACTTAATAATATTTTAAACTTATGCTAATACATGTTTTTTTCTCATTAAAAGCTCCTTGGAACGAAAACAAGCTCTTGTTTATCCATTGTTCTTCTACCCCCGAGTGAATAACACACTAGCGCGCTTTTCCAAGGCTTTCTTTTTCTTTTCCTACCCCTATTGCACCACTGGTGACATAATGAAATACTAGGTTCTTCTCACTTTCTCTCAGGTCGCTCAATTGTAAAAAGAGCAGTAGACATGGGGAGTTTGATTCAGTTCAGCTAAACACATTATTTGTGTAGGCTCTGCTGTGTGGGAATTAGGGCCTTGCTACTTGTCTTGCTTTCAGATAGGATGGTGTATTGCCCTTAGTTCTTCACTGAGCTAGACAGTACAAAGCAGAACTAAAAGATACTTCTCTCGTGATTGGGCAAGAAGACGTTTAAAACACAGTGGCCAACTTCTGTCTCTAAGAGACAGATGTATCTCATAGTTGAAACATTTGCTGTTCAAAGAACACAGGTGTCTCAGGACACATCACAGCTGTGTAGGCAGAGATGCTTTTGACTGATAGAGCCAACCTTCATGAGTTATGTGGGACTGAAGAGGGTGCCCTGCTGACCTGTGTCCCACAAGGCAATGTGAGACCACTGGAAAGCTACTGTATTTTCTATTCCTCTCCTGAAGTTGTTCTTTCTGTTCTCATCAGTGGTTCCCCTACGTACGTGTCAGATAGTTTTCAGCTGACTGTTTTAATTTATGGAAATCAATTCAATTGTTTATTCAATAGTGGATGCTCAAGGATATGGTGTATGACATTTCAGTTATCTGCAATCTGCTACCATTTGTTTCTTTCTTAACAGAAAAAGCAAAATCCAGAAATCTTGACCACTGTGTACCACACAGAAAGTCACTCAATAACATCATGGGGAACACATTAAACAATGCAAATGGTGTGCAAAATATGTTTACTAGTCCATCATCTTAAGTGCAAATGCAACAATGACATAGTTTTACCCAAAAATGGAAAACAGATAGTAAGCCAGACAATTGTCTAGTTTTGACAGTAGGTTTCTTCCTTATAAAATCCTTTAACTACTTTATTTGCTTAAAGCAAAGCAGGTTTATTTGTTGAAACTTTTGGGAATATCAGGTTGTGTTTTCATACATAGGAGAGTCACAGAATGAAGTTAACTAATTCTAGTCAAATCATCATTTCTACAGTATCTTGCATGATGGACAGAGTCCATATCATTAGCAAACTAATCTTATTAACTAATATAGCACTTTCATGACACACTATAGTTCAATGTTCAGGACAGGTGTAGTACCTAAAGAAAGAGGCCTTTTTCCTGTGCTTTCAATGAAAATACATGTCAAGCCATGTATGGTTGGACAGACCAGTGGGAAACAATTTCACAATTCTAGATAGTTTGATAAGTCTATCCTAAAAACCCATTGCTACAGAACAGTTGAGAAGTATTTTTCAGGGATCACAAGGTCCTATTTGTTTTGTTTTTTTTTTTCTCTGTGAAGGGGATAGGATGGAAGATAATGAAGTAATTTGGAACATGTATAAAAGAATATCCTTCCAAGTTAAAAAGGCAACACAGGAAGAAGAAAGATTTTCAGATAATTAGCTGATGGACAGGAGCTAGCATTTATAGACTAATGCTGAAATACAAGACTGTAAATTTACAGTTAGAGACTGAGCCAGTAGAAAATTTCCTACATCAAGTAAGTATAATTTAGCTTTTGGGAAGGACCCAAAATGAACATAAGTAAAATTAGGAGAAGATATATATGTATATTTTCCCCCATTTTATTTCCTTATCAGGAATTGCTTTACTGTGTTTAATTTAATTTCTGCTGAGCTGTTTTGGGAAGCACGTGTGTAAGAGTATGTATTCTCCTCACAGTGAGTATTTATGACGACTTAAGAAAAAAATCATGCTTGGCATTACCCCAAGGAACATTACTGTTGAGATACAGCTGTATTTCTATTTCTGACTCAACTGGAAACTGAGATACTCAGCAGTACAGATGCTAGAGGCTTCCTATGTCATTTTTGTTTTAAGCAATGACACTTTCTACCAAAAATAATTTTTAAAATTAATAACATGCCAAGTTAAAATTTATGTGGAATACCTTTATTCACAAATATTCAACGGGATTTCATATTGTGCTTCATGCAAACAAATAACCCAGTGCTGCACTTCTGAAATGGTGAATACTACACAGAGCTGAAATATACTTCCATTCTTGCAATTGTATAAAAAAGGGCAAGGAAAAATCCCTGATTCTAAAATGTAATGTTAGTCTACTATTCACCCAAAGAGTCAAGCATCTTATAGCCAGAGAGTTTGTAAGATATACTGGCGTTCATACAACTTCAGAAGCAGCAATGAAGCTTGTAACTACCATAGGTTGTCTTAATTTTCTGGAAGAATTAACAATAACAACAAAAAAAAAGATTAAAAAAGCCTTTTGTATGTGGATGTGTCATCTGTGTATCTGCCTACTGCTTCCAGAAACAGCAAACTTCTGCTATTTCCATTTTAAATCAGATTTTTTTTTTTTAAATTAATAAATTTCTGCCTGTTTACTAGTAAACAACTAGTAAAAACTAATTGTTGAAAAAAGGCTGTTTCCAATGACTAGGTATCACTTAAAGTTAGTGTTAAGAATTTGGTTTCTTAGAATTATGCCTTTTGTTTTTCAGTTTAAAACCTAGCAATGCATTACAGAATATAGGCCTCAGACATGCTCACTGTAGTAGCAAAAGAATTTTCTGTGCATTATAAGATCCCCCTTGGGATGTTTCTTTTTAATTTCCTTCTGACTTGCTTATTTTATCTTTGCAAGGAGTTTCAACAAGGTGACATTTTCTAGACTAGTCAGTCGCTGAGGCATTCACCTGGAACAGGAGACAAGTGATGTTAAGCACCTGCTTTGAATCAGTCATGAGAATGATGTGAGCCAGGTTCCACAGCTTCTTTAATGATGTTCAAAGGCATAAAGCACCAACTCCACTATAGCAATCTTTAGTTTGCTTGCGTTTTTGATTTTTAAAATGAAGAAAAGGCCAGCAAATAGCTTCTGCTGCAGGAAAGGTAGTGGAAACAGAACGGTTGGAAGACCCTTAGGGAGAACCTGGATAAGATCTGCTTTAGTGCTTATAGTGCTCCCTGGAGGTAATGGCTAGTGCTGGAAGCCATTTTCTTCCTTCACACCCTTTAGTGGAAACTACTTTCTGGTATCTCATAGACAACAGCAGGCTTTACTTTCTGGGGATTTACTACAAGTAAAGTAGGCTGCAGCCTATTTTGCTTATGCCTTTAAGCTAGACCTTAATCTCTGAGAATAAATGTAAATGGGAATGGATTCTACTGTTTTAAATGCAATTAATTGTTATAAGGACTTTTTTTTTTTTTTTTTTAACAGACTTGACAACATAAATGACTGAAATATAAATGTACCACAACAAGAATTTAGTTGAAAGAGCCATTACTCATTGATATTCTTATATTACAAAGGCTTTCTTTAGTAGCTTTAAGCTTTATATCTTTTGCTTCATGCTTCTTTTACAAATACATGTATACAGAAATACAAACATATATGTGTGTAGGTGTATGTATTTATGTTTCTTTCAGAGCTATCAGCAATATTATTTATTTTTTTTAACGGTAGGTCAGTAACAATGTTTCTGGATCTGCTTTCCCAGTCAGAAGTTATTTACTGAATTTGTAAATGTATAATAAGCTCCTGTTGTTCTTTAGACAGTATTTATTAGGCTCACGCAGAGCAAGGTGCTGACTCTCACTAGTACCCTTGAGGCTGAAGATAGCAGCTTCAGGATTTCCTGCGGCATCAGTTAGTGCAGTGAGAAATGGGATTTTGATTTCAGAAATGCTTGACTCAAGTCTGCAGTAAAATGTTGCATAATGCTTTGTGATATCTATTCATTGTTTCCTGGAAAATTAACCTTTGTTTCTGGCTTCCAAAATGCTAAACTTCTATGTCATTTATTATGTCTGTGGTCACATTATTTGTTTAAATAATCTTGACTAAAAATGTTCATATTGCTTCAAATTTAACTTGGAGAAATCCCATCTGTGACATTTAGTTCCTTTGCTGATAGGCAATTTATTGTCTAACTTCTCTAAGGTATGTGAATGTGGATAAATTTTAGTCCTTAACCTGCAGTGCCAAAGTGCTAGTGTTAGTTCACAGCCAGTGAATGAGTAAATATATTACTATTACTTTTTATCTCTGTGTTTATAAATATCATTATCAAAAATTAGGTATCAAAATCTGCTGTTTTCAAACTGTTTTCTCACTCATCTTTGATAAAGCCACAATCATGAATGCATTAGGTTTGCATTTCTCAAATAGCTTGAAATCTAACACTTCTGAAGATAGATTCTTCAGGAGTCATCATTATTTAAGTAATTCTTCCCATAATGTGTTCTTTTACGCCTCCACTATTTTTTATTTCCAACTTGTTCTCTCCTAAAATAAAGCTATTTTAAGATACTGCTTTCAGAAATGTCTTAGGTACTCGGTAACCTGACTGCCAATGAAAGTGCAAAAGATGCATGAACTCTTTTAAAATCAATCATTGAACTGTGTGATTCCTTTTGAGAATGTTTTCAATTGCTGTACAGTACTGTGATCAGCAGAGGTCAATATCAAAACTACATTGGTTTCATCTGAGTCTTTCTTAGAAATTTCAAGAACCATTGATCACAGCCCTTTCTTTTGTTATATAAGACTTTACATAAAATACGTGCTATCATGAGTATAGCTATACTATACTTTCTAGGTGGACTAGCCAGAAAGCTTAGCTCCCTTCACAAATTAAAATATTAAAATGTAGGTTGTTAGTCCTAAAATGTAGCAGCCATTTCAGAACAAAGCTGGAACAATATTATGACTAGATTACATCCTTACACCCTCTGAATTAACAAAATGTGTGCTCCCCGTTTTCACCTGCTGCTCATACCATTTACTCTCCTGAGAATGTGAGCGGTAGAAATAGAGGTGTAGGTGTGCTGAGGACGTGGTCTAGAGCGATCACAGGTATGGGTTGACAGTTGGACTAGGTGATCTTATAGGTATTTGTGATTCTAGGAGTAGAAATGGAAATCTTTGTTTACATCTGAAGAGGTGAAGGCTGAGTCACAACCTGATTCTTCTCTCTCCCATCCTAATAATGTTCTCATTTGCTGCAGTGAATGTGTTTGATTTAGTTGATATGCTTTCAGCTCATATAAAAGGAACTTACAGGAGTCTCTGGTGGGCTGTTGTGGTTCCCTGTTCCCAAGAAGATGACCAAATTTGTTTGTAATTAATGTCTCTTTTCATTGTGAATCTTGTGCTCAGTCTGTAGAATGAATAAATGGAAGAAAACCAGTGCAGAAGGGTATCCTTTTTCCTCTTCCTCTTCCTTTTCTTTCTAGAATGCAATTACATGATTGAGAGAATTTGATATTATTTTTAGAAGCTTAGTGAAAACACCGTTTTTCATATAACAAATTCATCAAAAATGTTTCAGGAGATCTGTTAGAAGGTTTTAGCAGGGACGTGGTGAATTTTCAATGTATCTACAAAATTAGAAGTATGGCTCTAGATTTAAATTTAGTGCGTGTACGCGTTTTCCTTTAGGTGATTTCAGTTTACATATTCTTTTCAGTAAAAAGGAATCATTTTGGTGCATTAAGTTGCTAAAAAAGAACTGTATTTAATGTTTCTACAATGCCAGTATTATGATTAATTACTACACAGTTGTTTCAATACCAACATAAAGCTAATGTTTTCTTTTTTCCTTTTTGATACGCTAGAGAGCAGCTGCGGAAAGAGAGAAGATGAAAGTTCATATTCCAAACCTGATTCTCTTGTATGCTACTCTAACTCAGAGCTTGAAGGTTGTGACCAAAAGAGGATCAGGTAAGTAAATCTTTATCTCTGCTCTTACAATGCATTTTGAAAGAAGAAATCCATAAAATTTGCAAATATACATTATGATGTTGTTATAGTTGTTTGAAGCATAGTTAAAAGGATTTCAAATTCTGCAGCAAACCAATTTAGCAACTTCTGTATTATTTTAGACTTTATTCTATAGTGTGAACTTGATGGAAAATCAACAGTTCATCTGCTAAAGGAGAATATCTTTTTTTTGTTTTTTTTTTCTGCCATTGTATCCCCAGGATTGTTCAGCTTGCTTAAAGACTTTATAGCAGTCACTGAGCTACTGTACTTCAATGTGAACAGTTTATCTGTTTGACTATCTTGTTTATGGTGAAGAATCTCTTGGATATGCATGTAGCTTTGGCATAGACCGTTTTCATAATTAACAAAAAAAAAAAAAGCACATTAATTTAATAAATTTAATAACCATGAAAAGTGAATAAGAAAATGCATTTTTAAACGGGCTATCAGGTATGTTGTAAAAGAGATTCATACAACAAGGAAAATATAGATGGCTTTTCAAGAATCCACAGAGGGTGATATATTTGCCCATCGTCTTTCATAGTGTTACTGTTTGTATGTTTAAAAGAAAAAAAGGAACTTCGATACTGAGACAATGGTTTGCTTTTTTCATCATGAAATTCTAACTTCCCCTTCTATTCCTTTTCATTGGATAATGGAAAATTTGCAGGGCAATATTTCTGCAAACTTTTACTTTGATCTGCGGTTGTAAGGAAACTAAATCCTTGATGGATGACTTGATCCCATGTTGATAGGATTAATTAATTTTGTTGTAACTGGTTATTTTTCTTTTGTCATTTGATTGCTCTAGGTGGCTTTCTGTTCTAGAAGTCTGGACTTGATTTGTTTATTTATTTATTTTCTTTTCCTTTTATCTGTTTCCAGTTAGAGTTGGCTGCTAGCAATGCTTGTGATACTAAAGAGATGCTTAGGGAGATCTCTGTACATTTTGGGCAACAGTTTAAATAGCGTCTTGTATTTTCAATAGATCCTACTCATAACATATGAAACTAGTTCTGTCTTCAATGTTTTAATGACTGAGGGAAGGAAAATAAGGAGTACCACTCTAATATCTTAAAATATTTCTCAGTCAGGACTTGAGACTGTGATATATTTAAGCTCAGGAAAACTGGATTCTGTTCACTATGTACAGAACAAAGGAGTTGGTGATGAGATGATGTATTTGCAACATGACGTCTGCCTAGACAGAAATCATTTGAACGTGTCTGGGTGAGGTTGTTCTTTTTGATCACAGTTTAGCGTTTGTGAGCTTTCAGTTGAGGTCCCTTAATCCAAATGTAGTATAAACAGTATCAATCCTCTTGAAGTATTTTTTACCATGACAGATGTTTTAAAGGGAAACAAAAAAGCAGCCAGTTATAAAATACTTCCCACTTCAATGCGACAGTAATAAGAACTCAAGTTTTCTTTGGATTTTATTTCATTGTTTTTGCTTGTATCATCTTTCTGAGATTAGCCAATTGAAGGAAAAGTGTTAAATATTCATGTTAATTTCTGTTTGGGAAAGTTATATAATTGATGTCCAGGCAGAGAAAAGAAGACTTTTTCAGCTATACTGAATATTTTCTCATCCTATGCAGTAGAAAAGGAAAAGCTTTAATGCAAGTCTTTGAACCTTACTACAACATGGGATTTGCTTATGGTCTTGCATGAAATCTGCTATTATAGTATTTAGTTTGTCAGCTACATTGCCAAGAAGACTCTTTTGTGCAAAAGAAAAAGCTGAGTTTTACTGAAATTTCAGCTTTTACTATCTTTCTTCATGCCATTTAGTGACTTCAGATGTGGTGAACTTCTATAAAAGTAGGTGAATGTAGTGAATAGATGATAATGCTTAGCTTGATTTTTTTTTTTTTTTAATTTTTTTTCCTTGGCTGATTTGGGAAGATTATTTTTCAATCCTGAATTGTTTCTATGAAGAAAACGTGGTGTGTGTGTGTGGTTTGGTTTTTTTTTTTTTTTCGTTCAAGGAAGTTTTAGAAAATAAGATTCATTTATGCGTACAGTGAAAATATTTTTTTTCTTCCTGAAACTAATCAATTTACAGTTTTATATAAAAGTTACATAGTTATATGTAAGGAAAAAAAAAAAGTATAATTTAATGTCAGCGTGTTAATCAGAGGCAGCAAATGGTGAGGTTTATATATGTTTAGTTGTGTGCATTGCATTCTGCCACCTGGATCAAAAGTTTGGCTGTGGCTTACTTTGTATTCATTACTGTGTCTCTAGGAATCTCGTTATATATGCCTGAAGTGTGATTTTATTTCAGAGTTGAATGCAGCTGTCCTTCTCTTATTTCTTTCATAAAGATTGAATATCAGAGCAAAATAGAAAACTGTAATGCTTTAATATAGGCAATTTTTGAATGAAAACAAGAAAACAGAACTGAACCTTTCATTTGGAATTTATTGTGTCTCAATTTTGGAAGTGTAATGAATCAAGACTAAACTAAAATTGAAGCATGATGTAAATGTTATTTTTTAATTGAAGAAGTAGAAGCTTCAAAATAAAATCTTTTACATGCCTTTTTAGAATTTTTTTTTTTCATAGTAACTGAATATTTGCTCTTAATGGTGTCCTGCCAACCTCTTCTACCCTTTTCTATGATAGCACATTTTCATACTGATGTAAATATGGAGTATTAGTAGCCATTTTTTTTTTTTTTTTTTTTTTACAGATACATTGCTTTTTGCTGTTATGAATCAAAGCAATGTATTTAGAGTGAAGGAGTTGTTGCATTAGTATTCTCAATGGTTGTCCTGACTGTGGCTTGTTCTTTCTGTTCATTTTTGTTGCGCTTGTTTCTAAATATCAAATCTGAAACAAATTTAATGTTTCTTATATATTTAACCTCTGTCTTTTGTGTTTAAATGAGATCTGTTATTGAAAATATGCCTTCTCTGTACTGTACTGGTTAGATTTCTCCTGCTAGGGTCATTTTCTCTAAGGTTCTTATCAGCTATGCTAAAAAGATAGTGATTAGTAAATTTAAGTCTGAATTTCTCCATCTGGTGTAAATGCATTTCCAATCGCTGTTCTGATCTGTCAAGAACATGAAAACCTACCTTCAGAAAGTCAGTGAGGATTCATGGCATGCCAAAAATGTGAAAGTATTTGCAGGTTCAAATTCTGTTTGTTTGTTATTTAATGGATAACAATTCTGACCATCTACTAGCTTTCAGGATTTAAGTTATATCCCATAATTTTATTCTTGTCTACGCTTCCTGTTGACTGAAAAAACAGCAACGTTGTAAGAGAAGATTTAGATTGTGCTGCACTGGACTAAACGGTTGTAAGAGTTGTCATTATGCCAAACATTTGAATGATATTATTTAGAGTCAAGCTTTGGATCTTCCATAAACACTGGAGCAATTATTAACTTGTTCTACCACTGTGGGATATTTATCAGTTAAATATAATAAATGTGTGTAGGGAAAGGCGTTAATGAAATAGTTGGTACATTTTCATTAAAACGTGTTTTAAATTAGCTGGCTCATAGCTGCGTGACGTACTTGTGTAACACTTCAACTTTGTGTTTGATTCTGTTTCTATCTGACAGAACATATATCAGGTATTTTAGAAAATTCCAGAAAATACATTTCTGTAAGGCAGGGAATGATTTCAAATGACTCTAACATAAAAAGGATTTGTTTAACATCGTGAGTACTTAGTAACTGTGTTATTACATAAAAATGTCTGGGCAAGCAGTTTGAGTAACAATTTCATTAATATGTAAAAATTATGCAATGAACATATTCCCGTATATCCAAGTGTGCCAGTAAATAAGACTTAAACAACTCTAAACTTTTCTTGTCAATTTTATTTGAATGCACAACTCCTGTAAGTTTTAATGCCTTGTCAGGCAAGGAGAAGAAGATCCATCATCTTAAGCTTTGCCATTCCAAACACTGACTTCGAAGCACTACTTTTTGAAGTATCTTGCTTACATTTCTAAAGGTTTTCCTTCTGCTATTTTTCCTCAAATTATCCTGTATTAGTTTGAACTAAGTAGATTTTTTTACCTAGTCCTTTGACATCCTGAGTAAAAGAAAATAAATTATGTTTCTTAAAGTCTGTTCTTCTCAGGTTGGGTGGTATTTGACTGCTAGCTTGTTGTAAAGAGAGTTTTTTTGCATATTAACCATCTAATATTCATCAAACAGGCTAGGAAAGACAGTCTCTTACTGATCCATGCAGTTTTTTTTTCCCATGTCATGTAAGCTATTTAAAATACTACAACATACCATTCCATCTTTTGATTTTTATTATTATTATTTTTACCAAGGTTGCTGAACAGACAGAGAGGATTTTTTTGGTGTTAAATAATCTGCAAAATGAGTGGGAGGAATGGGGGAAAAAGTTTGTTTTTTAAAAAAATGCATAAAATATTATAACCTCATTGTATAATTAGACAATTAGGATATTAACATTTTAGACACTAGTAGTAATTTGATGTCATCTCGCATCAAAATAACTTGAGAGTTCTTATTTTCTTTGTTCCACTGTTTTTCTACTGATTGCGTCGCATGGAGTTAACGAAGGAGCTATGTTCTGTGCTCACTTGTGTGAAAGAAAATCTTCTCTTTGTCATATTTATACTATGATAGAAATCAAATTTAACTGAGAGGACAATCTCTCGCATGATGGTTTATCAGGAGATGTACAGGGTCCTTCACATCGTTATTATGAGATTAAAGTCTGCAGATGTATTATTCGTGTAGGAAAAAATGTTTCTCTTTTTAATGTATAGTACCTTTTTGTCTGAGTTACAAGTAATGAATGTAGGTGGTTGTAGTCTTATACGGGGTATTATGAACTTCATGGAAACGAGAAGTCAAATTTTGACATTGCAGCCCTTGTTGATGTTTCTCAATTTTAGTTTGCTTTGTAGGAGCCATTTTTTAGTAGATAATTTTAAATAGATAAATGCAATTCAAAGTGCATTTTTGCATTTTAGAACTAGTGAAATTCTGAGGAACAGAATGGAAATATATATTTAAAAAAAACAAGTAATTATTTTGCTTGACTGATTTTGTCAGTTTAACAACCTTTAGTAGAGATTTTACTAAACTATGGCCCTCTGAATTTTTACAAATGATTTCTTACATGTCTATTTTAGACCATAATATTAGTTATATTGCGAATATCTCAGTACAAATGAGGCACTTGTTTTCTTTCTCTAAAACATTTCCTTTAGCTGGAACAGAACAAATGATCTTAGCAATGTTGACCTTAGCATCAAGAAAGCCAGGATTTTTCTACCTTGTGACAAATGCCATAATGAGTATTCAACAACTTATAATAAATAATATATGAATGCATAGAATAAAAATTCTTCACCTTAGCTACATGTAATGAATTTATCTATGGCATGCAAGACAGCTTTGAGAATGCTCTCAAAGGGAAAATACATGTTACATTTGTACCTAGTAACTGAATTATCTCCATTCTACAATAAAGCAGGTAATAACAATTAAAAAAAAAAAAAAAAATCTATAATCCAGGTTATCTGGATTTTCTTTTTTTTTTTTTTTTGAGAAATTGTACACAATTAAATACTGAGCCAGAACAGGAATCTGATACCCGTTATTTGAGTATCTGTGTATCTTATGTATTTTTTTTTATGAGACTTGGTGGCCCAACTGCATATTACTATTTAACTGCCACTCTATTCTTCTGAGCATCTTTCCATCAGTGGTGTCGTTCTCTTTTTCATTCTGGCTGTGGTTTGTTTGCCTAAGCATTTTCTTTTGGAATCTTATCAAAAGGAAATTAGTTGATGAATGTCATATTGGATCTGATATTCACTGAACAGTAATCAGATGGTTCAAAAACTAAATGAGGAGGCATCTATATGTTTGTTCTTCCTTGTTTTTTTCTGTACAATTTATAGACATGCATGGTACTTCCAGTATACTGAAGTCGGAGCAAAGCATTTAGAATGATTAAATAATAAATTTCTTGTGAAGCACAGGAGTTTTTGTCAATTAATATTAATGGTCTCTAGCTGTTGTTTACACTGCTACAGAATGTTAGTTTTCTGTTATTAATTGATGGGTCTTGTGGCCTTTTGTGTGGTTACATAGAAGCTAAGCCTGTTCATGTCTATCTGACATGTAAGATTAACTTCTGTGATTGAGGAGTTTTTTGCAGTTAAGCAATTAAAACTACTACTACTGCTATGAAAATTCTTTTTTCTCTGTTTAGTGACAAGAAGCAGAGGGACAGCACATATAAATCCTAAGCAAAGATGAATGTACCTTATCGGACTGAGGGGATAGAGTAGGGCAATCTTATTTGTACCATTACCTTGTGAAGAAGTGAATGTTACTTTATGTGAGGACTGTTTCAAAATACTCACTTTGAATTGGCATCATAAAACACAACCGTACTTATTCTATATGTGAAACTGAATGGGACAACAGTGAACCACTTTTCTTTTTGAGGCAGATGGGAGGGAAAGGTAAAGGGAGCACCTTATGTAGGCAGCAGAGGTATCTCCCTTCCTATTCTACAGCCAAAACTGGCAATGCTGTTTACCCCAGGTTTGATATGATCCTTGCTGATAAAAAAAATCCGCGCTTTTTTTCCTTTGCGAATCAATGGAGAAAAGTTGTTAACGATTAACGTATGTAGTAATATTAGCATATGGTTCTAAACCTATTTCTGTGTTTATGCCAACTGTATAAGGAAAGTGCATTTTCTTTAAAGGAATGGTTTTTTTTGCTACAGAATGCTGCATGTGTCACAGTTGGTAAAGAGTAATTTTCAACATACAGATTTTATTTCAAAACTCTGAGGAATAATCTTGTTGGAAAAAACAGTGGTTTTGTTAGTGAGCTTCAACAGATGTTTGCCATGGAGCAGTCCGGCTCTACTAGACTTCATCCAAATGTTCTGTGAAAAGGACACTGGAGTATGTCAAGATGAGCAGCAGTGATGTAGTTTGTTGACTAAAGGGAAGTTGGGAACTGTATGATTAAGGAACAAGCCAACATAATTCTGAGCTACTAGAGGATCTAGACGATAAGAAATGACTACATCACCAGCACAGACCCTTTGTGACGCATTTCTTATTTTGGAGACTGAATACAGTAACTGTTACTTGTCCTGTGGGCATTAATGAACAGGATGGCTGACATTTTAAAAATAGTTATATGACCTTTTATTGTTGCTGGGATCCATACTGGTGCTTTCTAGAGTCCTGAGAGATGGCGAATAGTATAACGGTATGTGAAAAGACTGTGTAGAATCAAAGGGTCAGTGTTTTAGAGTGTGTCATACATATTTAGAAATGAATAATAATAGTAAAGGAGACAAAATCTAAAGCCAAAAGGACAGCAATAGATATTCTTACATAGTTTGGTCACTGAGTTTTAGTAGCTATGTAGAATGACTTTGCTTCCACGGTTCCTGTTGACTGTAGGGAATTATTCGCAGTAGTTTTGCTGATTGGCATCTGTTGGCAAGTGGCCTAGAAGATGTAAAAGAACAAGTGACCTTTGATCAGAAGATTTATTTATTTGAAGATTACGCTGTCACTTTTTTGCAGAATAATGACTGTGGAGAATAAGGAGATTGAAAACCCTCAAGGACAAGTAATGACCATGTGATAAATTTTTCTTTTTTATTTAAGTGTAGTCAGCTGTGAAATATTAAAATAAAGAAATAAGAGTTGTGATAATAAGGTTTGCCCATTAGAATATGTTTTGTTGCTACACATAAAGCAAATTAAAATTGTTGAAATGTCCTAGATTAAAATGCTTGCTGTTTTGTTCCTTCTGAAAGACTGAGGGAGGAAATGCTATCAATGCAGCATGCACAAAGACTTGTCGAAAACAGCTAAGCATGAAAAGAGGAGGCTGTCCTTCAGGCTCCAGTACTGAATTCTTCAGCTATTCTTGCTCAAAGTAGTTTTTCCTATTACAGTCTTTAATTCAAATGTGAAATACACAACATCTGTCATTACTGTAAGATTTAAAAAATCTGTTTTTCAAAAGAGATAGTTTGTGTGTTTCTGTTGGATTTGTGTTTTTTTTTTTTAATCTTTTTTTCTTTCTTTTTTTTCACCTCAATTGTAAGGACAATTATCAGACTGCTGTGATGGTAAATTATAACATAGTCATGTTACTTGAAAGTTGAATGCTCCTGTAATTTGAATGTCTTGCGCTGAACAC
Organism: Tragopan temminckii; assembly: GCA_028571105.1. Lineage (NCBI taxonomy): Eukaryota > Metazoa > Chordata > Aves > Galliformes > Phasianidae > Tragopan > Tragopan temminckii. The sequence goes on along the minus strand of JAOWBP010000001.1, from coordinate 100,729,412 downwards.
CCAAGTCATTTCAGGAAACTGTCAGGTGTACAGATGCAAAGCAGCCAATTGTGTTAAAGCAATCTGCAAATTCATGTGGAGTAGCTCACTTCCACAGATGACTTTTTCATCCTTGGCAAAAAGGAGTGGTTTTTCCAGTCTTTTAAATCAATTTCAATTCTATTTGAAATAATTCCAACTGATAATTCCAATTTTAATTATAGAGTCATTTGGGTTGGAAGGGACTTAAGATCATTTAGTCCAACCCTGCTGATGCAAGCAATGTCAGTTAGAGCAGCTTGCTCAGCACTGTGTCCAGTTAAGTTACTTCAAGTCTGTTTTTTAAGCACTTTCTTTTTTAAGGGAGTTGAGGTGAGCCTTTTGGAGACTATATCTGCGTGTCCTACAGTGCAGTCTATGACCCTCAATTTACCAATTCAGTCTGGCATAAGTTTATCTTTTGTAGTGATTTGCCTTATTTGTCTTCCAGTGGAAATCACGTGTTGAGGATGATACTTCTGAGTTGCTCTAACGTAAAGTTGCAACACTGAAAGGATATACCTAGAGATCTTGTCACGTTTTAAAATTTACCTGGAAGCAATGCTAGTTAAGATTGCTTGGTTACCTGTTCAGGTTCAGTTATTTTCACAATCAGATTAATTCTTTAAAATTACAAATTTTCATATTCTATTTAAACTTAAGCCAATAAACCAGTCATGTTAAGCTATATGGAATAGTGAGTGTCTATATTTGCATGATTTACTGTTCTCAGTAACTTCATTTTTAACTATAATTAATACTGTTGATGATATGAGAAACACTGTATTTCCTTGTGGGAAAAATTTCTACTGCTGAGCATGCTATCTTCATGCATTTTTATGTATTCACTGTATGTTCACTATGATCAATTCTTCAGTTATGTTTGTGGTATTATGTAGAATAAAGACAACAACTTGGATATTAGAAATTAAATATTAGGTCTTAACATCAAAAACTTGCAGGAAAAACAGCAACATACTTGGTTGTCCAGATCAGGAGACTGCACCCTGAAGGAAAGCTGTGATTTTTTTTTAAGGAATGGGATTGGCTTGTCTGAAGCCAAATCTTCAGCCAGATGTCCATGACTATATGATCCAGAGTGAATGCTGAAGGCAAAACAAAGAGATAGGCAAGGAATAATGCAAATTCTACCTCCCTACCTGTTTGTCTACATATGTTTCTGTGGTATGAAGAAAGGCTCAATTTTTTCCTAGGGATTCTTGTCCCAGTAGAGATGCTATTAAGCATAAGTAGGTTTATGGGTATGGCACCACAAAGAGGAAGTGAAAATATGAAGGGAGATTGTGAGAAACAGAATCACAGAATGGTAGAGGCTGGAAGGGATGTCTGGAGATTGAGTCCAGCCCCCTAGTAAAGCAGGTTCTCTACAGCAGATTGCACAGGAAAGCATTCAGGCGGGTCTTGAATCTCTCCAAAGAAGGAGAGTACGCTGTTTCTCTGGGCAGCCTGTTCCAGTATTCTGTCACTCTCACAATAAAGAAGTTTTTCCTCTTGTGCGTATGGAACTCTTGTCTGTTCTGCTTTCTGTCTTTTTGCTCCTTGTTCTGTTGCTGAAAACTGAGCAGTTTGTAGTCAAATGGCCTGAGCCATATTTTAGGAGTCCAACTGCTTTTTCTGGGAGTGAATTTTAGAAGGGGCCTTCTGGTATTCCATGCTGTATGTTGTGTTGTCATTCCACTGACTGCGTAAGACCACTCTGTGCACTTTTCAGCAGTTGCATTTTTGCATTGTGGATTTATTTTTGCACTGTAGGTTTTTTTTTTGCCCTTGGCAGTCTACTATATATACTTCATATTTTTCATAATCAAACTTGAAGCATTCAATTTCTAGGAAATTGAGCAAGGATCAGTAACATTTCTGAGACAGTTATTCAGCAGAAAAATAAGTTGGTGTTATTTACTTTACAAGTATGCATGCATTCATTTTATATTTTACTACTAGCTGTGGAGTTAGCAGAACGGGACTGTTAAAGGATGAAGTTGTAAAAAAATTTACAACAAAGACTAAAAGTCTTGGTAGAAATTGTGACAAATCATGTTTGTCAAAAAATACTTTTTTTTTTTTTTTTCCTGGGAGAAGTAGCTGTCTTGGAGAGAAAAGGAGCAAACTGTGAAATGACTGAGCCAAAATATTGCTCGTAACTTAATGCATTCAAACACAGAACATTAAACTTACATAAATTTAGTTGCTTGATAGATTTGCAGTGAGATTTTTTCTGTGCTATCATTTAAGACCTTTATCTACTGTCTTTACTTCTGCGTACCTCAAGTTCTTGTAAGTACTCTTCTCCAGCTCTTGTATAGTACCCAAATGCTTAGTCATGGATCAAAATATGAGTGTAACAAAAACTTGTAAGAACCTATGGAGAAAAAAACATTATTTTCTGTGTAAACTACTTTGGAAACGCGTACCTCATCTGCAGACTAGACAGTCTTAACAGATGAGTTCTATGCACTTAAATTAACATGCCACTTAGAATTACTTAGACTTTTGCTGGGTAGGTTAATTATCAGAATTCAGATTTGATGAGGCCAGAACAGAAGTTTAGAGAATAGTAATACTAATAGTCTATTAGTATGTTGCTGTTTCGGGCATTAAAGTGCAACATGACACAGAACAGTTGTCGAAATGTGAAAAACGGCTCTTTTTACCAAACCAGAAAATTCAACATAAGAGCTCAAAAGAGCTCTGAGAAAAATAGTTTCCTTTGCTTTTGGTTATTGGGAATGATAGCATAGAATGGCTGATATTTTTTTATATATTGTAGCAGTATTTTTCTGTTATTTGATTATATGTGTTCCATAAAAACACTTGAAAATTACTTAAATATGAAAAGAAGGGAGAGATCTGTGATAGAAAAAAACAGGTTTTCTCTTTCTCAGATTTCTAAAGAAAGCTGATCCACAACGAATACTGCTAACTGTTAGTAAATTTTATTGATTACCTTGAAAGAGCCACCAGTTGTTTCTGTTATCTGGTTATTACTTTTTTACACTTTTGAATTAAATTATCAGATGTCTGTGCAATAGGATAAATCATATGAGGTGATTTAACACACATTAGTTTTTTTTTTACAGTGTCATTTAGCAACCTATAGATTTTTCAGTATAGGAGTTTGCTACAACAGTACACCAGCATGCAAAAGGTCAGTGTCTCCCCTTCACTGCAGACAAACAAACAAAAAAAGACATAAGCTGCTGTGAAAAGAAGGTAATTTCCAGATGGTAGAGCAGTGACTGAATTCCAGTGTGAATGCACTTCCCCGGTGCCTAGAGAAGTTGTAAGGTCTCCTTCAAAATAAGATTTAGATAAAAAGCAACTATCCTTGCTATCATCTGACTAATGTCATGCCATCTGTAATGCAGGACAAAATTGAAGTAATTGAAATTTTAGTCTTTAACCAGTTCACTCACTGTGTTGTATCATTTTGCCAGTGTTAAGTAATGTGTGTGTAATATACCTGCATTTCAAAGTAGGTCATGCAATTTTCATAGACATAGAAGGAGAGTGTTCTGTGTACGTTCAGTATTGAAGAAAGTTGTGCTAAAATACTTCCAAGTTGATACCAACTCTAAAATAGGTGCTGCACTTAGGTTTTCTGGTAACTAATACATAAAAACTCTGTTTCTTTCTGGGATAATAATTCTATTTCCAACTCTTCTTGAACAATACCATTCTTTAGAGTTGCTTTCTCACTGTTAATATATTGTATGTTTAAAATGTCTAAAACTTCACTTTGTGATAAGCCTAGGTGTGAAATTCAAAGAAAATACTAAAGCCGTGTATTAAGTCTCTAGAGTTAATAACTTAGGGGACAAGTTTCATTTTTAGTTGTTCTGTTTTTTGCTCTTTCACTAAAAGCTGACTGAAATAAAGAAGTGTTTTTCATTGTGCTCCAAGACTTTTTCCAATTTCATTCTTCCATATAGAAATGCAAGGTTAAAGATGCAATAAGGTTGCCCATCACTGCACAGCAAGTTGTTATATGTCCCAGTGCTGAGAAACTTGACCAAGGGCTTGAAAGCTGGTTTTCCAGATATTGGCAGTTGTGATCGATAGGGGGAGGCCACTGTCTCACACACACAATTTCCTTCATGACTGTAGGCAATGCAGCAACTGTCTTCCTTTATCTAAACACTGCTCTTGGAGATTTTGTGCTTAAGTACTGTATCCTGTAGAGCAGAACTGTAATTTTATTTAAACTGAAAATCAAGTTAAGCTAATTTCTGATACACAGTTGCAAGTATTAGTAATATATAGCAACTCCTATTGTGCCATATAGTTTTGAAAGGATCCAATTCTCTATTTTTTTGCTTGTGATTTGTTAGCCTCCAAAAGTTTTAAAATCCATTTCTTTTTCTACTTGTAATTACTTCAAAGTAATTAATTTAATTTGTGCTTTACTGGGTTGATTTAATTAATAGTTTCAGTGAAAATTGCTCTTTATTTTCTGTCCCATTTACTAGATCTTAATTTCTAGGCCAAATTTAGTATGAAGCCTGTGAATCTTTTCTTTCTCTTACAGTAAAGGTCAGACATCAACTTCTATCCCACGCTAGAGAACAGATGAGTATGCTGTGTGTGCTTCCTTCACAGTCCTTCATTGCTGTGATGAATTCTCAATGCTAAGTTATGTGTGGGAGTAATTTCTGTTTATCTTATCAGAGTAAAGGTGAATTTGGTTTATTTTTTTCCTATCTTGAAGTCCTATTTTTTTTTTTTTTCTCGGCTTTATTGTATATTTGTTGACTATTTTGGAGTCAATACATTTTTGGGGAAGTTAAATCTGATGAGGAAGTAGTTTTTTTTTTTTCAGATTATCTATTAATTACCATTTTTTCTCATGTCTGTAATAATCTAGCTTTTTATTTCAGTGGTGCAAACTCATTTAATTATCATTAACCCTTTTTTCCTGATATCTTATTTTCAGCAAAAAGTCTGATCGCTCTGTAACTGTTCAGTAATTCTTTCAATGTAGCTTAATTTAGTAAAATAATTTATTGCTGATTACTTAACCTAAGCAAGACATCCATATTTTGACCGTCAGAATTCTTGGTTTAGTATACATTGAAAACTACGCTGATGCATTTTTCTACATTTAGTGCGTTCCCATTTCCAACCTGTTGAAGCTAAATATTTCTTACAACATCTTTCAGTATGTGGAAAGACTGCAACTGTGATTATGAATATGTTTGCATAAGAAGAAATAGAAGAGAAAAATACAATAAGGTTCTTGATCTGTGAAAAACTTTACAAATTTTAGCATTACAGACCGAAAAGTTTTATAGCTATAACTGCTACTGGTTTTGTTTTTGATAACAAGCTCAATTGATAAAATTAATCTGCAATAAAATTCAAAGAAAAACAAAAAACAAAATAACCCCAAACCTGAATTGATGCTTTCCTTTAAAAATATATTTTCAATATAATTTCATGTCTATTTGATAAAGGATCAAGTGGATGCTTTTTGGAGGTACATGACTTTACCATCAACAGTGTAGGACCACTTTAGACCAGTTCAATTCTACAAAGGCTAGGAGGAACCTTGCAATAGACTTCTAGTCTAGGGAACATTGCAACAGGGAACAGAGC
>JAOWBP010000001.1:100710567-100723681 GCA_028571105.1 Tragopan temminckii | reverse complement strand
CTCCTCTACGTAGGCTCCTTTCAGGTATTGAAAGGCTGCAATTAGGTCACCCCGCAGCCTTCTCTTCTCCAGGCTGAGTAAATGAATGTCAGTGGGTGCAATTTTTACACATGGAATAATTCAGTGACATACCTTTGCTTCATCTTCACTTCCATGTCTGACACCGTTGTGTCAGACTGCCCTTCTGTTTCCATCTGATGCAAAGCAACAACATGTAACAGGATATTGGTGGAAAGGTTCAATCTCTTCTGCCAAGGCTAGTGCATACTGAGGTGAATTTGTATTCGACATACTGCATTTGATGTTGTGGTCCTTCCTCTCTGCGCTTGAAAGAGGAATGGATATAAGGGAGCTAGTGCTCTGAGAATGTCATTTTATCAAGTTTCTACTGAGAAAAAAAAGCAAGAAAATATTCTTTATATACTTGCATTTATATCATTGTATTCAGTGAGGAGTCAATGGGATGCAATACTATGCTTTGCTGGCTGGATATATACTCCCATAACATACAGACTGTTAAACAACAGGTAAGCATTTAATGTAGTGCATAAGCATGGGGCACTGGGAATAGAAGAAGCTTAAATGCTTGGTTCCGTATTTCCTGATGCAGAGCTGTCCTAGAGAAAAAAATGCTTACAGTTTTCATGCCTATCTGTATTACCCATGTTACTTTTGACAAGATCTTACCCTTTTATCTGCTTCTACGTAATTGGAACAATTCCGTTTTATAAAAGCAGCTTCTAGGTAAAGTGGCCAGAAAATCAGGAAGCGAACTGCTAGTGTAGGAGCTGGGAAGCAGCTTTTCATTTACAGTGTATGAAGGAAACATGTTTACAATTTATTTCTTTAGCTTAGGAACAGTGTAAGTTATTGGAGGACCTCAAACTGTATTGGCCTTTAAAAATACTAGCCTCCATCAAAAAGTTTTGTTTTTTTTTTTTTTTTTTAAAGGTGAAGGAAGGAGGTCTGACTATTTCAATTTTTTTTTTTTTTTTTTTTTTGGAAAGATTCCTATGTATATGAAGGAAAAGGGAATACACTCAAGCAATTTGCTGTGTTGATTTCTGCAGCAGAATAAATAGAGATTTGTACCTGATCCATCAGAACACAGCACTTGGAGGTCAGTCACCAAAGAGAGTTGCTGGAACATCCCAACCTCTCTACCAGACCATTGTCTGACTGTGCTACCTCACACCTACTTTGGTATATGCAGGGGGTGGTTTTGACTGTTTTTATTCTGCTGCAGGAGATAAGGACATAATGGTTGTCTTTGGAAAAAAGGAATGAACAAAACCAGATTTGTCTGGAACCTATTTATTGCTTGAAATGAACATCTATTGTTAGTGCTGCCATAGAAATTATACCTTAAAAAGACTAGCATTTCCTCTCTATATTGTATTATTTTGTATATAATATTGTGGGGAAAAAAGCGTTTTAAATAAGTCTATGGAATGTCACAATTCTGACTGATATCTCTTGCTCTTGTTATTAAATTTCTCTGGTCACATCCTTCTGCTAACAGCCCTTGAAAGGCTATATAGCTGCCAGTGTAAACGTTAGACAATTCCTATGTTAGAAGATTTTCTCCTTTTTATGAGAAGTTGTGTATCTTTTAAGCATCAGAAATGTGCTGCCAAGTACAGATCACAGCATGAAGATAAATAACGCCATCAAACTAGAACACCTTTTAATGATTGCTGGCTACTCAGTGGGTTCAGTTCCTTACAAAAATTGCTGCAGTTATTTCAACTTCTAAGTCAAGCAATCATTTCAAGACAAAGCGATAGTGTTCTTTCATTAAGCAGGTCATTGGTGATTTTCTGAAAGCTTGCCTTGGTGATTTTTGTATTCTTTTTATTCCTATGTACAAAAAGAAATCCAGAATGTGAGGATTGTTAAAATAGCATAAAATTATTTCAATTTAGTGGAGACTATCTAGGAATAAGGCATGCTATGGAGATCATTCTTAACTCCCATGAGGGTAGCTGCTGTGGGTTGACAAATACACTTTGCCAGATTCACCACGCTGCCCTTAGTAATTGTTAAGGAGCAGAGAAAAATGACATGGTTGCCCTACTACATCCGGTCAACCGTGACTTCAGATTTTCTTTGTTCACTCCAGTTTCTGCTACTGTCTATGTGTTTTATCACTTAGTATCAGCGCATGAGAGACTCTAGCATGTATTTTGTTTCTTTTTTACACCTATGTTATTATTTAAATCTCCATTATATTTACCTTTAGTAAAATATTGCCTGTATAAAACAGATCAAAATACAGCTTCCCCACAGTTAAAGAAATGGATAATAAATCTTAAAGCATGGGAGAACTTTTTAAAGACAGAAAGAAATGTTAAGGGGAAAAAAATAAAAACAATCCATGCAAAAATTAATAACTGAAGAGTTACATGTAAATTTAACAAGAAATTAAAACAAAATCCTTTGTGATTCTACATGTGAAACTGATTTCACCATTTTTTTTTTCATTTTCATTTGAGCAAGCAATAACAGAGAATAAAAAGTTGGATAAGAAACGAACTTTATTATTCTAAATGTAGAATATCTTTCTGAAAGGGAGGTCAGAGTTTGGTGATTTAACATGGATCTAAAAATCATCTTCCATCTGTAGGAGAGAATGTGTACTCAAAGCTACGGTAGGTATAAAAAAGAAGTTCAGAGTGCATTCTTTGAGATATGATAGCACAGCCTGCAGGAAATGATGCGCTCTAATGGATATTCACTGCAAGGCTCAGCACATCCCTCCCCTTATGTCCCTAATAGACCTGACAGATGACATTATTTTATTATTTAATTTCTTTTCCTTCCATACACATACACTGTATTTCTAAAATCTAAGCAAGATTTTATAATTGATTTTTTTTTTTTGTAGCCGTTAATTGATCAAAGTATTTTTGCAGTCTTCAAGTATGCTAGTATTTAATTAAAACTTCAGAGAATATATTCCTTCTCTCGTTCTCTCTGCTGTAGCACTCAGTATTTATTAGGCTAGCATTAAACACTAAAATAATGTCCATTCCAGAATCTTTGCAATTTTTATAGAGATGCAATTGCAAAATAAGTAGCTAGATTTTCTTCACTCTTTCATAAATATTTGATTTGGTTGAAAGGTTAGGGATTGTTCCCAACAGCTTAATAGCATAATTATTAAAGATCTTCCATGTTTGTAGTCACTGAAGTCGTATACCTAAACACTGAGCCTCTGACAGCTTGTAAAGGTTTTGTTATTTCTAATCTTTTCTAATTTAGAGTCCTAATTAACATAATGTTGTTTGCTTAAGAATGAGTGATGGGTTTTAGCAAGTGTTTTTTTTATTAAAACTCGATGTCTGAGTAGGTTCTTAAAGAAGTCTACCTCATTGACTTTTTTTGCCTAAAGTTCTAAAGGCATGTGATAGTACATAGGAAAAGTATTTTCTGGCATGGTATGCATCCTCTGTGAAGATTAATTATTAAGTCTTCGGAACTTATTTCACTCCTTCAGAAGGGCTGTCATTTGGAATACAGTCAGTTAAGCTTTGCTTTACGTTTCAACTTTTGAATAAGCATGAAGCTGGCAAATTTTATTGTTTGTTTCTCCATTTACCATTTTTTACTTGAGCTGTCCAACAGTAATTCCATGATCTTTTCAAGTCTGCTGTTAGTGTTTTGGATAGAGGCTACCCTAATAAATAAGATGGTGTAAAATTTTTATAGGAATGAAAAGTTGATTTTTTAAATATTAAATACTAAACATGGATATTGTTATATTTATTGGGAGCATTATTCAGCAGCAAAACTATGAGCTAGTGGCCTGAGGGTAGATCTTTGCATATGCATGAATCATAGTGTAGAGTGTCTATATTTTTCAGGAAAACAGTTCATATAGTTGATATTTTTGAAACTGTTTTTACTTTCTAGAATGCTAATTTAAACAAAAAGGTAAAAAATCTGGAAAATAGTTGTATTTAACATTATTCAAGACCCGACTGGATGCCTACCTGTGCAGCCTGCTGTAGGGGGCCTGCTTTGCAGGGGGGTTGGACTCGATGATCTCTGGAGGTCCCTTCTAACCCCTACAGTTCTGTGATTCTGTGATCATAATTCTGAAGGGTGATCATTTCAATAAAATCAGAAGAATTTTTGGTCATTAAGTCAATTTATTTCAGTGCTTGCACCGAAATTGCAAGATGACTGTTTTCTACTGACTTTTATACAGATAATTGTCTTCAGAGACTTTTAAGCATGAAGGTTATAGGATACAGGAGTTGTCATCTTCTTGGAAGCAATATGACTTAAAAAAAAAAATAATAATAATAATAAAAAAGAGTAAGAGAAAGGAATAAAAGAGATCTGTTAGTCCTTAAGCTGAAACCTTTCAACAAGTGACATGGTTAAAGTGAAATATAATTTGACTAATAAGCTCAGGTTTTTGGTGAGGGGACTGAGAGGGTGATACTCCAATAATCTGGAGCTTTGTCTTGCCTGTTTTAGTAATCAAACTGTGCTGAGAGCAAGATTACAAATTGGAACTCCTCTGTTTCAGACAATATTATACAAGTATCATTTGTTGTTAGAGAGAGATTCATCCAGGGAACAGTCAGCAAAATATAGCATGATGTCTTTGCCACATTCAAGCCTGTAAAGACTGTTCAGTTGAAAACAGAATGGTCCCTTCCCATTTTATTTTAAGCTACACCAACAGCTGCCATTATACATAAAACCAGCTAAATGTTTCCATAACAGTATTAATGAATTTAAATGAGAGCTGCAGCCTACTCTTTTCCAGTCCGAAATTTCAGCTAACTGGGATGAACAGAGACTATAGTACAAGGGGAAGTAATTTCTTTTATCCATAAAACTCCCACTAACAATTAGACTTATTCTGAAAGAAGAGAATTATCCTTGTTGAGGACATTATAGAGCAAATCAGTTGAACTGTCAGCAGTCAGAAGGAAAATCTGCTTGGCTGCAATACTGACATTTTCACAAAAGGAAGACAAAATGAGTACTAAATTGGTGTCAATGATAAACCACGGAAATGAGTTGATCTGAGTTTGTTGTTCACAAAAATCAGAACTAACCTTTACTGATAACAAGCTTACAGTGGGAGAAAGCTCCAGGATAAAGCATTCAATGCTGATTTTAGCTATTATTGAACTGGCATATTGAACTGGATGTCCTTAGGATGCAAGGTGCGTATGTTCAGTTTCCTTATCATGTGAAAAGCTTCCATTTCATGTGGGGAGTTTAGAGAAAGAGATTCATGAATGTTCCAGTTAAGCAAACTTAATATAACAAAAAGCTTCTATGCTTCAACATACATATATTTAACATTTCAATTGTGACCCTTCAGGAGTAATGATTATAGCAGCGAAATTATTTCATTAAATTGTTCCAGTAAAGTTTTTGTAGTTTATTGGCTATTTGAGAGAGTCTGCAATACTCTTAGAATGCTTCTCAAAATAACAACTTTTGATGTCTCAGAAAATGTCATCTAAATATGTTCATGTGATAAGCAGGCAGAAATTGCTAAACATCTTACTGAAACCACTCTAACAGAATATTTTATTTAAAAGCAAGAAATCGATGAAAAAATCAGACTTTGAGAATCATTCTAACTGGATTCTCATTTAATACCACTATAAAATGTCTTCAAGCCATTATCTATTGAAAAAATACTTTGTCTCACCTAGTTAGAAAGTAGAAAAACTATAGATCTTTAGAACTAAGATCATTTAGTTTGCTTAAAAATTGACTGATTAAGGATGCCCTTAAATCCACACTAGAATTACTTTGTGCATTTGGTCCAAATTCAATTACTTCATTTGAGGAACAGCATTTCACAAAACCTGCAAGTTTGGGGTGAGCTCTTTCTATGTAGAAGGTCTGACTCTCAATAATGAAAAAATGGTTCTGTTCCAGACTATTTGGTCGAGATTCAATAGTGTCATGTTTATGGACTATATAGACAGTTAATTGCTGCCTGGTATCACAGGCTAGTCACAGTGTTCCGGAGTTAACAAATGCATAGCACACTAACCTTACCTGCTTTTCTCACTCAAAGCTGCACTCAGACATTCCAGTGAGGTTAGTCAACGGTATGTAAGAATGACATCATAAGCTATAGGTGAGTTAAGCCAGGTATTCAGTGACAATCTAGTCAGACACAAGTGCTGACCGTAGCTATACTACATACTTCCATTTCATCTTCACCATCTTGCACCATCTGATCTTTCCTTGGAGATTTCCTGTTTGCAGCAAAAAATCAATAGTGCTTTGAACACAGCTTGATGAAATGTATGCTAAATACTGGCACAAACCATGGAGGGGGTAAAAATTGTATTAGAACTACTAAACTGTAGAATCAAGCCAGGAAAAATTTAAGAAGTAGAACAGAAGCTTTGGGCCCCCTCAACAATATGTTTGAAAGACAGATGTCTAATAAAGTAAACATAAGGATATACCTACACTATAATCTTGATGTTGTATCTGACTTGTTTTACTCTAACAAATCAATCTTTTAATCTACCTGTGGCAAGCTAAGTGAAATTTCTTTCAGTACATAGCTGTCAAACTGCTGTATAGTTTCATCATGTTAAGTTGCTATGCTTTGAACTTGATGAATGAGTGGCGTTTCTTGTATTGGCTTCTGCCATGCCGTCTGTCAGAGGTAAGCCATTTCAAGTGAAGTGTGTGGTTGCTACCTGGCTTTGCTGCTTTCCACCCTCTCGTTAGCCCTTTTTGCAAACCTTCTTTATTACCTACCACATATCACCACATTTATCTTTTTTGTGTCTGATGGATATTAGTCATGTCTTTTGGGAAGTACCAGAATAGTAGCGAAGACATATTTTTGAGTGTTTAGAATGTCTCAGCTAGCACAAAATACGCATACACAAGGGAACCAGAGGCAGGGGTGATGGAGCAAGACACCTCTTGCTTAAGTCTTCAATCTCTGCAGCTGTGCCTTGAGCCCTTATCTGTACCTCCTCTGAATCTGCTAGTATCCCTTCTCTTAGCCTTCACAGGTTCTGTATTTGTGGGAGGAGGGAGAATGTCCTTTACTTCAAAAGAGCAGTTTTAAATTCTACTTTAGAGGAGTGCTGTACTTTGAAGCATACTTGCAGACAGGCTGGAAAAAATGTCTTGTATGGAATGTGGTCACCACTTCTATTCTTCTAGGTCCCAAGTAGCACTTTAACTCTTCAGTATAAGGATATATCTACACTACTGTCAGACTAATCCTTGAAAAAGCTGTTGGTACAACTCCTATCTCCTGGAGCGTAAATAAGGACAAAATAGAAATTGCCTGAGAAACAAAGATCATATTAATTCATTTAATCAAACATAACTTTCAAAGTAGATATTTCTCAGTGGGCACACCCATCTATGGTTTATAGTGGATATTTATCTAAAGGTATGCATAAAATAGTGTTTTAATGTGTTTTGAAAATACTAACTCTTATAGAACGGTGAATTCTGGACTTATATAACATGGTGTTACTCTAAAAATCCTGGTGTTACTCTAAAAATCCTTCGATGAAAGTCTTAACACATGTATATATACCCTACAGGCAGGTTTGCACAGTGACATTTGTCCAGATTCATGCAGACATCTACCAGCAAACTTGGATTCATATTCTTGTCCATTGGCTATGAGATCATTCTCTCTGACCACTCCTGGCAGTTGGACCCCAAACATAGCCAGGGATGGCCCCTTCTTCTCTGTGGAGACAGGTTCCCAGACATCACAGGGTTCCCAGAGATGCTGAGGGCAGGCTGAAGCCTGGCCTGCAGGAGTCACTTCCAGATGGGGCCCTATTGCAGGGCCTGCCCCTGCTGCATCAGCCCTGTCCTGCCCAACCACTGAGCTGGGTGTAAGCATCCTGTTCCAGCCTTGTGCAATCCCTGTCATCAGAGGGGTGCTGGGGCCTGGGGTTGTCTGAGTGCCCCCAGCTGCCTGCTCCTGGCTGGAACAGTGGGATGGGCCCTGACTGCCAGGCCATGCCCTAAGGTCCCCACGTGTGGACCCCCCCACCATGTTCCTGGTTCCAGGGAGTTGCTGCCCTCACGGTGCCCTGAGATGTATGGTAAGTCTGCTCAGTCGAAACAGAAGATATTGTTCTGCACAATTTCCTTGCTGTTTTTAAGATTGTTTTGATGTTCCATACCCTTTTAGTATATATAGTACACTTGCCTTTAGGCCGTGTACCTTGTGTTGTATATATTCCTTTAAATTGAGAAGGAGAAAATGGATTTTTGTCTTGACAAAAGCAGGGTGCTTGCTTCCTCACTGACACCATAGCATTCCCCTGCATTAGCTCTACCTTCATAGATCATAGGATCATAGGATGTTCTGAGTAGGAAGGGATCCACAAGGATCGTAGGCTACATACAGCACCACCCAAAATCCGAACCCGATGTCTGGGTTTTGTCCCGGTGCTCCCCGAGCTCTGGCAGCAGCTTGGAGCCATGCCCACCACCTTCTTGTGAAGAAGCTTGTCCTAACCCCCACCTGACGCCTGATGCTTCTCCATGCCATTCCCTCAGACCCTGTCGCTGTCACCAGAGAGCAGAGCTCAGTGCTGCCTTGACTAAGCTTTCTTGAGAAAAAAGAAGCAAAAAGTGGTCCTTTATGCAAAATTGCAGGAGATATTTGTGCATGAAACAGCCTTTTTTAATAGATGCTTGATCCACAATATGTAAGCAATTGAGACCCCTAGGGGAAAAAAAAAAAAGAAAGAAAAAAAAAAAGAAAAATCATAGTAGATTAAGTTGCTACCATGCAGCTGTGTGGGCGTGAGAATAGTTATGCCTAGCTTAAGCCATCAGCTCTTGGTAAGTAGGAGGCATGCTTTCCTCATCTACCACTGGACTCTCAGGTCAAAGTAATTAGTACTTAAAATTCTAAAATCGGTATCAAAGAAAGGAATGTATTTGGCCTAGGTAACACTGAACATGCCTAGAACTGATAGATACTTCAGAAAAAATTTGCAACAGAGGTTTTGTTACAAAGATAGATACCTTCTTTCTTTCTTTGTGAATTGTCCTCTGCTCATGCTAGTATGTGTTTCAGCAAAGCATTTTGACAAGGCTTTTTGATTCTATGAGAAAGCATGCAAGAAAACCTAAAACTTGTAAAAGATGTGGAACTAAAAAGAGTACCTTTCCTCTCCAAACATATATAGATCACAGACAAAATTAACCTTATGGCAGATTAATGTGTTTTAAATACTGTAGAGTTTATCAAACATTTCAAATACTATATGTGCTGAGAGTATCCCATATAGAAATAAAGTTTTAATGATTATCTGACAGCAGATGCAAAATACAAAGTATATAAGAGAATGTTAAGCTCTTATTATTTCCTCTGTTCTGAAAACAAATGAACTGTTTCATATGAGACTGAATTTGTTTTAACAATTGGAGTTCAGGCTAGTTAATTGATCCAAGATGATAGCTGAAACCTCAACTGTATCTAATGGCTTATATATAATATGGCTAAAAGCTTCTTGGTACATTTGTAATGAGTTACATTAGAACTGTGCTAATATTCTGCACTTAAACCTTTGTTTACTTCAGTATTCTCTTATTATACTTGTTTCCATTGACAGTTCATTTGCACACAATTATGAACAATACATGCTTATTAAACAGAAAATAATTTTCTGTCATTTCGTAATTGTACATAAGTAGGCACTCTCGGCTTTTTTTTAGCTTGGTCTGTTTTTATGTATGTATGTAATGATTGCAGCTATTAGGTACTGCATAGTATATAAAGTGTGTAAAACTGTGAGCAGGACACATGGAGGAATTAACAACAGACAGTTACTAGATGCAAGTATCAAGCTTCAGTATTTAATTTAAGAAGGTACAAGGGTGTTACACTCGTATATTTTGCTTAAAGTGGATCTAATGCAGATCTGAATTCTATTCTTCCTATTTTCTTTCCTGAATGGAAGTTACTGCGGAAGCATTTCAAGTAGATGGTCTTAAGGTTTTCTTTTCTCTCTCTATATATATTTCTAATACCTGTACTCCTATGATTATTCCAGTGTTATAACCAATAAAGTAACTTTTATACAATTTCTATTTCACTGTATGTGGACGAAATTAATATTGCAAATGCATCCACTGCTGTTCCCTCTGTCTCATCCCACTCAGTGGGTTTTGAGGGAGGTGAATCTTTTTCTATCTCCTGAGTCGCACCTCCTCTAGTCAGCAAGGAGTCATCCAAGACTCAGAGGAATAATGCACATTAATTTATTGAGAGCTTTCTTAACAACTAATGGCAACTACTTGGAAGTAAACTTGGCTAACTGGCTAATTACAATTAATAAGTGTTACAGGTAAGGCAATGGCTACTACGAAGAGTAAAAGAATAAAAGAAGATAAAGATGAAAGATAGAAAACAGGGAAAAAGAGACAGATGGATCTATAAACATAGCAAAGCAAAGCAGTTCACCACTCCTAGATCCAGCCATGTCTTGGTATCAGGTGCGGATCTTTAGTAGAGATGGGTCATTGGAGGTTGTGTTGTTCAGTTGAAGATGACTAACGATGACCATACAAACTCTTATTTATAGTCCAGAGTGGTTGAGTCAGCTCGTCTGGAGTGACAGCTTCTGGCTTTGGGATCTCAGCAGCAACTCCTTTGTTCCCATCTTCCAGGCAAATTTAAGTCAGCAGATAAGAGGAAGCAGGAAGATGCCAGCTTGTGTCCTGTCTTCACAGGATACAGCGGTATCATCTCCCAGTCTCTGGTACCAAGCTGGAGTTATTTGCTCACAGGCCAAGTCTTCAGCCAGTAAACACTCCTGAGCACTCCTTTTCAAAGGCAAACCACTCCAGAGAAATGCTTTCAAATGTGAACTTGTCCACAAAGTGATGTTGATTGCCTCATGTTGATTTGAGACACTTCTTACCAGTCTCAGATTCCCACCATTAACATTTGAACACAATAGCCATGAACAATCAACAGATAAGCAGACAGGTGACTTGCTGCATATGAGTCATCTGCTGCTTGTGTTGCTACCCAGACAGTAGTGCCTTGCCAGTTCATTGTCGGAGGCTGGGGTGGTTGCTGTGAGAGAGTGGGAAATCACGCTCCTCTTAAGCGTGCATGGGAATGTACGTGAACTATCAGTGTGCTTACTTTCAGGCTGTACGTACAAACATTTATTTTTCAAAGAGACAAAACTTTAGCAGCAGTATTCAGATACAGATTTTCTGTACGTTATTCATCTGTCACAGTAGTAGTTACAGCATGGATTCATGGACAAATTCATTTATGTTCAGTTTTGAATTCTGTGGAAACGAGATGTGTTTCTACTGAGCTTTTAAAGCTTCCTGAGGGCTTTCACAATAGGAGCTGATAAAGTTTTATGGAATGCTTTACTTTTATGTATAGTCAATATGATGAGAATCATTCTACCCTATACAACAGGATGCAAATTAACTGAATGGTTTTGAATGAGCCACCCATAAACACTTGCTGCATTTATTTTATGTGATAACGTCTTACTCAGTGCAAACTACTCCTTTGAAAGCACACAGTGTGTATGTGTATTATGAAGTTAGAGCACGTGCTCAGTAAATGGGAGTTTTATTTTCTAAATCTTCTTGGTTTGAAGAATTTGAACCCACTTTTCCCAAATCCCTTATCCAATTATTTTGATTACTATGACCTCTATCATTTCTGGGTAAAACAAGGCTCTGTGCATCTGTGCATGCTAAATTCAGGGGCCTGGAAAAAGAAGCAACAGAAGACAAATTGTGGCTTCATATTTACAGCGCTTCTTCAGGAAAGGAAGAGTTCCAGGATTCCAGCCTCTTCTGTGTTATTTCTGTGCTACATCTTCTCTGTTTTAAGATCAAAAGCTTTGAATTAAGGGCTTGGAATCCCACATCTGATCCACCACAGCTGAGACCATTCTATTTCTCAGTCTTCTGCTGATCAAAAATATTTAAAATCCCAACTTTGACATGGTAGAGGCATACCTGTTATGGTGAAAGACAGTGCTCCTGAATTCCAGAGAAAAGTGGGGATTTTTTGGAGAGGATATTTTATTTTTAGTCATTATTGTGAAAGCAAGACTTTAATGAATACAGTCATAAGCTATGAAAATTGCAAGAAGCATATGGAATGTACTGCAATTACCGTGTAATTAATACTCAGCCTATGACCTAAATATCTGTGAATCT
Source organism: Tragopan temminckii (assembly GCA_028571105.1). NCBI lineage: Eukaryota > Metazoa > Chordata > Aves > Galliformes > Phasianidae > Tragopan > Tragopan temminckii. The sequence goes on along the minus strand of JAOWBP010000001.1, from coordinate 100,711,480 downwards.
TTACATGGTTTATGTTTTCCATTGTTATAATCTGAAATTAATGTTAGGCGGCTTTGGAATAACCATTGTTATCCATTAGGCTGTTGCAGTTTTAAGGCTGAATATCATTTATTTCATGGCTAAACACTCATAATACATTATTAGTACGGGAAGCTTTGTCTCTTAAGAAACTGTCCTCTTTCTTTTAGCAACAAATCTATGAAAAGTTATTAATAAGCAGTACTATTCAGCAGCACTTAAAGGTTCTAATTGGATTAGGCCAGAAACGCCCCTTTTCTGACCTTGGATCTCAGTATAGTTTTATAGAGTCATAAGTCTCCTACTGTCTTTCTGCTATTGGATAGTCCTACTTGTCATGAAGTTTTGTTATATAGGTATAACAAACATTAGTCATATCCAATTTTGAAGTTTTCTTCCTACAATTTTAATAAACCGCAGATGTAATGTGTTTTCATTATAAAGATCATTAGTACTTAATTCCTTTAGAAACCAATTTAATGACAGCAATCCTTGTAGGTTTTTTTTTTCTTTTTTTTAATAGCTATCCATAATGTCTGTATTTGAATGCTAAGGCAGACTTGCAGGTTTTATAAATATTTCTCTTCAAGTGCTTTCTGTTCTTGTATGAATGGTACATGATTTTTTCTGTCTTAATGAGGTAGTAGATTGCCCATGTAATCCTGTACAGAAACTGAATTTTTGCTACCCAAATGCTTTTATATGAGATTCACTTACCTAAACATAATTTTATAGTGGGTAAAGAAATTGGTAATACTGTGAACTTCTAAAACTTTTTATTATTTATTCTTCACGCAAACTTAATTACAATCCTTATATTGCACAGAATCACAGAATCACAGAATGGCCAGGGTTGGAAGGGACCACAAGGATCATAAATCTCCAACCCCCCTGC
>JAOWBP010000001.1:100690870-100710467 GCA_028571105.1 Tragopan temminckii | reverse complement strand
AACTTTTTCCTGATAAAATGCAAGCACTAATGCCTGTAGTGCTCCACCAGTATACATCAGCCCTCACCTGCAAGTTTCTCAACATTGAACCCCTGTTGAGGAGATAGTGCCAGAAGAATTAAGCCAAGTTACACTATACAGTAGTCTTTTGAAAGTAAGTACATGGAAAGGAAGCAAAGGTGAAGTCATCTAAATTAAGAGTAAACTTATGTTTTTTTTTTTAATAGAGACCACTGTGCACAGATTCCTATGTTAATTTCCAAATCAATCAAGGATACTCAGAATTACTAGATTGTAAAGAATAAGAAGCACCCTTCTCTGTCAAATATCCCATTTGAAATAGTTTGGCACTTAATGAATTGAGATATTGTGCAATAAAGCTGTTAATTGTTTCATGTAGGTCTGTTGAAAATGATGAGTTTAAAGTAGGTGAGATTCTTGTTATTGTTAATATTTAGTTTTTGGAAAAAACAGATGTAGAAAGAGAAATCTCACATTAATCATGAGACAACTGTCATATGGATTTGTTACTTCTGCATAACTTGAAGCATTACAGGTGATGCTATTGCTTTCTACAACTATCCCAAAGGAAGTTGTAGCAAGGTGGGGGTTGGTCTCTTCTACCACACAGGAGGAATGGGCTGCAAGTTGTGCCAGGGGAGGCATAGGTTGAATGTTTGGAAAAACATTCTCAGAGGGAGTGGTGAGGTTGGCTGCCCAAGTGACACTAAGTTGGGAGGAAGTGTCTATCTGCCTGAGGGTAGAAAGGCCCTGCAGAGGACAGGCTGGGTTGTTGGGCTGAGGTCAATGGGATGAACTTTAAAAAAGATTGAGTGCTGAGTCTTGCACTTTAGTAACAAAAATTCCATGCGTTGCTACAGGCTTGGGGCAGAGTGATTGGAAAACTGTTGAGGAAAAGGATTTGAGGGTGTTAGGCAAGAACTGGCTGAACAAGAGTCAGTTGTGTGCCCAGGTGTTCAAGAAGGCCATTGGCATTCTGGTTTGTATCAGAAATAGCATGGCCAGCAAGAGCAGAGAGGTGATTGTCCTGTTGTCCTTAGCGCTGTGGAGGCTGCATCTCAAGTGCTGTGTTCAGTTTTCCGTTCCCTCACTACAGGGAAGAGGCCCTGGAGTGTGTCCAGAGAAGGACAGTGAAGCTGTGAGGGAGCATATGTCTTATGAGGCACAGCTGAAGGAACTTGAATTGTTCGGTCTGGAGAATAGGAGGCTCAGGTGAGACTTTATTCTCTACAACTCCTAAAAGGAGGTTGTGGAGAGGTGGGGGGTTGGCCTCTTCTCTCAAGTTGCAGTGATAGTACAAGAGGTAATAACCTCCCCTGGCACAACTTGAGGTTTAGCTTGGATATTATGAAAAAGGTCTTCTGAGAAGCAGTTGTGAAGTAGCTACTGGAATAGGTTGCCCAAGGAAGTGGTGGAGTCACTGTCCCTGGAGATGTTTGTGGAACTTGTGGGTGTGGCACTGAAGGACAAGGTTTAGCGGGCATGGTGGAGATGGGTAAATGAATGGGTAAGTGGTCTTGTAGGTCCTTTCCAATCTTAATGTTCTTAAGGATAAGGTTTTGAAGACAGTGCATTGAAATCTCCTTTAAGAGCAAATGCAGTGTTTGTTCTGCCTAATCAACTCATACTTAGGAAAGTTCTGGGGAGGAGAAATATTTTTTTGTCATCAATTTAAAAAAAATGAGAGGTTAAGTAAACAAAGTCAGGTTTTAATACATTGAAAATTGTTATCAAAACATTTATATTAATATATCTCAATTTGGGAAGTGTTAAACTGAGTTATAATTTTAGGTTGTTATTACATGTCATCTGCTTAGCCTTAAGTGTTGTGCCATATTTTTTTCCTTGTAGAATAGACAGTTGGGAATGCCAACAAGTGGAGTACGTGTAAGAACAGAAAGCAAAGTGTCCTCTAATGCAAAGCTTCATATGGATACTTTTTTCTCACTAGACTGAATATGAATTAAGCAGTTGTTCTAACGTGACAAAAATCATCGGTGCGAATATTCAATGATGATACTAATTTTCAAACTTAATAGCAGTTAATCAGGGTGTCGGTATGCCCACTTTATGTACTGATAAACCAAGGAAGATTTGTAACACTTCCAAATGATGAGATAAACAGTTTTGCTTGGCTTCTCCAGCTCTGCACATTAAGATTTTAGTAAATGCTTAGTATATGTTTTATACATCCAGGGGATGAAGTTTAATTCTCACTAAATGTAGTTATGGAACTCAGTATGTAAAATTACAGATTTTTATAGACTTTCAGAAGAAAGGAATACTCAATGGATAGAAACATTCAGAGAAAATTTTGTCATTTTCAATGAGGAATAGATGTGTAGTTGAAAGCAAACCTGCCTCAGTAGTGTGTTTCAGAGAGGCAAACGTTAACAGATGAAGTAATTATATCACCACCACACAGCTCTAGAGCGTCAGTGTTCTAACATTCAAGATGGAATGTATCAAATTGGAGGATGTTGTTTAGTGAGGTGATGCAAGTAGATCTGTACTGCCTCTTACAAGTTACATTAAGAGTTTTGATGTTTTCTGCAAATGGTAAATTACTCTGTTTCCCAACTGCTGATGTAAATTCTTTGTAATGGTGGGCTAAAATTTAACATTAGATGCCTATGTATTTGTTTCTCCCATATTTGCAGTTTTGCATTGTTGGACTTCAAATTGCTTTGAAATTTGGTGTGTAAGAAACTCTCTAGCTGCTGTGAGCAAGTCCAAGTGATGAAATCTAATCATGAGATAAAAATAATAAAATAATTTAAATTCTACATTTCAAGTGTAATGCTATAATACAAAACTAGTTTTCTGGGTCAGTGTGTACAGGAAAAATGGCTTATTTTGATCTTTGAATGAGGGCTTGTGAGGAGATGATTGAGGGAAGATAATCTTAGATTCATCCTCCTTTTAGAGCAGCATGAAACTGACAGAAGTCTGTAGAGGATCACAATAAGATGTTTTGCTTTCAAGTAAAATAAATGTAAAAATAACAAAATGACTGCTATCCTTGTCATGAAAATAGAGGTCGTCAGTTGCTGTGCTTTGAAAGATAACCATGTGTAGACTGAATCTGTTATTATTTGAATGGATATCCTCAAACTAAAACTTAATGAGTTTTAGTGAGGAGATATGAAGAAAATATCCTTTCATATAATGACAGGAATAGACAACTATTTAGAAAAATAAAGAGATAAAGCAAGAAAGAGTGTTCTGGTCGGTTCATGACAGGCTGATTAGTAGCACAGTCTCTTCCTTTTGCTCTGTAGCCTGTGGTTCTGAAGGCTGTACTGACCAGAAGGCCAAGTCTTTTATAGCTGTTAAATGACAGTAGGGCCTTGTCAATAAATAGGCAGCGTAGGAGGTTTGGCCTCCTTCTGATAGAGATATCTAGTAATTTACATTTCAGTCAGTCACAGTACAGTATAAATACCTTGATATGAAATATTTAAACTTCATTTTACAAGTCCAAGCCAGCTAGGCCATCACTTGAATTCCCATAGCAAAAGAGGGAAGGGCAAAGATTTTAAATTGAAATTCAAGGTAAGAGGTGTGTAGTAGGTGTTCAATATGCATTTAACCAATCATGTTCAGAAAAAGATATTCAGCTGCAATAATTTAGAAACATCCCAGATCTATGGCTTATCTTGTTGTGATAAGCCAGTGGGACTCCTGACAGAAATTATGTTCAGGGTTAATGAGGAAAAGGCTACTTGGTCCTGGCCACTGGACTTCTCAAGGCATTTTTCAGATAAGGTCCTATTCATGCTGTTGATGATATTCAGCCTTGCTAAATGGTCTCCAAGGTGCAATCATTTAGTTAATTTTTCTAACTTGATAAAAGTTCTCCTTGAGGAGATCAACTTTGGAGCAGAGGCTCATACTGAGGGGACCCTTGGCAGAAATAATAAAAAATGTGGAAAAAAGGGGTGCTGTGAGAGTGAGGGAGGCCTGTGCCCTGTGAGCAGAAAGTGCAGAGCCCTAACTGAGGCAGCTCTGACATGATGGGGGCAGAGCAGGCAGTGATGGTGGCCAAACTCCCGTGTATACAAAGGCTGTTCCCAGGGAGCACAGCTCCTAGGAGTATGGCAAGCAGCGTGATGCGTGTCAGAAGGACCATTACATGGCAGAGCACGGAGGCACAGGCAGGCTAGTAACAAGGGGCAAGGAGAAGGTAAAGATACTAAACTTTTTTGCCTTAGTCTTCACTAGTGACTGCTCTACACATAGCTCTTGAGTGGATGGTTCGGAAGGACAAGTGGTGTCTCTCTCACTGTAAGCAAAAATCAGGTTTGTGATCTCCTAAGAAACCTGAGCATCCAGGAGTGTATGGGTCCCAATTAGATATGTTTCAGAATTCTGAGGGAATTGGCAAACATAATCATTTAGCAATGATATTTGAAAAGTCACTGTGATCAAATGTCGCTGGTGACAGGAAAAAAAGATAATGTAACATCCATTTTGAGGACGGTAGAAAGAATGACCCTGGGAACTACTGACCTGTTAGTCTCACCTCAGGGTTCAGGAAGGTCATGGAGCAGATTTTTCCAGGAGCTATGCTAAGGCAAGTGGAAGACAGGGAGGTGATAGAGGATATCCAGTATGGCTTCACCAGGGACAGGTGTTGCCTGGCCAACCTTGTCACTTTCTATGATGGCATAATTACATCAGTGGACAAGGGAAGAGCTACTGATATAATTTCAGTGAAGCCTTTGGCACAATCACCTGTAACATTCTTCTCTCCAAATTAGAAAGCTATGGAATTGATGGGTAGACTATTCAGTGGATTAAGAACTGGTTGCAGAATCATATCCAAAGAGTGGTGGTCAATGGCTCAATGTCTGGATGGAGATTAGTGATAAGTGGTGTCTCTCAGGGGTCAGTACTGGGACTGGTGCTCTTTAATGTCTTCATCATGGTGTGGACAGAAGAATCAAGCACACCCTCAGCAAGTCAATGGCTGACACCAAGCTGTGTGGTGTGGTTAGCATGCCTGAGAGCACGGATGCTAACCAGAGTGCCTAGACTTAGACAGGCTCAAACACTAGGCCCAACAGGACTTTGTGAGGTTCAGCAAATCCAAGTGCAACGTGTTATATCTGCGTTGTGGCAACCCTTACTAACAGTACAAGCTGGGGTGTGTAAGGATGGGGAACAGCCATGGGTACTGGTGGATGGCAAGCTGGACATGAGCCAGCAGTGTGCTCTTGCAGCCTAGAAAGCCAGCTGTTTCCTGGGCTGCATCCAGAGAAGTGTGTTCAGCAGATTGAGGGAGGTGATTCTGCCCTTCTTCTCTGCTCTGGTGAGACCTCATCTGGAGTCCAGATGTGGAGTCCTCAGTATAGGAGAGACATGGATCTGTTGGAGTGTGTCCAGAGGAGGACCACAGAAATTATCCATGGGATGGAACGTCTCCCCTGTGAGGACAGGCTCAGAGAGCTGGGGTTGTCAGCCTGCAGAAGAGAAGGCTCCTAAGAGAGTTATAAGAATGAATGAGATGGACTCTTTAGCAGTGTCTGTTGTGATAGGACTTGTGGAAATGGTTTTAAACTAAAAGAAAGGAGATTTTGACTGGATATCAGGAAAAATGTTTTTTGCAATATGGGTAGTCAACTACTGGAAGAAGTTGCCCAAAGAAGTGGTGGATTCCCTGTCCCTAGAGACATTCAAGGTGAGGAAGGATGGGGCTCTGAACACCTTGATCTAGCTATAAACGTTCATGTTCATTACAGGGGAGTTGGACTCGATGACCTTTGAAGGTCCCTTCGACTCAAAAGTAAAAATACTCCCTTGTAAGAATCATGGAGGAAAGGTCGTGACTGATGTAGTGAACTTATATTAAAGTAATCTATCTTCACAATAGAACTTGTGTCTTTGAGAAAAAGGACAGTTAGCAGAGAACAAATATTTTTCTCTGGATGTTTTGTCCACTGGGCAAAGAATTCATGCCAATTTGCAGTCTTTGGTTTGTTTTAAAGATTAAGTACTTTGGGATTCTTCTCATGTAAACATAACATCTTACTGTAATAAAAATAGCAAGTTATTTGCTGTGGTATTTGAAAATTTTGGTAATGAGTGACATATGCTGGAAGAGGTAATACCTGACTCAAGAAAAATATGAGGAAATAATTACAGTAATCAGGTTCATGAAAGAAAAAGGTGATCAAGAAAATGTCTGACTGATAAAAACAGTTAAGACGCAGCTTGAATGCTGAAGTTGTAGCAGTCTTTAGGAGCTACGAGTATATATGACATTTCACTGGAAAGAAGCAGTTTGCACACATAAAATCTTCAATTGCAGCACAATGGAAGAAAATAAAGAAATATTTAGGGACCACAGTATTCTACAATCTACCCCCAACTCTCCAGAGGTAGGATTGAACAGAGGGGCTCATATTTTTAAAGCTCTTGTTTGTGTGTGCATGTCTGGGTGAGAGGGGAACAAAGGAACGGTACAGGTAGATTGTGAAAAGCACTAATACAATACTGCAAAAAAAGCTTTTGTGCCAGGCCTGCTAGTATTTCATCAAGGATGTACTGTTACACACTACTGCATCAAGATTAATATGTCTCCATTAAAGTAATTTAATATTCGTAATGTTGGAAAAAAAAAAAGAATTGTAAATGCAGAAAAATACAAAATTGTGAAACATTAAAAAAAAAAAAAAAAATAAACATTTGCCTGTCAAAAGAAAGGCAACACATGCACCGCTCAGCAAGAAAATGCTTGTACATATGAGTAAGTAGGCAAGGATGGTTTATAACTGAAATGCAGGTTAGATTTGGTTAGGTTCCGCAACTCTTCCTCCAATGTGAAATGCTCAGTTCTGGGCTTTGTTCTCAGTGGGATCGCAACTAACAGAAAGGACTGGTCTTTGTGTTATTCTTAAAAAGGACTAGTATGCCTATTCCTGGGTTTGAGTATAATTTAAGCTTTTTAACTGTGCAAATGTCTTCATTGGGTTATGAAAAACAAACCAAATTTCCTTGCCATTATAAGCTGTTGACTATAGATTGCCTTTCTCATCACACAACAATGAATATAAGTGAAGTCATCTCTGGAACAGTTTTGTCATATATTGTTTGAAAAGGCAACGTATGGAAGTGGAAGAAAGGAGAGAAGTATATCAGTGGGCAGCTACATGACAGCAGAGACATCTGAATTTTAGATGTTCAAGAATAATTAATACAACAAATCAGTCTGTATTTATGTATGTATTTATGTATTATATATAAGAGAAGGATTAAAATCAATGTTCTGAAAAGCATACAGTTTTGCTGGAAAAGATGACTGGCATTTCTGAACATTAGAACTAGTTTCAAATGAAAGCAAAAGTGGTTTTTATTTTTTAAATAAAAAATCAAGTAGTAAAGAAATTTAATCAATTCTTATAGGAAAATAAGGATGTGGAAAAGAAAAGGAGAAAGTCTGGATGCTTGCGTATCTTCTGCTAGTGGAAAAACTTTAAAAAATTATATAGGAATAAATAGGAATAAAAAGCCTACTAATAGCTCAAAACATGTTATTAGAAGACAAAATTAAAATATCTAATGCCACAACTGACTTCCTGCCATCAGTTTCCTTATATTTTTCGTTGAACTCATAGCACTCAGTACCCTTGTAGTTCTTTGCTTGTGAAATAAGATACAGATCCTAAAATATTTTAACAGTTGTGCACAGTCATAAAACACCAGATAGTAGTGGGTTAATGCGGAACCTGAATAACGTGTCTGGATTTTCTGTATGCTACTTGGAGAATGCCTTACATTTTAAGCCAAAATTTCCCAATACTTCTGATTCTTCCATTAGTTCCTGTGATATATAGCACTGCATGAATGTATAAGGATATAAAGCTAATTTTGGAGATGTTCTGAGCATTCAATATTAACAGTATGTTAGCCAAGAGTTGAAAGTGCCTATCAGAATGTGGCCTGATTTGTGTTTTAGCTCAAAAATGGACAAGTTTTCTTGTTTGTTTTCCTATGGCAATAGAGAATAACACTAGCGCATTGGAAAGCATCTGCAAATATGGATTAATCAGTTCTGCCTTTGTGAATATTTAGTCTACAGATGTCATACACTGATAACACTATTCACAGCATCACTGTCTCTGTACAGGTGCTTTCAAACATTCAATATCTTTTAATAAGGAGCGTGTAATGTATTCTGCATGGATGAGTTCTAAAGATTTGGGTATTATGGTTACCTAGGAAGAAAACTGGAAGCAAGCAGGGACTAAAAATCAAGGTAAGCGGGATGATACTTTGTGCCCCTATCTCAGATATGATTAATAAATAGAATGTTCTCTAGAGATATTTACACATTCAAATATGGTGATTATTGAGGGTAGAATATTTCAATCTGTTAACGTTTTTTTTCATTTTTTTTTTTTTTTTTTCATGGAGTGCATTGGTGCTGAATAGGTTTATAAATCTCTAGCTGATAATGGAAAAGTGTAGTAGTGGATACAGATGTTTATCACGTAAGAGGTACAATTTAGGTATGTTTGGTCTGAGGTGAGGTTGTCATCCCTTTTGAATGCGTCTTTCTTGACTGCTGTGCTTGTTTCTTTCCTTCCTCTCCTCAAAAATATTCTGTTCTTGCGAGATAAATTTATGGAAAAAGATACTACAGGAGCCCCCAGACCAGTAACTATGACATTATAACCTTATAACAACAATAATAACACTTTGGTTTCAAGCAATCAGATTTGCTTATGACAGATGTACTACTACTAAGTAAGTAGTAAATTGGAATTCAGTTTGAAATTTCTATGAAGTTTTGATATTTTAGGTTTTATTATGATCTACTGTGCCTATAGGAACATTTTTAATAATTATTAAAGGATATTAAACTGAATCCAAATATCATTTTATACGTTGTTGTATAACTGATATATTCAATAACTGAAAATGTAGTTAATGAAATGCAAAAACCCCAAGCTTCTTATTCTTACCTCTTACTTTAGATAAGCTGTGTGTTTGGCTACAGTTTTTATGACTTCGTAATTCTTATTGGAACATTTTAAAGTAACATGAACACTGCTGTTATGTGAAGTTGTTTGTTTCACTAGTCATCTAATTTTAAATAGTTCATAAATGCAAAAATGAAAAAAGAAACAAACAGTCCCTCAAAAAACGTTGTTCTTTCCCATCTCCTTTATACCTGAGCTGAGGGCTGTTATGTGACCGAGTACTGTACAGGCGGCTGTAAATTGTCTTGAGCAGACCAGACCTGAGAAGGCTGTCTAGAGCGATGCAACCCAATGAGATTGACCCTGGAACACTGACTCATAAATTCTCATCTCCTGTGATGGCTTTGCTGCATAGTGGTTACTAAGGCTGCTTAAACCACTTGGAGTTAAAATAAATAATAATAAAGCCATCAGCAGCAGCTCTGTTTAAAAGGTAGAATGTAACACCTGTCTCTCAGAGCTACTGCAAAGATTAAGCAGTGAACTGTAATTGCCCATTAATTATGACTATAAAACCTAGTGGAACATGATCAATGAATGAACAAAATACACAGTTGACTGAATACATGGATAACACCATGTTTACCTTGATTTCTTCAGTATAACTGTTTACCTTATTTTCCCTTTTGGCGTAATATTTACAGTCTAGCTGCAAAAATGATTGATTAACCTAATAACTTCTGTATGTAATGGTATATAATACATGTGTATAAAATAGTGTGAAAACACTACGCTCTTTTTATTATGTTTCACAGATACCATGTTTTTTTGGGGAAGCATTTAACATTATATTAACTGCCTAGTGACTATGAATTAATTACGAATTTATTCGTCTCCTTTTGCCTTTTTCTAGCTGAACTAAAACAGTACATTTGCTGTTGCAGAACTGTGCTTTGGAGTGACAAGAAGGAGTGCAGTAGACTTCTAATTGTTCTTTCTTTTTTTTCTCCAAAACTGTAAGCAGAAACAGTTGGAATTTAAACTGGGGGGAAAAAAAAGCTTACCATATTTTCTCTGTTTACAATCAAGACCACAGTGAGCAATGCTTTCTTACTATTAACAAAGACACAGATTTTTTTTCTTATTTGCCACTAGAAGTAATTCTGCTAATTCCTTAATTAAACCATTGATTTTTCAGCCTCTGGGAAGTAAAATACAGTATTATTCCTATTTTTTCAGTTCTTTGCCGAGTTTGAACTTGTAAGTGAATGAGAGAACAATTTCTTCTGGTACTGTTATCCAAATAACAGTGAGGGTGATGCTCACAGCAATGGTTCTATTCTGCCTATTGAACTTTAAAATTCTGAATGAGTAGGCAAAGTATTAAAGGACTTCTTTCTCCTTCTGTGTGTATAATAGCATATTTGAAGGCCAGTCTAGCTCATGTCAGCTTTGTCATGGCAAGGAATATCAGTCCTTCAGTCTTTGTCTCTCTTTGAAAACTTGCAGTGAATTTCTGCTTTCCATAAATGCCATGCTGTGCCTCCAGCTCTGTAGGGATCATATCTTCTTTCCATCAACTCTGTAAACTTGCTCTAGTCTTCCTTTTTGCATGTAATATTTCATTTCATTCCAAAGTGTTCCAGTTCAGATAAGTAGCACTGGGGGTACGTAAGCATGGATTTACTTTACTTATTATAAAGGGCATCTGTTTATTGTGTCTCCCAAGGAAGGATGTACAGCCTTGCAATTTTTTTTCTCAGGGAGGCAAGCTGTCCTTTACAGTGCTGGAGCAATGCAACTAGGAGCAGGTCCCCCAGCCAGACTTCTGCTGTGCTGCTGTTTTCAATATTCTGAAACTGTTCTGAAATATACTGAAATATGCGATGCCCATACGGTGGACTGTAAGCAATCAGCTTGTTACCAGAACTACCTGATCTAGATTACATGCCCTGTTCAATTCACTGTGGATCAATGTTTGCAACACTGATTGATGTACCACCTCAGAATCAAACTTCCTTGTGTTGACATCTTGCCTGACCTAACACGCTGCCTGTGGCACTGCACAGGTACAGCTAAGCGTTTCTCAGTGTGTGTAGGTCTGGAGGCAGACTGCATTGTTTTTTCTTTACTAGGTTCCACTCTGAAATTCTGATGAATTTTGGAGAACTTGTGGACCTTAATTTCTTATATTCTTATTGGCATGAATGTCTTGTGTTGTGAGAGAGTACTTCAGAAAAGTAGGGATTCATTGCAAAATGAAATACATTTGTATGCCATGTTGTCTATGTATTATGTTAATAAATCTAAAGACTTAAGGGTTCCTGCTCTTCTTTCCCTCCTGAACCTCAGAAACAAAGGCAGAACTTCTCAAGAGAGGGAGAAGTTACCTGAAAAGAAAATGGTGTAGGAAGTACAATGACTTGGGCCTTTTGGAGTTAGAGGAAGGAATGAAATGTTCTCTCATCTTTGTGAATGTTTGTTGAGTGAAAAAAACAACAACAGATCATAACAAGGCCTCTCCTTTATTGCCTTTAGTGCTGCTGTTGGGTATTCTGTGTTATTCTGAAGAACTTTGTTCTTTGGCATGCGTGTAAGCTTTCCCTCTCTTAGCCATTTTGTATTGTATCACAGGACTGGCTTTTGTAATGAATGAGGACTGCACAGCTCTTATTACTGTCTACTGATCCTTGCCAGTATTCATTCTTCTGCAGTGTGCACTGAGCTGCTGCAGTTTAAGATAAAGCTCTGTTAGTCTAAATCACTCAAATGAGAAAAGAGAGTTCTACAGTACAGCAGAAAAATATGCAGAAGAATAAATTGTTTTAAACAGGCCTTATCCTTAAGAGTGAAGCTTGCACGTCTATCCAGGCATTTGCAAACACCTATGCAGGTTATTAAATCATGCAAAAATTCTTATGGCAAGCCTTATGGCTGGCCTGAGTCCCTTTGGTTGTCAGTGATGGGTATGGCAGATTGCAATGACCTTCAGGCTTAGCTAGAAGAAAAAACATTTTTTTTTTTTTTTTTTTTTTAGCATAAAGAAAGCATGAAAGTAATGGCAAAGATAAAGAGACAATGTGCTTCCCTTCAGGGAAAAAAGCTGGCTAGAAAATCATCAGTGAATCATGAGCTGATGACTGAGAAAGACAATGTATGGTAACTGACCTGGAAAAAAGGCATTACATTTAAATCTTCAGCCTTCTTCCTTCCTGCCTCCTACTTGGCTTCCACCTCTATGAAAGAATTAGAAGGAAATTCAAACACAGTCTAAAAATCCATATGTTGAAGATTTCAGAGCGGACTGAATTAGCTTTCGTTGCACTTGGGGCTCCTGAAACGCTGTGAGGCTCAGAAAGTGTGAAGGCCGTATGGAGAGAAGAGATATTGCAAAAGGTTGAAAGTTGGTGTTTTTTTTTTGTTGTTGTTTGTTTTTTGTTTGTTTTTTGTTTTTGTTTTTGGTATCACTCATGAAAGGTCAAGTTCTGTGTATCTAAATGGATGACAAACTATTTATGAAAATCTGATATATCTGATATTAACTCATAGGACATAGGGTGTGAAAACTAAAGCATTCATATGCTCTTCAATAAAATTATCCTTAGAACAAAAGCAATAAGTTTGTGGATAACTTCTCATACAGAGAACAGGTTTTTTTTTTTTTTTCCCCTAATCCATGGGAAGTGTATTTCATTTCTATGTAATTTCAATTAATTGTCTCCATCAGCGACTGCAGTTTGACAGTTTAAGATTCCAGGTTTCTGATTTGGAGTCATAACATGTAATATTCTAAAGCAACTGTCCTACATGAAGCATGTAAAAATCAGTTTTGCTTCTAGAAACTGAATGAAATCATGATGATATGTATTGCTTTGATCTCTCTGTTGCTGCATGTTTTCATAGGAAAAGAAATTCTCTACAGTTTTATTGTAAGTTTAGAAATGGGACAATGGGAAACATTACTTAATGAATGTCACCTCTGAATATGGCTGCTTCGTTAATGTGACTTTTGTCTCCAGTTTATTATACAGTCACATCTGAGAGTCTAGGTGCCAATAGTTACCCTAACTTATGTCTAGACTATCTTGACAATGAGAATTTCCTTTAGTAAGACTGTGTTACCTTGAATATTAAAAAAAGAATAAGTTATAAACTGCACTTGATTTTAAATGTTCTAGTACTGCCATGCTTTGGAAGAGGAACCTGAAATTTTCAAGTGCAATTTCTTCATATACAGCACACAGTATGTGAATGTGCTTACTATGTTTCATCAGCCTGTATACTCTACATAGTTACCCTGACTTCTGTTGTTCAGCCTCGGAAAAAATCTACTCATACTTCATCTTTTTAGTGCATTTGTATAAAGATTTGTATGACTGTAGGGGTTGAACAGCTCTTCCTTTCAGTTGTTTCAGTTGTTATAGCTACCTCCCAGGAGGTTTTGCATTGCTTGAAGATCTAGACAAGAATTTCATGGTCACACACACACACACACACACACACACACACACACACACACACACACACACATCTGTATAGTTGCAGAAGGAAGGGAGGAAATAAGAGTACTACGTTAGATGTACAAATGAGATCAGTAGTAGGTGTTTCTGGGATTATGAACAGAAGTGCAGAAGACAAAGAAATACAAGTGACAGAGTAAACAGGAGCCTGGGACATAAGAAAAAGTTAGGGGAGAAGAAAACTGCAGAAGAGCTGCTTGTAAATAATGAAGTACTCACAGTTGCATGTCCTGAGAACTTACAAGTTGTGAATAGGTCCAGTAAAGAGCTGGCTTATGTACTAGCAACATTCATGTTGTCACTACAATAGAAGATACCTATGAAGTTAACAGCTTTTTACTACTATCTCTTACTGCATTTCTGATGTAAAGCTGCCCTCAGTAAGTTTGCTGATGACACTAAGCTGGGAGGAAGTGTTGATCTGCCTGGGGGTAGGAGGGGGCCCTACAGAGGGACCTGGACAGGCTGGATTGCTGGGCTGAGGCCAGTGGGATGAAGTTCAGCAAGGCCAAGTGCTGGGTCCTACACTTCGGTCACAACAACCCCAAACAGTGCTACAGGTTTTGGACAGAGTGGCTTGAAGACTGTGGAATAAATGGACCTGGGGTGTTGATTGATGTTCAGTTAAATGTAAGACAGCAGTGTGCCCAGGTGGCCATGTAGGCCAATAGCACCCTGGCTTGTATTGAGCGTAGCCAGCAGGAGCAGGGAAACAATCATCCCTCTGTACTCAGCTCTGGTGAGGTCACACCTCTTGTGCTGTGTTCAGTTTTGGGCCCGTCACTACCAGAAAGATATTGAGGCCCTGTAGTGTGCCCAAAGAAGGGCAACAAAGATGAGAAGTCTGAGGAGCAGCTGAGGGAACTAGTACTGTTTAGTCTGGAGGAGGCTCAGGGGTGACATTATTGCTCTCTACAACTGCCTGAAGGAAGGTTGTGGTGAGGTGGGGGTCTGCCACTCTTCCCATGTGACTAGCAATAGGGCTACTTCATTTGTAAACTAGTATTTTCACTTATATCTAGTAATACCAATTATGAAGAAAACCTTTCATTACATTATTCCAAACAATTTTTAGATAATATCTAGACTTGTTTTACGAGCTCCATTTGCATGGTCTTGGAGAGTCAAGCCATTGAAGTAATAAGGCCACAGTTTGTACAGTAATTACAGTTTACTTTGTTGCTTTGAGAGCTTTGAAGGGAGTACTTGCAGGGGTTCCCTGGAGGTAGTGTGAGAGGCACTGCAGGGAGGCCAGGTAGCTGCAAACTGTGATGCTGAAGCAGCAAGGTCAGTTTGAAAATAACTATATTCCAGGCATATGCTTTCTTCTGCTTTTATTTCCAATTTTTTTAAAGAGCTTGTGTTGATAAATTATATTGATTATGTGAATGGCCATCAGGGAATGACCTGACAAGCTCTATGTCATTCCTTTCCTTAGGATGCAAAAAGCATAATTGGACTGTACTGACTTTATCAGCCTGTCATAGCTCCAGAGAAGTTGAGGGAGCAGAAGGAGTTAGAAGTGCATTCCCTGCACCCCCCAGTGAGCTGCCAGACTAAGGGACACACCAAGACACTGTGGGCTTTTCTGCTATTCTGCTATGCCAAGCTGGAATAGGTGCCATAGAGTTTAAAAGATAAGTATCACGATGGAGTCTTGAGAGCATCTGGAAAAATGATGGATCACACATGAAATTATAAATAGAGATAACTATAATTTAGAACTTCTTAGAGTTTGGAAATAGATTATATCTAGAACTTGTAAGAATTCACTTAGGAAATATTTTTCTATTTGTCTTTTCTTCATATCAGAGAGAGCCAGAGTAAATGCTTTTGTCCTTTGAGATACTCCTGGTCGCTGGAAGAACATCTGTCACCTGTAGACAAATATTTGTTTAGTTAGCCTTTGTAGAAATGCTTCATGAAAAAATATTTATCCTCTGAGAGAGGAATGCAAATTGTTTGTGTGAATCTTGGAAAAAAAAAAAAAAAAAATATAGGCAAACTTTATTTCTCAGCAGGCAAGGGAAAATAAGAGCTTGTGAAAAACTGAAAAAAAGATGAGTTCTACTCCAATGAATACTAGTTTTTCATTAAATGATTGTTCCAATTCTCCTGACTGTATCAATTCTTACTTACCTTTCCGTGTATTCACCTTCAATTGCTGCTTCAAGGTGGGGAATTTACTTTCTCTTGAATGATATGTATCTTTTTCCAGTGTACTGGAAAAAAAAACTTGTTCCATTTATGTACCCTATTCTACACTAAAGGGATACTATATCTTTATCTCAGTTTTCATTGAAATCTTCTGCTTTGTTATCAACACTAATCTGAAAGCTGAATAAAATCAATGTCCACAGAAAATTAAATGGGTTACTCAGTGTTCATTCAGTGTTATCATTCTCATAAAGATTCATAACATACAAGGCAGATATCTGTTTCCCCCTAATTGCTCTCAAAAACTTTATTCCTGTCTCCTAGATATTATCATTTCATGCCTATTGAATGAATAAACACATTTTGTGCTGTATACCCTCTGCTATCTCATGTATTTCAAGGTGGAATTGCAGATACCATAATACTAGTAGAATGTTTGTCCTAATTACTTTTTCTATTTGTAACAATAAAGCGCTAGAGAGTATTTTTAAGATGTTTGACAAAATAACTGTGATACATTGTCTGATAACATGGTATTTTCACATAAAATTGTTGCCTTTAGTGTATCTTCAGTGTTACAAAATAAGTACCTATACTATGTTTCTGCATGTAGAGATGTTTCCAACTCTATTCTAGAGAAGTATACACTTGAAAAATACACATACTGGGACTGACTTTATCATTGCTTATTCACTTGTAAAATCTCTACTTGCTCAAGCAATCCTGTTGAAGTTAAAACTCCCAGATACAATGCAATTACTCATATGCTTTAAGGTTGCATGGATCTTGACAATTGTATTCTGCCCCCCAGCTAAAGGCAAGCTTGGGTTTCATCTGATGAAACCTTCCAGTTGAATGCATCCCTGATGTGAATATATGTTTTGAAGTCTTAAGAAGCAGAGAGCCAATTATAAACTGGCAAACAATTTTTTTTTTTTAATGAAAAAGCAGATCTAGTTTGCTTTTAATATTATTTCCATTTTTTCACTGTTCTAGAACTTTGTTGTTTACTTCACTTTACAGCTTTTCTTCTCCAAGAATACATGACTTATTATAAGATTTCTCGCTGATCGTAGGAGAAGGCAGAAAGAAAATGTGAATATTCTTAACATAGCCTTAACAATGACCTTTGTTGTTAGGGCAAGAATTGATGTCGTATTTGGCACTTGGCCCCAAACTGTTCTGCAACACTGCTCTGTCGCAGCATAGATTTTACCAAAGAATTCTGCTTTCGGAAATGGAGGCAACTGTTTACAAAACAGCAATGCCAAAACTAATTTTTTTTAGTGTCTTAAAAACAATATGTAGGCTGACTGCATTCTGCTCTAGGTTATACTGTGTCATGACTTCTGGGTGCACACTGTATGCGTAGTGGGTGTATATGCATAATATATTCTAAGATATTAAGAATGATTAAATTTTAAGAGTGGATGGTGCACATTCTCTTGCATTAAATTGCCTTGGCTTTCTTAGGATAGCTGTCATAAATTAATTTGACATGTCAATAGTGGCTATTAGCTAATTATATAATCTGGTTCTTTGATGTGCTTTACATACGCAGTTTTACTTTCAGACAAAGCTGTCAACTGAAGAAATGGAGTTTCCTTTCTTCCTTTCAATTATTTAACATTATCCATGTGCTCATCTTCTGCTGAATATAATTAAATGATTCTTAGAAAACTATGAAGTCAGTAAGTCTTTGGAACACAGTTGTGTGTGAGTTGAGTGAGCACATATGTGTGAGACAGAGAGGAAGTGATGCTGAGACTGGGGGCGTCTTTGTTATTTGAGCAAACTGAGTTGATAACTGGTTTTCCTGCAAATATCCAGTGCTACATGCCAAACCTCAGAAGCATTTCCCTCTGAGTATTATTGTAATAAGCACTGTCTTTCGGTAACTTCAGTTCTCTGTGCTGGCTATCTCTCCACAGCAACAGTGGGATTTCTGGCAGGAGCTAGTAAGGAACATATGGGATTATGGTATTAGATAGAGATGCACTGCTGATGGAGAAAAGTATTAGGTCCTTACCTTGCAAGGATGATGGGAAATATCTGAACAACGTTCCTGGTTTGTCATTTTGAAGGGAATGATATAGAAGTATATTGGACAAAATTTTATGGAAGTAGATTTAATTAAGTGTTTTACTTTGTATGTTCTATAAATTTTGTATAGAGCATCTATTGTCTTTACATGGATCTTTTAATCAAATATGTATTACTTCATGGCAAAATGAACATCTACCTCAGCTCGTGCACTATCTCACAGAAATTTCTGCAGCCCTATGCAAGTCAGCAAAATAGTGCAAATGTATACCAACAACCCTGTGACCCGATTATTTGTTAAACTGCTGCATCGCCTCATTAGATTTGCTGAGGATTATGAATACTGGCTGGATGTAAAGTGTTTTCTGCTATTTAGCCCATGTATATATTTAGCAACTACTGCTGCATGTTTCATCCCTGTACTAAGGTGATAATATCTTGTTCCCTTATTCCCTTTCCTTTCTGCTGGAAAATAAGTTTTCTTGGCAGTGATTATTGTGATCCTGAGTTGTATTATTCAGGCATTATTTCATTTTTTAACTCATTATGACCTATCCTTGCTGGTTTAAGTGGGATTGCTGTACTACTGATTTCTGTTGAAATACCTTTTTTGTGTGTCTGTTTGTGTAAGTGCTAAACATGGAAGCTTTGTGTTCTTCTTATCTTGTACTGATACACATCAAAAACAACCTTCCTAACATCAAATTGACATTTTACAAAGAATGGCAATGGTGAGAAATGGCACCCTACCACTCCACGTACATGCAGCAGTATTACTTTTCTCTTGCTCCCTTCTCGTGCTTTTCCACCCACTTTTCTTGATATGATAAAGCTCTCTTGAATTAAGTTGCATTGTACTGTGCTCTGTAGTTCAGAACTGAGTTTTACTGTTTTAAGCACCTTTTAATTTGACGTGGGAGTGAAAGCTTCTAGCAGTTCATTTAATTCATGAAGAATTTATTATCAGAAAATTTATTAAAACATGGGAAAGAAATACTGTGTGTGAACAGTTGAACTACATTGTTTATATACATCAGGTCTCATTCACTTGTATTCATTTATTGTTTGTTCAATACTAGTCCTTTATGTGTATTAGAAAATGTCTCGATCTAACTTATCCTGGATCATCTGCACAGGATAGTTTGTGAAATGTGATTTGCAGAGCTCTGTGACTAGCAGTATTACTTAAGCAGTCTTAGCATATTTTTTAATGACTATCAGCCATCTCGCTGCACCTAAATAATACTCTTATCGTTTTAATGGATGGGTTATTGACCTCTTTTGGCCTCTAAAGCTTCAGTAAATATCATAGACCTGCAAGAATCATTTGAAGGAGATTATTTCCACCTGATCCCTTCTTCATTCTCTATTTTTCTTTTTAAGAAGCCAGATGTGTCTACTGAATGTTAATACTAAGCTACATAGAAGTTAAAAGGTCGTAATTTCAAATCTGAGCACTTGTGGAGTGTACTTGCAGTCTTTGAAGTGCAAAAGGAAAGCGTTATTTAGGAATGCTTAATAAAGAATGATATTTTTTCAGATACTTAAAAATATGTAGGTCACTCCAAAAGTACTGCCTCCTGTTTATTTCCATGGAAACAACAACAGTAACGAAAAGCACAGTGACATTCTCATCTACAAAACATTATTTTCCCAGCATATTCACCAATGACTTGCACAGATGATCCAGTAAAGATGCTCTTCACGGCATGATAGCTGTGCATGCATATCTGGAACGTGGCTTATCTCTCACATTGCTGTCACCACAGCTGATACAACATCACCCACCACCTCACTGTGCTAACATCCATTCTTAGATCTTCAGGAAGAGAATCACAGAATCACAGAATGACCAGGGTTGGAAGGGACCACAAGGATCATAAATCTCCAACCCCCCTGCCACGTGCAGGGCCACCGGCCTCGCCATTC
>JAOWBP010000001.1:100672078-100690770 GCA_028571105.1 Tragopan temminckii | reverse complement strand
AGACGCGGCTGCCCCGCTGCCCGCGCGGGGCCGGGGGCTGCCCGCTCGCGGGGAAAGCGCAGCGCCCGCAGCGCGGGGGGGAGGTGCGGGGCCTCTGCCGGGAGTTCCGCGGGAGCCCTCGGAAGGACCCTCCTTCGCCGCCCACCTCCCAAAAAAGAAAAAAATTAAAAAAAAAAAATTAAAAAAAGAAAAAAAAGAAAAAAGAAAAAAGAAATCGTCTTCCCAAAGTGCTGCTGGAGGCGCGGCGAGTGCCGGAGCGGCCATGGGGTGGCAGCAACAGTCCCTCCTTCCCGGCTCGCAACGGAGCGCATTCAATCCAACGCGGCGCTCGTGTAGAAGCACTGGGATCGTTCGTGCACTGCAGTTTCTCTCGCCTCTCTCCCTCTCTTCCTTTTTTGCTCCTTAGGATATTTTGGGTGGATTGTGGTTACCCATCGGGATCTCCTGCTCGCTGCTGATCACTTGGGACCTCCGCCGGGGATTGGGATCGTTCGGGGCAAGAGGACAACCGATTTTTTCCTTTCTTCTTTTCCCTCTGGAGATTTTTCTTTTCCCTCCACTCCCCCTCCCCCGTTGGCACGGCGGTGAGGAGCCGGGAAGCGCCCTCCCCCGGCACCCCCCGCAGCAGGAAGCCCCGTCGGGCCGCCGCTCCCGGTACTCGGTGCGCGCAGCCCGGCCCCGGCCCTCGGACGCGGCGCTGCCCCCAGGCCGGCCGCCCCTCCTCCCCCCCGCCGCACCTGGATGGTACCTCCCGCCGGCGGCGCGGGCACTTTGTGAAGTAGGAAGGAAGGGGCGACTCGGGGGGAAGGGCGGGAGGGGGGCGCCGGAGTCTGTATGGAATTACCTGCGCCCGCGGCGGAACTGGCGGCGGCGGATGGCCGGGCGCCGCGTCCCCGGTACTCGTGGCGAGCGCAGCCCCGGGACTGAACGCGGGGCTTCTCCGGCCGGGAGCGCAGCGTTGTGACCGGATCGCACCGGAGGGACGGCGAGGAGGACTCTTGCGGGTAAGGTCATTGCGAGAGCGCGACGATGCTGAACTTGGCGGCGTGGGGCTGCGGTGGGCACTTGAGTGCGTGCTGCATTAGCCCGGGGCGGGGGGATCCGGCCAACGGCGGCAGAGACTGCAGTGGGATTCCGGGGAGAGCATCAATCACATATCAATCAGATATGGGAAAAATCTCCTGCACCTTCTGGGCTTCAATTTTTCCTTTTTTTTTTTTTTTTTCTTTTTCTTTTTCTTTTTTTTTTTTTTCCCTTCTCTTTCTTTTCCCCCTCCCCCCTTAATATTTTTGGCTGAGGAGGGGATGTGATTGTAACGAAGCTCTCGGTGGCGGAATGCATTAAATTCTGAGCCGGCTTCCACCCGCCGCTTAAAACAAGTGTCTCCAACTCCGGCATTCTGCTGCAATGGAGGCAGCGAATCCCAGCTCTCAAGTTGTTAAACTTTAAGGTGGCCATCGCTGTGAACCGCAGCTCGCTGCTGTGGTGCCAAGGGGGTTAACGGCACTGGCGGTGGTGGGGGATTGCCATCGCTCCCGTGCATCCTGCAAGGAAACTGTGAACTGGGAGGCGACGAGGAGGAAAAAAAAAACACAAAAAAAACCCAACAACCTCGTCCTAAGTGTCACTAGGCTGGAAATCTCCCTTCCACCTGCTCCTATACGGTGTTTTTTTTTTTTCTACCTAATAACTCACCTGCGGAAACCTCAGACCACGTGCACGGGAGTTGCAGATTTGCAAACAGAGATGCTATCTGCGGTGCTTCGTGCATCTGTGCTGGGGGCTGCGTGGGAGTCATCCCTCTGTTGGCTTTGGTGTGAGCGAGGAAAAAAGAGGAACAAGCGGCAGAGAGCACAGGGAAGCACTTCAGCCTGTAAGGACTTAAAGCGACGCACCTCGCTCGTTCTCTGCAAAATTGGTTCCGATAGAAGGGATGGGGGAAGGCTGAAGGAACGGGTAGCGATGGCGCTGCACAGTGCAAGGCACCGCAGCGCCAAAGTTCCATAGTGTGCGCGGAGATCTATACCCTTCTGTGCTGCCCGTGGCTTCATGCATAATGGATGGGCGAAGATATGCAGATCTTCCCGTAGGAAGATGGATGGATTTGTGGAGGGGGGGGGAAGAAGAAGAAAAAAAGCGGTGATTATGTAACTTGATTACATCAGTGGTGCCAGTCGCCGATAGTGCGAGGAGGTGCTCGCACCGCCAATCGATCACTTGGAGGAACTTTGCGGCGGGGACCCGGGCGGAGCAGGGGAGATCCCCGCTCGCTGCCGGCCGTGCCGTGCCGTGCCGGGCGGAGCTCTCCTCTGCTTCCTCGGGATCCCGGGGAGCCCCGCGGGACGGAGCCCGCCGCCCGCTCACCGCAAGGTCACAGCGGCGCCTCCGGAGCGCGGCGACAGCTGAGCGGGGGAGGAAGGCAGCCGAAATCCAGCTGATCCTCCTCGCCCTTCCCCCTCACCCGCCTCCGTAGGCGAGGCTCTGCTGTCCGTCTGCAAGGCAGAGCCGTGCTGCTTCCCTCTGGTCAGGTGCACGGTAGGGACCTCGGCTCGCTCGGGGCGCAGCATCAGCAGCAAGCTACTGCTGGGCGACCGACTTTGGGAAGAAGTGTTGGCAGGTGTAAGAGCCTAACCTACCTGTTACATTGACATAAGAACCTGAAGGGTAGTCCTTGGGTTAGAGCTGGAGAACGGGCATCCGGGAACGTGGGCATCTGAGGAGTAAGAATGTGAAGAGTGGAGGTGCTGTGAGAGTCCCATTGGTTTAACTCGGATGGGCTTTGCGAGTGAATTACTCACAAAGAGAGCAGTATCAAGATAGCCTTTTTTTTTTTAATACCCATTTTAGAATCATGTGTCGCTATTCCTATCTGTTCTGGGGGGAAAAAAAAAGTACTCCTTGAGGACAGATAAGCTTTCAAAAGCACTGCCGAGGCCCTGTGGTTGCATTTTCTGAAAAATATAAGCCTGATGAAATCTTAACAGAGCTGAAATAAGTGATCTTATCATTGCTGGCCTATGTCCTTCCCACTTCACTCTGGATTCGTTCTAGCAAAATTTCTCTTAACACCTTTTCACTTACGAAGAGGTGAGGGCAGAGTGGGTTTTGCATCTCTTGATAAACATGATCTCCACGTACCTATTCTTTATCACATTTAATGCACTATCAAACTTGCAGTAATTTTACCATGGCAGTAGCCTGAAAAATCATTTTTTTTTTTTTCCCTGAGCTTCCCTGAAAACATCAGTATTTTAAAGTTGCTTTAGCATTAGTTTATGTTTATTTTCATATTTCTTGAGGATAAGTCTGGGCGAGCACTAATAAATCCAGCTAATGTTGTTTAGAGTTTGACGTCCATAGAGTATAGTGAGTAAATTGGAAAAAATGGCTATGAAGCTAACTCTGTTTCCATCCTTCAGGGGTCAGAATAACACTATGGTGTTGGCAACTCCTGTGCATTGCTACATCTTGTGTAATTTTCAGAAATGTCCATAGCACACCCTGCTCTGTCACACATGGTTACAGGCACACTCTTTCCCATTAATTCCTGACAGGCCTTGTTGCGGTAGATGTGTTACGTGCCTGTGCTGCTCTTCGTAAGGAGAGCCCAATTGTCTGGAAAAAGTGTTATAAAACCTGGGATGCAACAGAGGAAGCATTAACAGTGTGGGAGTATATCATCAGATACGTTTGTATGATCTGGTGTGCTGGATGCAAGGATTTACAAATCCAGGGTGATGGAGAGTGGTAAGCAACCAAGTTTTATCTATAGATTAATTTCATCGTTGCAGTTAGCAACAGTTAGTAAAAATAAAAGGTTTCGGGTCCAATGCAATATCCATTCAATTTGCACCCAGTATAGCCTCTTCGAGAGGACAGTTTTCATTGCTGAAGTAAAACTGTAAATCACTCAGATAAATTGAGAAATATTTACAGAAATCATTCCCAGACTCCAAATCTCAGACCACCAAAAGCAGTGAGAGTTTGGCTGCGCGCTCCTTGGTAGCTCTGGGAAGTTACCTTTTGAAGATTCATCCCAGTGCCTCACTCTGAAAGAGCCGGTTTCTGCCTGTTGCTGTCACTGAAGGCAGTAGACTTGTTTTCCTGCTGATAGGAAAAACTGAAGCACATGGGGCAGATCTTAATGAAGCTCCTTTTCCTTTCCAGTGATATTCTTGTAAAGGATTCAGCATACGTTCTGTGGCCATTACATCAAACTCATGTTCTGTGAAGCAAAGCCAAAAAAAAAAATAAAGGATAACAGATTCTCATTTGGTGTTTTTGCACGTAGAAAGAAGTGTATAGATATATCCTCGTGTTTTGTAACAGCTGTATCTTTAGGGGCTGGGAATCTTCTTGTTTTTATAGTGCACACTACATGATAATATATAGCAATTGAAACATCGAAGCTCTGATTAATATGATTAAAAAACTACCAACGTATCTAGTGACGTTCAAGTTGTAAAGTTTAATTATAGCAGCACAATTTGCACAGCTATAGATAAGGTTGTATCAGCATTTCTATTATAAACCTCTATCTGTTCCATCCGTTGTGTCAAGGCTGCATAAAATAAGAAGAATTTACAGTAGAGACCATATTGGCTGTTTTGGGTTATGGTTATGGTTATGGCCTGATGGGTCAGTAATCCTTGTGTTTCTTTAAGTTCTTACATGTACACTTTCAGAAGCACCAAAGCAACCACTGTGCTCTATCAGTTCAAGTGTATGCTTGTTTTATTTTAAAATATAGGTATATATGAGATGATGGACCAGGAGGCATCATTTAGCCTGTCATTTATCATATATTTTGTTTTCACATTCTTTAAAGAAAAACAGTTCAAATGCAACAATGAGTTTTATTTGTGATAGCTTAAAATTCCCACTAGGAAGAAAGCTTCTTTTTTGGGGAGGGCGGGGAGGATGAATAGAAATGAAAGATTGTGTTTTATTAATTATCGTATTCAAACTTGCCATACTGTCTTAAGGGATTCACATGTGGAAGTCCATCCTATTGCAAAAGGGGAAAATCTTGTATATTTGCCAAATCTGTGCAAGACTGAGGAAATCTGGTTCTTTGTTGGGTACTCTTCTTTTTCTAGGTCTCACTGTACCTGTGTGTTAAAGGTACTCCTAGGTCATTTCATGGTGCTTTATAGCACACTATTTATGCCTGAATAACTAGGTCTGAAAAATGAGCCAAGGACATCAGTCTTACAGGCTTCTGCGCTTAGAAATTTCATGTTTATAAGAACAGCACACAGGCATACAACAGTCCTTTAATGATCATGGCACCAACTTAAGTAATTCTTCACATGGATTTTTGATTGGGCATGTAAGTGGATGAAAGGAGAAAATGAAAAAAAACATCATTTTTCTGCCCATGTAGTAACAATTTCTATATAATTTTCGGTTTTGGGTGTAATTTAGGAAGTGCTCAGTGTAAGTTCTAAAAAAAAAACCACAGAAACCTAATTCATGCCTCAGGAAGACCTATACAGTCTGTACAACCAGCAGGCAAACAAGGGGTAGTAATACTTGGTGGCTGGATGGCTGGTGGCATCAGGAAATTTTTCAGTTGCGTTGTCTATCATGGTCTAGGACCTCCACTGGGCCTCAATTAATATTGAGTTATAAAAGAGGTGGAAGACAGAGACTAACAGAAAGGTATAATCAAGGGGCAGGAAAATGTATAAATATGTAGTCACTGTGATGTAGATGGGATATATTTATACTTTTTTTTTGTCTTTTCTTCACTAATGAGGCTGAGATGTTCAAAGTTATTTCAGTTCCTGACTCCCACTGTTCTAATTGTTTGGTAATACTTATTCTCTTCAGTATAAGGTCCACCGTCTTTTCATTCATGATTTTTTTTAGTTGCATGATGAGATCCTGCCTTCTCGCTTGAGGTAAACTGAGGCACTTCTCCTTAAAATAATAAATAAGTGGAAAGAGAGTATTTTCTATTGGCTGTTTCAGAAAAGGCAGATATTTTACATGCACCAAATTTTCTTCTGACAAAGCACAAATCACTCAAGTTTCCTGTGAAAAAATCACAACACTCTTAATAAAGTTAGTAAAACCACAATATCTCTTTTTCACCTGTTAAGTTCCTCTTAATATGTGCGCTTGGACTGTTAGTGACAATTGCAGCAAACTCAATCCCAGCAAAAGTTTAGACTGCTTCAAGGAAAATTAGGTCATAGTAATGTACATCATTATAACGCACATGGAAAGACTTCTGGTGAGGTTAGGAATGAGTTTATATACTAGTGACCTGTCTGGATTCCCAGACCAATTGCCTCAGACTATGAATTGCGATGCCTAAATGCTGTAAGGTGTCTGTGTCTGCGTTTGTCCATGCCACCATCCATTTGGCAGCGCGTCAGTGCTGGATTTGACTCTGAGCTCAGTGGATCATATGCCTCAAGGATAATTTCTACACTAAGATCTCTCAGTATGATGAAAACCTTGGGACGGAGCCACTGTGTCAGAAGAGGGATGTGTTTGGCCGGGGTGCTTTCGTGTGGCACTGATCCCTGGCAACAGTTTTAGCCCTGTATGTGTCAGGTTACAGTTCAGTGCACAGAATTTCAGGATGGGAGCAGAGCACAGCTGTTACCGTACAGCACCTTGGCATTCCTGCATCTTCAACTTCTCTTCAATGCTTTTTGGCTGTTTCCTCTCAAGTTCGAGCTTATTAATTTTTTTTTTTTTTTTTTTTTTTTTCCCCAGAAAATCTTACCTTTGCTCAGTTTAAAAATGACATAACTGGAAATGCATGGCATTTTCTTTTTTGCAAGTCGTGTGTATCATTAAGATGTCTACATATCTGTCAATAAGATCTACATGTTTATTACACATACAAAACAGAAAAGGTTTGACTGTCAACTTTCTATAGAGTGTTGTTTGTGGGGTCCCATTGCTGAAGTTGGTGTTCTTACACCAATTTAAGTCAGGTTCACTGAGTGGTGCTCTCTTCCTCTGTACATATACAAAATATTTAGTTTTGTACAAATAAATGCATGTACTTATTTATGGCTGCATATTCATACATATGCATTTACTCACATTCATACACAGCAAGCCATAAGGAGAAGGTATTTCAGTTATTTTTTATGCTAATGTAGAAAACATAACATGATTCAAACCTAATATGAGATGATAGCTGTTTTCATGGGTTGTTTCAATATCAATATATTTTTATGTGATCTGTGAATGTAGCTTACTTGAAGACATCACAGGTATATTTTGGAATGCCAAAACCGAAATACAGTTTAAAAGAATTATCAGAGATCACCAGTGAGGGGCTATATGGCATCTTTTGTAATTTTATAAAAATACATGACAACTCTTTGGAAGGTAAAATCTGAAGGTTTTTGCTGTGTTTCCAACTGAGCAGTGGTTACTATCGAAAATCTCCTGCCTGTTATTATAGAAAAGCTTAATCAGAATATTTGCTCAGTTCATACCAGAAGAAAACTATATTATAAAAGGAATGCAAATCATTGTTTAGTATTTCTTGCATAACACTTCATTGATAACTCTCATATTCAGTATGAATAATGTGTCTACCTTTGGTCACTCCTAATCCAGCAAGCTCTTAAAGAAAGAAGAAAGAGTGATGGCAAAAAGAAAAAGAAAAAAAACAAAACAACGCCATATGAAAGGGTTCCGATCTGAAGAAAGAAATCAAAGTTTTTTATTATTCAGAAAAATAAGCAAAACATGATATGGGAGAACAGAGCACGCAGTAAATAAATTTGAAGGCTATTGAAAGATACTTAGGGCTCTCTTACAAGTTGTTTTTCTGATGGCCAATACAATTAAATTGTGACATATCTAAAATGAGGAAAGAAAAACACTCCTTTATATAGTTCATTCAAATTATTTTGCTTTTACTGGTAAAGATACAATGAAGAAAAACATCAGGTAGGATAAAATAGATTAAGTCCATGAATTAAAAAAAAAAAGATTTAACATTGCAATAGACAAGGTTATCAGCTTGGGTAACAGATATTGGGTTAAGAAAGCTATCAACTTATGTACCCAAGGACCAGCTGTTAACATCCAGTTACAAAGGAATTGATAGGTGTGCATCTGAGATTTCTAAAGGATGCTTCTTCCAGAGGATTTGCTTATTGGCTTCCCCTAAAGGTCTCCTGTCTAGCTACGTGAACTGTGTCATTCTGTCACCAAAGTTCTTTGCTACTTATTCAGTTCACAAATCTCACAATTATAGTACTACTTTTTCAAGGTTTTATTAATGCTTGCTCGTCAACCTAATTTGACACTTAAGTCTCGAGTTCTAAGGTCTTAATAGAAAGCTATCTATAGCATTCAGTATGTTTTGAATTAATCTCCAAGAGTCTTGCGCACATTTATCATCCAGTTTCTTTCTCTTTCTTAGTTTCTGTGTAAAGCCTCATGCTACTTCTTGTCTTTAGAATCGTTATGGTTGCAAAAGACCTTCTAAAGTCTAGTCCACCTGTCCCACCATCACTACTGTGCCCATTAAACTGTGTCCCTACACCTTTAGTAGTTTACATTGATTAGAATAAGGAAATATTGTAAACTTTAACAGAAATCAATAAACATTATTAACATCATAGCCAGTCTCATCAATTTCCATCACTGAAAAATATACAACCTTCATATATCTTTAATTCTTTGTAGAAATGAATGTCTGGATTCTGTAAGGCTGTAAGCTTATCTCTTATCTCTGACGCTTTCAATTACTTTGATGGGAAAAATCAGGTGGCCAAGAAGGCCATGGCCTCTACAGCTACTTGAAAAGAGGTTGTGGTGAGGTGGGGGTCAGCCCATGTAACTAGCAATAGGGCTGGAGGGAATGGCCTCAAGTTGTGCCATGGGAGATTCAGGTTGGACGTTAGGAAATACTTCTTCTCCAGGGGAGTGGTCAGATGCTGGAATGGGCTGAGGGAGGTGTTCACGAAACATTTAAGTGTACTGAGATACATGGTTTAGTGGGAAATAGTGGTGATAGGTAAAAGGTTGGACTGGATGATCTTGGAGGTCTTTTCCAACCCTGGTGATTCTATGATTCTATAAAACATTTAAAAAATAGTTGCTAAAATATATGCAGTATATAACATGAGCTCGTTTGTTACAAAAATTCAGTGGGTTAATCAAATTGCAAATATGTTTTAATCTATAGTTAAATTAATGTATCCTCCTTTGTATTGCTTCTTTATGCTTTATAATCTGTGATCTATTAAAGGACAATCACATGGCTCAATGGACAGATACCATACATCTATTTCTAGCTGTTCACTTTCAAGGGACCTTCTTTAATTAGTATATTGCCTGGATTGTGTCCTTTTATTATAGTACTTAATGCCTAAAACTTCCATAATAACAAATGTTATGTATGGCCTTTATTTCTTGGGCAACCTAAAATTAGTTTTGCAGATTTCATACAAAAATAGTAGAAATAATTGGGTTAGGTAGTTAAAGGGTTTTCACAAAGGCTAACATAACTTGAGGCCTTTTTCAAGGGATATTTGGCTCCAGAAGTGACTTAGAGCAGGAAGCTAACTTAAGGATTTAGATGTGACTACAATTCTTTTTTTCCTTTCTGAGAGCTCCCTATAGGAAGAAAAAAAACAAGTCTTTAGCAGTGAATACTGAATAATTAAACATATGACAAATACAAATAAAATTAGAGATGAATAACATCTAATTTCAGTTAC
Organism: Tragopan temminckii; assembly: GCA_028571105.1. Taxonomy (NCBI): domain Eukaryota; kingdom Metazoa; phylum Chordata; class Aves; order Galliformes; family Phasianidae; genus Tragopan; species Tragopan temminckii. Next base: position 100,681,060 of record JAOWBP010000001.1, on the reverse strand, counting down.
TGCTTTACCTTATGAGTTTTCCAGGACTACTGCTATTTAATAAGGTTTACTTTGGACCTCAAAGGCCTGACAGCATTCCACATCACTTCCAAGTATTACTTCTCTGTAAGCGTTTGCTCTTGTCTGATTCCTGTCTCTAACATCTAGAAGGTAAAAACACCTACCGTCTTGTCTTTTTAACTGTTTCAGCTGTTTATAATCTTTATTTAAGTTTTCTGTTTTAGAGTATGTGGAGTAGGGGTAGAGGGAAAGATAATGTCATCTTCTTCCCCCACACCAATGGAAATTCAGTTTTCTGCCACTCTTTAAAAATAACGAGAAGTATTTGTTCTCTTCGTTCCATTCCCCCATCCCCCAAAACAATTCCCATGTTGATTGGAGAGTTTATTTCAATGTAGTTTCTTTCAATATTTTTCATATTAAATACTTAAATTTTGGGAGGGTTATATTGAATTAAAAGATGGCATTTTATGTATAAGATTTTAATGAAGACATCTTTTCTGTAGAAAGTAAATTACGAAAGAGAAGATAATTTCCGAGTACTGAATGCAAGCTCTTTACAGAAAAGGACTAGCTAAGGTCTTTAGCTAAACAATACAAATATGAAAATAGTACTGTGAGTCATACTGCTGGGGATGGCTGGGTCATTTGCCTGTTTCCTAAATACTACTCAGTCTTTTTAATTTAAGGTTACCTCAGTATTCATCATCTTCTTTTCTCATACTGCCTAAATTAATTCTATGTAGAGCATGGCTATATTAATAAATCAAAGGTAGCTTGTGGTTTTCCTTCTTCCCATGTTTCAGCTGTATCCCACCTTGTTAATAGTACAATAATATTAATAATCACAGATCTTTCTGTTGTCTGCTCCTGCTCATGAATTCCTCATCCAGTGCTCAGGGAGTTGCAAGGCAGACTGCTTTTGGCAGCAGCATACACTGAATTTGACTGGGCAATCTTGAAACTATAGAAGCAAGTGTCTTGCTGTTCTTGCAGTGCATTTGCCTGCAGGATTTCGTACATATACAATATGATGTTTGTACAGATGAACTCTTGAGGAGGGAATGCTGGAGCAGGTCATTTGCCACTTCTCAAGGAGATAATCCCAGAGGCTGGCACATCTTGCACACAGCAAATCTCTATCATTTGGTTTAAGTCCTGCTACCAGATATGATAAGCTGTACTCAGTGCCAGTTTTTTGGCCTGCTTTCAGCCGATGGCTTGTGCCCCTGGCCAGGCCCTAGAGCTCAGTGGTAATGCCTCTGCGTGTTCTCCATTGCCCGCAGGCCCCGTACCTCGCAACTTGTTCTCTGTATTGCAGTCTAATATGAAGCATGGCTCTCTCCTCTGAAGACACTTGTGTTCGCTGATGAGGAATAATAACTAGTGATGCAAGGGTAAACTGATTTCACACAGAAACTCCTGTCAGAGCTCTGTGTTGCATCAAGAGTAAGTTCAGGGTAACTCCAGTGAAGCTGTTTCATTTGGCTTTCCAGATCGAGTCCAATATGAGCCTTCAGCATAGATATTATTGCATTAATTTTGATGAATAAAGACTACAGACACATTACTTATTTAATTAACGTAGCAAAACCCATTGTCAGCAAGCAAAGAAGTTGTATTCTATAGCTACTGTAATACAATCAGAAGAGTATACTTTATGGCTGGGAGAATATAATTTTCTTGTTAAAGACCTTTGATGTTTCTTTAAGTATATAAAAGAACAGGAAATGTGTAAATAAGGCTTGCCAGCCATCTTAATTGCCTACCATTAAAATGAATCTTACCGTTTTAGTCTATAATTATTTTGATTTCTTTCAAATAATACTGATGTTTATATACATGCAGCTATATAAACAGGTATATACATGAACATACATATCTTTTATTATTAAATCATTTCAATATTGGAAAAAAACAGCCATAATGCCATTTTTTCATAACCTTTACCATTATTTTTGTCAGTATTTACACTGTGGAAGGGTATTTAATTACAGTGTTTAACCGTGTGTATTCATGGCATTCAAGAGCCCTGAACCAGACATTGCAATATGAAGACCTTCTCCACAAAGTTTTGTGTGTGTACCTGGTTCAGACCTAAAAGTTTTTTTCCATCCAAGAACCTTCATGCATTACTGCATGAGCTGGTTCAAAACTTCTAGCAGTCTAGAGGCTACCAGTCATCTGAATTAGAGTATCTTGACATGTGCAGCATAGGCTGTTGGCTTTGTATTAGTTCTCAGTTAATAGTACAGAGAGATTCTGTTCTGTAAAACAGTGGACTCTGTGGACAGTATATCTTAGAGATTGGCAAGAACCACTTGCTGTGTTGACAGGCTTAAGTTACAGTAGGAGTAAGATTTTACCACATATTTTGTTGTGCTTAGTACCACATTGAGAAAGACTATGAAAACCAATACAGTTTATCTAGTAACAAAATCTCAATGCAAAAGCTTAAGTGTAAATATAATATAGTACAGAATGTGTCAGGCTGTATCAGTGCTATTTGAAACACAGAAATGAATTTATTGTTTGTTTTACTGGAATTGTAGGTCTTCAGTACTTTTATTATTACTTTTGGTTCCATGATTTTAAATTTTCAGACTGCTCTCAAATAAACTTCTATGCTTATGCTTTATTGTGATGAATGAGGATATCTGAATTTGCAACTAGAGACAATTTCCTATAGCACTGTCTTGTATTTTTTTCTACCAAATTGGCATGATATTCTTAGCTTAAATGGAAAGTTTTTTTTTTTTTTCTTTTTTTCTTTTATTTTGCTTCTTAGGAGATTTCAGAATACAGAAAAAATAGTAGAGTAAGTCTGTGTTCCAGTAATATATTTTTCCCCCACAAAAGAGGCTACCATTACTATGTTCATTACCAAAATCGTGTAAATTCGATGGGGTTCCATAAAATTTAGTTTGCTGGACCTAAGTGGAAGTTTGGCAAATAGAAGTTGAAGTCACGTTCAGTGGTTGGTGTTTGACACCACCAGTCATGATTTTCAGCAGGTTTTGTTGGTGTCTGATAAAACAGCCTACTGGTGTTACATGGCATGTATAGTGGACAGCTTTTAAAGTGACCACTGTCCAGAGTGCATGAATGAAACAAGAACTGTTTCATCATTTGATCAGTTCCATGATCAAATGGGGCCTTCACTTTCTGTGGCTGCCCGCACCTCACTTACAGTGACCACTAAATTTGAAAACAAAGTGATAGTGGAGTACACACCTTCAAACAATTCTATATTTCAAGTGCTGTGATATGGAAGTACATCAGTTTTGTTTAGCTGTGTGGAATTTCACTCTTGTCAGTGGAGACGCTGTCTCTGACATTGGTCACTAGCAATGACCGTGATTCCCTGTTGCACACATCACTTACGTTATTCAGTGATACAGTTGTAAAGTCATGTTTTGTTCCTGCTGTTTCATTAACCAGACAGAAAATTAGCTGTATACCACCCAGATGAAGTAAGTGTAGCTGTGCAGTTAGATCAGGAGGTTGGCTTTGATGAAGCTCAGCCTTATTCCAGAGACTTACTAAGTACTGTCAGTGCCGGGCTGGCAGGGGAGCACCAAGTGCCCCTACACATAGCCAAGTGGCATGTTGAGTATGGGTGCTTGGAAAGCCACAGATTCCCTCTGGTCAAGGAGTGCTGCCTCCCCATTGTCTTCAGCTGCTTAGGTACTGTATATATATGTAATAGCTAGCTGCCATGGGGAGAACTATGCTTGGATGGATATTAATGAAAGGCTTTTAATAATTGTGGATCTGACAAATCCGGAGTGTCCAGTGGCCTCTGGCATGACTTCGGGTTGCATGACAGCACCCATAGATATACACATCTGACTTCTAGGCCAGTGTTAAGCCTTGGTGTGACATTTGCCAAATGAACAACGGGCTTGGCTAGGGGAGCTGTTTCTCCATGGCAGTTTTTGTGGGTGAGCTGGCCATGTGCTGAGAAGAGGGATGATGTGTTGGCCTGCTTTAAGCTTTAATGGTAGTTGGAGAGCAGATCATGGCCAAGTAGCTCATAGCCCCATTACCTACCAGAAGCCAGTGCTGAACTAACAATGGGCAGTGCACGTAGTCTGGAAACAAGAGGAGGAAGCTTCCTTGAGTGATTTCTGCTTGACTGTACAAGTGCGTTACCTGGCTTCGGTTCCTGTGACTATAATGGGGTGACAGCACTTTTCACCTCACAGGTCCCCTAAGGGAATAAATGCATTAAAGACTGTGAAATGTTGAGATACGATAAGAGACAGTGTTTTGTGGTGTGAGGAGAGCACAAGACAGACTCCTATCTGAGAAGATGGATGGGTTTCCTTCAGGAAAACGTTATTTGCGCTATACTCCTCGGGAATTTGAGTTAATAATCATAGGCTCTGCAGTTGTTCCTGGGGATTTTGTTATGCAGATGGTGCTTTCTAATTGTAGAATTCATGCACACGTGAAAGGGAAGAGTGAAATGGAGAGGGGTAATCTGATTGAATAAGAAATGCATGTTTATAAACAATTATTTAACTCCTTAGAGTGCATTAGCTCACTGCTCGCCTTGCAGCTGGGATCTAAGTCAGGCTCTTCCTGTGTTCAGAAGGTGCTCATGCCCCTGTTGTTATTGCCCATTGGAAAGCCCTAGAATCCCAACATTTGTCAATAGTGTGTTGTGGAGACGGGTCAGGGCAAAGCAAAGCTCTCAGGGCTCCCTTTGCCTCTGTGCTCACCACTGGGACAGAAGAGGCAGATGTGCCTCTAGCCCAGCTCTTGTCTGGGACATCCCTCTGATGCTGTGCTTTGGGAATGGTCTACAAGCCTCCTTGGTCCTGTACGCTCTTTCCCACAAATTGTCCTGCCAGTAAGGGCCAAGGTTTGGTGAAACAATTTGAGTGGAAAACAAAATTTGCCATGGCTATATTTCCCATTTACAGGAAAACCGAAATGCATTTAGCACTCCAGCAGATAATGTTTGTTCAGCAGATTTCAATTAAGAGCGTTATTGCCTTTAGAGGCCGAGCTGGACTTTCTCATGAGAGTTTTTTTATATACTCTTGAAACGTAACTCCGTGCAGTGACTTTACATGGGCAAAACATATCTACTGATATCCTTAGACATCTTTTATGGTGGTGTTGTGGGAAAAAAAAAAAAAGTTTTTAACATGTCCTGTTTGAATTAGCAGGTGTGTCTTCTGTGGGAGAAGGTAGGCATTGTGGCTAGTGTTTGGATGGGAATAGGGATTTTCATGTTCTTGGAGGAATTATTATTTCTTTCTATTACAAGATTGCCCATAATAGAATGGTTGCCCATTCCCTCTGCACTGCACACACTCAAGACCTTTATCCACATCTTATAGGAGACAGAAATTGCATAGAAACAGCTGGGGAGAACATTCAATTACAAAACCGTCTTGACAAAACTGTTGACAGCAGTCATCAGCTACCACTTCCTTCTCAATTTTTTCATTGGCGTCACAGCAGAAAGGGGATTTGAATGAAGAGAGGTTGGAGTTCACTGCCTTTTTTAGTCTGCTTGGATGATTGAGGAAGGCTATATAAAGGCAACTCAGGCTTAATCTCATACCAGCCAATTCTCAAAAATGGTGAGGTCATTCTGCTTGAAGAGCACAAGCTTCCATGATGCTGGACCACTTGCAGAAGCCATCTAAGAGAAAGGAAACAGCAGTCTGGCTATGATTCGGCTATCCTGGTAGATAACTTAATAAAATCATTGAATCATAGTATTGTTTGAGTTGGAAGGGACCTGTAAAGGCCATCTGGTCCAACCCTCCTGCAGTGAACAGGGATGTGCACAGCTAGATCAGGTTGCCAGAGGCCTGATTCAGCCTCGCCCTGAAAGTCACAGAGATGGGGCATCAACTACATCTCTAGGCAACCTGTTCCTGTCCTTTACTACCCTTATTGTAAAAAACATTTCCCTGATATGCAGTCTGAGTCTCCCTTCTTTTAGTTTGAAACCATTTCCTCTTGTCCTATCACAACCGACTCTGAAAGGCCACTCTCAGGTCACCTCACAGCCTTCTCTTCTCTGGGCTGAACAGCCCCAGCTCTCTCAGCCTGTCCTTGTAGGAGAGGTGTTCCATTCCTTGGATCATTTTTGTGGCCCTCCTCTGGATGCACTCCAACAGGTCCATTATCTCTCCTGTACCCAACACCTGGATGCAGTACTCCAGGTGAGGCCTCACCAGCACAGAGTAGAGGGTCAGGATCACCTCCCTTAATCTGCTGTCCATGCTTCTTTTGATGCAGCCCAGGATATAGTTAGCCTTTTGGGCTGCGAGAGCACATTGCTGGCTTGTGTCCAGCTTGCCATCCACCAGTACCCCCAGGTTCTTTTTACAGGGCTGCGCTTCATCCTTACGTTCCCCAGCTTGTATTGATAGTGGAGGTTGCCCAGACCAACTTGCTCCAAGTCACATCAGTTTTGAACAGATGCGGAAATTTCTGCACAAATTCTTGTGAGCCTTTCAGAATTCTGTGAACTAGATCTTTCGCCCATCAATGAAATTCCAGCATTTTAACTTCAGAAAACAGAAAAATAAACTGTCACTGAGGTAACATAATTACACAGTACTCAGAGGATTTAAATAAAATATTTGAGTACTAAGTTTGAATTAGACTTTTAGCCACTTTTTAAGAAGCACTTTTTAATAAGTTTTAATCATTTTGAATTTGAAGAATTTTCATTTTTAATTGAGGTTTTGTGTCATTTTACTTTTTTAATAATTAGAAGATCATGTCGTATCAAATGAAACACCTTATGACAATCTGAGTATATCACCATTAATACCTTTATCAGTCTGAAAGAATGAACTGAATTAGAAGTATTGCTCATAGATCATCATGTCTACTTCTGAAAAATGCACTGACCTATAAATTGTCCTCCAACAGCCAGACTCAAACTAGACAGGAGGTACTAAAAGAAATTTGTAAAAAGATGTCTTCTGAATGATGGGTGTTTGCATAGTAAAGCTGAGTCAGAAAAAGGCTATTCAAAGTCTTAAAAAAAAATTCTTTTTGATAAATCTTAAAAAAGATTTTACAGTTTTCTTTTCCTAGTATGAATTAACATAAATCACATATGAGGTATATTTAACTTCTTTTTTTCTGCCTAGTTACTTCCATGTGAAATAGGACACTGATGGAACATATGCTAACTACCACGTGAATTTATAGATATACATTCCTGGTGCCACATTAATTTTTGCATAAAATGTAGTAAAATTGTTCAGCAGATGAATGATTCCTGGGAGAAATCATCTTCTTTCTTTCTTTCTTTCCTTTTTTTTTTTTTTTTTCTTTTTCTTTTTCTTTTTTAAAGATCCATTTTACAGAGTTTCATAAACTTTGTGAATTGTTTCATGCATCCTGTAACTTGCTACTCAGGATGTATTCCAGTTCTAAATTTATGTGCTTACTGTTATGCAGTCACTACTCCCTCTGAAAACGGTTTTCTTTTGGGCTTCTCCTACGCTGCTTTCCATTTCCATGACCAAAACAATTTCTAGACAGCTCAGATTTAGTGCCTTTTCATTGAAATGACTTTCTTCTTATGCATGTTAATTTCTTCACTGGAACCTAGACATAACCTCTCTGATATTTGTCACTGTAACCAAGCTACAATTTTGCAGTCTAGCTACACCTCCTAGTCTCTATATGTCTCTAAGAAGTCTTCTTTATACTTGCTTTGATTTAACCTTTGGAGCCTAGGCCTGTTATTGGCCAAAGCCCTCTGTACTATGCTGGCGTAGGTCTCTCTAGTGCCTTATGCAGAGCTCTTCCACGTATTTGTCTAAAAATCCAGATGCTGAATTGGCAGCTATTCAGTGATACATCATTCTGAAGACTGCACATATTCCATGCCCATTCCTAGCATCCGGCATATTGCAGCATTCAGCTTTACAGGGTGTCTGTGACTGCCCTGATGACCAATCTATATCACTTTATCACTCTAAATTAAGTATGTCTTTAATGCTTAGAATCCATCTGGAGTTTGAACGGTAGCCAAAAGTGTTGCTCTCTCTGTTCTTGTAAAGGTTTTTAACAGTGGTCTTTCTTTTTGCATTAGTTGTCCATAGCTTAAGCCTGCTTAGAAATTCGTCCTGGTACCAGAAGGGCTGAGGTTCCAGTGCTGTTTCCTAGATGTATTATTATACAGGATGTCATGGTAGCTACTCATATATAGGTATGTAAAACTGAGCAGGTCAGTTTTGCTCACTGAATGTGAGCACATTCCACTGTCACCAGAAAGAGTGATGTGTAAAGCAGAAGCCTTGTAGATCGTGTCTTATCCCACCATAATGAGGCTATTCCTCATTGGTTCCTATAGTTATCAGATACTATTTAAAACCCCCCTCCTCTCAGCTGTAAAACTGTGCCAGGAAATCTGGCATTCCAACGCAAGTTGCAAATGCAGCTAAGAAAAATTTGATATTTGCTTTCAGACTTGAAACCACATGACATGCGTAGGACAGGCAATGCTCTGATACCTCATTATTAAAAGGTGAAGAAATGGAGTGATAATGCAGCTGGCATAGGAAGAGTATTAATTTTGGAAAGAAGAGGTTCTAGGAAACTAATGGAATGGTGGAGCTTAATATCAGATTGATTTTAAATATGAAAACGAGGTTTTGGCTAAGTTCAGTTAGTAATAATGAAAATTAGCTTTTATAAGGTATTTGTGATGAAAATTTGTTTGGTAGCCTAATTTCATTCACAGTTCCTGAGCCTCATGGCCTGAGCCTCATGGCATAAACTACATTGCCAATTAAAAACTTCTCCATCTTAAAATGCAATTAACCATTACTGAAGATGTAAAAAAAGAGCATAGCCACTGTGAAGTAGGATCGTCAATGACAGTGGCATCATTTAGACACAGAGTCTGCTCACTTTAGGATCCCCCTCCCCTCCCCCCCTTGATTGCAGCATCTCCAATTGGCATAACCAGCATTTAAAATTTTCCAG
>JAOWBP010000001.1:100653117-100671978 GCA_028571105.1 Tragopan temminckii | reverse complement strand
AGTTGATGGTTAGTATTCTATACTAATGTAAATCTTGCATTTTTTATTCTTACTCTTGATCTGCGGTAGAATAGACAGACTGGTCTTATAGCTAGTCTTTCTTCTACTTTTGTATAAACTGAAGAGATTTGGTGTAGTTATTTGTAACTTCAGCAATGATTGATTACAGTATCAGCTACATACCTAGATAATATTGATAGTCTAGTCTTCGGTCCTCAGTGGAAAGCAGATGTCACATGGTACTTTTTACACATATGTCACACAAACTCTGTCAGTGAATGTCACAGTTTCCTTTTGCCAAGTGACAACTAGAAATCACGTGCAGATGTTTCATTGGGAAAGAAGGAGAGAGTAACTGAGAGAAGTCAATTCTCAGCAAATACATGAAGCCAGCTTAGCTCTCTGGTGTATGGGTTAGAAAAGCAGGCATAGATAGGAATTTTTCCAGACTCATTTAAAAAGAAATGATGAGCTCTATGTGGACTGCAGGAATCTGAACCCTTCTGCTCGTAACACTAGAATTTGTAGCTTTGGAGGTGAATTCACAGAGCACAGTGAATATGAACAGTTAACAAAAGTGATTTCATTATCCTTAATTTTATTCTAAACTTTCAAGATAAGAGTGTGTGTCTAAACAGTAGGGAAAAAGAAAAATGCAGCATTGCATGATTGTTGTTTCTCAGTTCATTTATTCTTCTGTCTTTCTACTAAGTGAAATAAAACTGGGGACCAGCAAAAGAAAACCAGTGAACAGAAGATGGAATTTATAAAAGAAAAGTGATTCATCTGTGTTCACGACAAGAAATGGACAAATGAAGTTTGTCTGGATACTCCTGTTTACATAAAATCTGGAAGAAAAAAAAATAAAAAAGAGTAGAAAGTATTGAGTAAATGCATTTAATCTTGACAATCAATAATTGTTGATGACATCTTAAAGAAGGAACAGTGGAAAACATCTTAATATTTGTCTTCCTCCTGGAAGAGAAATGGAAAGCATACACCAGGTCAAACTGTCCTTCATCTTACATATGGGGGAATCATTCTTTTTAAATTACTCTTTCATATTTGGTGAAGTTATGCAATTCCTTTTGAGAGTAAGCACAAAGAAAATGAAAAAAGAGAGAGAGAAGCCATCATTTCTCCACAGGGATCATATGAGACGCTCTTGTGCTAGCTGACATTTATTAGGACACCTTGAAAGCACCTTCATGGCAGAGAAAATATTTCACTTGCTATGGGGAAAAGTAGCATGCATTCATAAAGGAGTCAGTGAAAATATTAAACCCATCTTCAAAATGTTCATATTATCTGAGTGCTTGCATCTACTAAATTCCCTACACCATTGATCTAAATCTTAGTGACTTAACATAAGAAATGCTGTGAAGCTGTTCTGACATCACCTTTCTAAACCATCCTCACCAAAAGCTGTGTGAGGTCCATGCAACTTCTTGGGAATCCATGTATGCCCATATATTCGTTTCGTATATCCAGTCCTTGTAACTGGAGAATCTGGATAACAATGGGGGATGTCCAGAGGACCACCTCTAAAACTCATTATCTGCAAAAAATAACAACAATAAAAATCTTTACTAAGTTAAGAAAAGAGAAAAAAAGAGAGAAATAAAGAGGGAAAGAAAGGAAGGCAAAGAAAGGGAAAAAAAGAGAAAGAAGGAAAGAGAAAGTTGTAAAGTACAATTTCTGCTTTCTCCATGTAAAAGTGAGATCAAACTGGATGGATTAACCTCTATCACCACATAATTATTTGTTCTATAACTTTCACTGGCGTGGTTAATTTCTTTGGTAGGTCCAACAAAATAGCTTTTCCATTTTGATTAAATTAATGCAAATAGGAGGGGAGCAATGAAACAGCAGCAAGTCTGTTTCATATAATTGTTTTACCACAGGGTTTTTGTGACTGGGCTATAGTCCATCAATTTAAAGCTCTAATCTGGCCATACTTGTGTGATGGAGATTTGCTTTTCTGCATAAAATAAATGGAATGGGACTGGCGCTCTTAAAATTTCCGTTATGTAGAAGAAAAATAAATTCTTTAGGATTTTTGTAAATATTATGCACTGAAAAGAACATGCAAAGATATGTGGAGATGATAAAATATCTTTAGAAAATATAATAACCGTAAGATGCATGAAGTTTAATGCATGTGAATGACACAAAATCCCATCTTTGTCTGTAGAAAAGATGAAGTAGTGCGAAAGTGGTGAAATTTTTTCTTCAAAAATCCAGTTAATCATGTGATCATATTTCTACTGCAATTTTTGATGTCTCAAATGTCCCACTTGAATTTTGACCACTTTTTTGTTTGTTTGTTTGTTTGTTTCTATTCTATCCAATGGAATTTGTTGTTTATAATAAATTCACTTCTCTGTGTGTGTAGTTGACTAAGATAAAGAGTCAGAAATTCTAAGGAAAGGCTTGGTTACATTAGTTTTTACCAAATGTTTTTCTAGCATACATCTTTTGTGCATGAAATAACAGAGACATTCAAATCCGTAGAAGGATATTCATTTATATTAGCCAATGTTCTTTTCTTCCCTATACTCTAAACAAATGTTTCCACAACACCTAGAATGATTGAAGATACTTCTGGAGGTCTCAATTCCAGCCTCTTTGTATGCGCAGAGTGAATGAAAGCAAGTTTCTCAGTGCCATGTCCACCTCCAGGGATATAGGCTTCACAGTCTCTCTATGCAGCCTTTTGCAGTGTTTTGTGACCAGTTTTATCTTTTTTTTTCTCTTATGTTTAGGTGGAATTTCTTACTGTTAAGTTTGTGCCTGTTGCCTCTCATCCTATCACTTGATACCACTGAGAAGAGTTTGACTCTGCTGTCTTTACTCCTACCATGGGGTATTTATGCACATATGTAAGATAAACCTGATTCTTCTCCAGGATGATCAGTTCCAAGTTCTCTCAGATAATTCTCATTTGATTGATGCTTCAGTCCCTTAATCATTTCTGTGCCCCTTTGATCTTCTGATGATATCTGTCAGGATGCTGATAGCCTTCCTGGCCACAGGGAGAGTGTGACAGCTCTGGCACAGTCTGAAAGGACATTGTGATCCAGGTGTCCCCTCACAGTCCTTGGCTTCTGCCTCCACTTGCTCACTGTCTCCATTTTCTTGGTCCAGCCAAGCAGAGGAATTAGACAGCATATTCAGAGGAACTTGCATATTCACTGAAGCTATAGGAAGACAGAAGTGAAAGGAAGTGTGAGGGGGGAGACAAATTCTATTATGGGATCAGCACACGTTTGAGGAAGATATAGAAGCGCCCTAGCACTCTTGAGGATAAAGTTAGCTGCTATGAAACTTTCAGAGAAAATAAAACATCAGAGTATTCAGCAGTTTGTATAGCAATTAGCAGGTGCAGCAGCCCTCAGCTGGTATTTCAACAAGTTCTCTGTGGCTTCAGGCTTGGCAGCATTTGGACAAATCTTATCTGTACATTAGTGTTTCACTCTTTGGGACACTGTTCAATATTATTGATGTTTATATTGTGGATCATTTGTCCCTTATCTCCATGGGGAATAGTTGACTTTATGAGTTTTAGGCCTCAGGAATAGAAAGGTGTTTAGAACCTAGCTACCATGATGAAAAGGAATGAAAACTGGTCCTGGAGAAACGAAAGAGGAGAGTGTCAAAAAGGCGAAAGACTCTAGCTTTCAGATCTGACTAGGTCTGGTTTTTACTTTAAAACTTGGAGGGGGGAGGGGGGGGGGGTTCTAGAATGAAATAGAAAAGACCTTTATAGAAATGGTCTCCCTACCTTAGCAAATATGAGACACATCTTAAACTGTAGTAAGATAAGCACTGGTTCACCTGCAGGCTTGATTCCAGTTAAATTAGAAAATCCTTTAGATAAATGTGTTAGTTTTGATATTTTACCTCCCAAATCCCTAGAAATTTCAAGGGGGAAAAATACAGTGATATTTTGGGAATATGTTAGGTGGTGGAGGAAATTTAGCTTGGATTTAAGGGTAAAATGCAGTGGCAAATTTAAGCCAAACATGAAGAAAATAATCTTAACAAGAAGACCTTTTAGACAGTAGAACATTATTTTAAGAAACTGATGGAAAGCCTCTCACTTTAGCAATGTACATTGAAATGAACTTTAAATAGTGTTTGATGTGTTCTAGAAAGGAACTGGTGAGTCATTACACTGTACTTTGAAGATCTGATGAAGTTTTTTAGAAAGTCAGTGTCTTCTAGTCAAGTGCAATATCTGCTTGACTGCTCAGTTCTCAGTATGGAGATAACCATAAGGATTTTCAGAAGTGATTTTTGTGTGATGACAGAGTTAAAGTTAGGATCAGAGGGAAAATGATTTGGACAGATGAACAGGTTTACATGGTTAGCCTACCGGAAGCAACCCAGTGGTAAGGGACCACTAGGTACTCCAGACTCCACCTTCAATTGTCCTTTCTGTGGTGGACATGTCTATCCTGGAAATGTCTGTCCCAAATGCAGACAAAGAGATGAAAATTCTGGTTTCAAATTAAATTAACTGCATGTTTTTAAGAACTCAACAAACTGATTTTATCCTAATCTGATTTACTCTAAGTGAAATAAGCAATTTTTCCATGCAACTATCAAAAATAGTTAAATCACTAATAGAGAGATGAAAATCTACAGAATACAGAGATTTGAACAAGACAATCTTAATGGCACAATCAAATATTGTTTTAGATCACATTATTCATGCTAACACTGAGTATCAAGAAATAATGAAGAAAAATACATGTATAGTAGAAGTTAAAAGACAGTTTTCTACTACTTTATCTCTGAAGGTTTTTCAGGTATTTTCTTGGGAGATATTGATTTGTGAATGTAAAAGCTAATAAACTATCAAATTTTGACAAAGATGATGTTTACACACAGACACTATTCTAAGCATGCTGCATTAAAAGATACCAATATTTTATTTTATGCATTTGTTTAAGTTCCTCCATAATGCAAATGATAGAAATAGAAGATAAGTTGGAATTCTGCAGTCACAAAAGATTATATAACTTCTTTCAATCTTTCTGTTATAGATTTTTGGAGAGTGAAAACGTAAATTACAGTGCTTGTAGGAGGATATGTGAATTTACAAAAGTCTCAGGGCATCTTTCCTCTCTAAATTGGCCCTTACTAAATGAAATCCAGTGTTAGTTTACATCATCCTCTGAAATCTTATGCTAAGACTTCCTATGACAAATTGTAAAAATATGAAATCACTCATCTAAGGAAATCTACCGGGAAATTCATTTTTATTCCATTTTCTCTAGCTTTTGAGTGTATGTTGTGATTTTAGGAGAGTTTTGTTTGCAAATGACAAAAAGTAGAGGAAGGTATTTTCACATGAAAGAAGGGAAGAAAGAGCTCATATATCTGTAGAAACCTGTGTGAAATTCCCACAGAAACTGAAAGCAATATCACATATTCAGGTAATTGTCATTGGAATACCATGCTTTTCTTCTAAGAATGAAATAATTTGCTTGTGAATGACTCAGTAATGGAAGTTTCCATAAAAATCATGCTCTGTTAAAAAAAGTAAATTAATCTTGAAATATCTAAAAAAAATTTGTGAGAAGTGTGTGTGAAATGATATCTTGATATCATCAAGATATAATTTCAATGCCATATGTCTAACTTCCCAATACTTGATGCATTCTACAGTGGAATGAGCTCAAGTGAATTGTTTAAATGAGTCTGTTTTCTTTACCTTTTTTTTCATTTGATTTTTTGATGTTTTTCAAGAGTTGGCTATGAAATGTCATCATTTTCCACTGGGTAGCTGAATAATATCACTCAAACAAGCAAACAAACAAAACAAAGCAAAATAAAATAAGAGAAAAAAAATACACTTCTCTTCACTCTATGATGTTTATTTTTAAAAAGGTGGGGTTAGTTACACTGCTAATAATATTTAGCCACTTTAAACCACAATATTGATGTTTACAAATACAACTGCTTGCAAAAGATTCAAAAGTACAGATTTTAATTTAGTGTAGATCCATATAGTGCAGTATAAATCCTCAAGGAAGCTACTCACAGTTTTAAGAAAAGAAGCACAGCAAGAACATTCAAAGGCAGCAAATTGTGAAAGTCTGATGCTGTACCAGATTAATCATGATCATGTAAGATTAGTCTAACTACAAGACTAGCACTGAATAGGTTTTTCATTAGTTTAGTAACTAGAACTGAACAGCAACTTCTTTTTTCTCTTCAGGAACTGTTTTCATTTAAAGCACAATGTTGTAATGGAAAAATCTGCTTTATTTTTATTAGCATATATGTACATATATTTAGGTTTACATCCAAAAAGAAATTATATTTCTTTTGTAAGTCAAAGGAGTATGTTCATGTTTTAAACTCACTTATCTTCCTCTATTTTCCATGTTTTAACATGGCTGCTTTTCTCCGTAGATCACAAAATTAGAGGATGATTCAGATGGAAAGAGACCTAAGGACAACCATAGTCCAGCCTTGTGTTCAAAGTGTGGTTCGGTACGAGATCAAAGTAGACTGCTTGGAGTTTTTTTCTTGAAAGACCTCTAAGGATAGAGACTGCATGACCTCAGTGCTATAGCTAAACTAGCTGAGGATGCCACTGTCTGCCCTTGCTTTGAGGGCACACTGCTGCCAGCAGTACTCCAGGGTCTTTTTCATGGACCTGTTCTCCACCCTCTCAACCCCAAGCCCATAGCTGGTAAGGGGTCTTTCTTCTTGGGGATGGAACTTGGCATCTGTCCATGTCCATCTGGTATGTTTGTAGATTTCTCTGACTTCTTTTTACTCAGTTGCAGACCTGCCCTTGAACACACCAGTTTTCTCTCCTGCCTCCCCTTTGGTGTCAACTACAGCCTTTATAAGCGCATCCAGTTGCTGACAGAGGTGTTCGGCAGGACAGATCTCTTCTTCTCTTTTTTGTCATTGAGTTTCTTTAAAATATAAAAGTTCTTTTAGATGTAAAAACAAGGAAAAATAGAGGAGTTTCAATGCTTCCAATGGTTAAGAAGTTTCAGATTGTTTGTGATTTTCTTTTTTCTTCCCTCTTATTTTTCACTGTTTTCATTTGGAATAAAAGGTGAGAAGTAGAATTGGTGGTAAAAGGAAAAAACTGAAATTAGAAAACAAAAAAAAAAAAAAAGACAATTTTGACATGGGAAACATAGGCTCCTTTCCAAAATATTACTCTTCGATAGGATAGGAATAGAGCCCTGCTACATGAAAGAGAATTTGATATGATTTTTCAAATCAGACTGTTGTTTTTTTTTAATTATTTCTCTAAAATAACATATGTTGCCTCTCTAAAAATGCTTGATTTAAATGAATTCTTGATTTGCTTATAATTGGAAAATATTTATAGAGTTATTTTTTTACCGACCCTGTGATAGATTTATGAAAGTCTTACCCAGCCAAACAATGGCATAACCGTTAGTAACAAACATTGTTAAATATCACCAGCTATCAATGAGCTTTATCTTACATTTTCCCTTAATTTCTCAAATTGTAGGCACATTTTCGATTCTGTAGACATAATAATACATAAAAAGAATCAAAAAGCACTGAATATGCGTTTTGGTTTGTGCTTTTTATTTGGACTCACATGTGATGTGTCATGTCTTGCTTGATACAGAAGGGGACATTTTTCCTCAACTACTCACTAGACTATTAATACAAAGCTGATTTAACTGGGCAAGTAGTGATCCACATTCAAAGTAACTGAGGCCTCAAACTCTCATGCAGTTATGCTGGATCAGTGATTGTGATAAAGACAGTCCAACTAAGGAAACTCTCCTGGTATATCTCCCACTGTATGGAAAAGAAGTGTTTTACATACTGTACGTATTGGGGATGTGGTCCTGTTGTCATTGCCAAAAAAATTAGTACAGAATGAAATAAATGAGCCAGGCAAGAATGCTACTGAACCTTTTGCAACCAGAGAATGCAAAAGCAATTATTTTATGTCAATGTGACAAGAGAAAATTACATTTATACTGTGCCGCCAATAAACATAATATCATTTTCTTCAGGACTGGTGCCTCAGGGAAGGCCTGTGTAATTCAGACTGGAAAAGTTTCCAAGCATTTTAAATAGTCATTACTCTTGATTATCTGATACATCCTCTGGGAGATACAAACTCAAGAGAAATCTTCAAACTCTCCTTTTTCATGCCTGAGCTTTACTTTGAGTCCCACTGTCACAGAACAGCTCACGGCAGTTGGGGACCTCTGAAGAGCACCTGGTCTGGTCATTCATTAAAAGCAGGCTTCTACATTAAGCTATCTGTGTCTCTGTCAAACCAAGTATCAAATGATTCTAATGAAGAAGATTCCTCCACTTCCCTGAGCAACTTATTCAATAATTTAATTATAGTCACCTTGAAGAATTTATTTTATGTATCCAGGCTGAATTTCTCCTGAAGAAACTTGTGCCTATTGCCTCTTGTTCTATGCATTCATATACGGGAATTATCTTCTCCATCTTCGTAGCTACTTTTTAGGTATTAAATAGAATGTGATTAGATCACCCTGAGCACTCACTTTTCTAGACTGAACAGTCACAGTGTTCTCAGCCTTTCCCCATATATCTCATTCTCCAGTCACCTCAGTGGCCCTCTGCTGCGCCCTGTCCAATTTTTATCTCTCTCAAACTGAGGGAGAAAAAAAACTGGACCTCCTGTTTCATGTGTGTCCTAAATAATCACATTTTTTTCATCTGCTGGCTATAGGCTAACTGATACACACAGCTGAACATGCAGTTAGCTTTCATCGCTGCAAGGTCACACAGCTGATTTGTGTTCAGCTTGCACTCTTTCAGGAAGCCCTCAGGTCTTTTCCAGCAGACCTATTTCCCGAGTACTGAGTCCCAAGCCAGTACTGTTGCTCAGGATTATGCCTCCCAGGGATAGGACTTCATATTATTCTTTTTTAGATATGATGCACTTGCAATACTTGCAGATTTTCCTGTCTCCCTGCATGGTGGCTCTTCCTTCAGATGTATCATATCCTTCCCATTTGATGTCTACTTACTAAAACAGAGAACAGAAGTCAAGCCACATGCATGACCAGTTATATCTATACAAAAGAAGCACACTTGTGATAAAAAATTTGCAATCAAAAAACTATATGCAGTTAAACAATTTTATGGTAAATTTTAAGAAAAAGCATGGAAGCATCTGAAGATGCCAAAGTATTTTGGAAGAATTTTAGATCTATACAATGTATTTTTTTTTTTATACAATATGATAGTAGATTAACAACAAAGAAAACAGAATAAAGATAGAATTTACACATAAAATTACTATCTGGAACCAGTAATAGCATTGTTCTAGTAATTAGCCTACTTCACAAAAATGTTTTTTTTTTTTTTTTTAATAGGAAATGGATCATAAAACATTGAATTAATAGAGAGCTCCAAAAATATAGTGCCATGGTTTCTTCCAGTTCACAGAATCACAGAATAATAGAATGATTAACAGACCTCTGGACATTATGTGGTTCAGCCTCAACCCACATGCTGCTCTGCAGCCAACACTGATTTCTTTCAGTAGTTATTTGCACCTATATCTTTCAACAATTGAAATTCTTAGCCCTTTAAAGGCCAAGGTCATTGTTTGACTGTGAAATATGCCAGCTAAAATGTAGTCCAACATGCATGAACTAGAAACCTAAAACCAAAGAAATCTATTCTACAAAAATTCATCAAGATTGGAAGTCACTATCTTCTTGCTCCAACGGCTTTAATGCCTATCTTAATCTTTAATTCTTTTTCTTGAAAAGCAGAAAACTACAGCAGCTTCAAATTCAACACTCTTAATTTCTTCCCATGAAACCTTCAGACATTAAAGTCTTTCAGGTTCTCACACACTCTTCCTTTCAATGCAGTCTTCACTAACTTTCTGTGTGTTCTTCTGGATTTTTTTTTATTTGAACACTTTCTCAGAACAACTCCAGTGCTGATAAAACTACACTGAGAAATGTTTTAGGAATGACAAATTCAGGCAAAGCCAAAACCATACAGTTTTGCTTCTGGCTTCTCTTCATCATTCTTTCCTGTTCACTTAACTTTAGTAAGGTTCACTCATTTAATTGTTTCATCTATTACTGTCACACTTTATTGGGCCTCTCAGACAAAGATTTTCACAAGGTTTTCCTAACTACAAGATATAAGTGCTGGGCAATTAATTTAAGAGTAGTATACATACTAGCCAGAGTTTACTTCAAAAATTGCAACTTTTCATTAGGCTAGTCATGAGTCACTACTGCCATGCTCTTGATTTACCAAGTTAATCAAAACTCTAGTAGCTTTCTGGCTTATGTAACTCTACATTTGGACCATTTTTAGTCAAGTATGTTAGACATTGGAAACTGTTTTGTGTGGACACACAGCCAGTCAAACATCATTTTGAGTTTAGTAATTGTACAACAAAATTTAGCACAGATATATGAAACAAAAAACAAAAAACAAAAAAAAACAAAAAAACAAAAAAAAAGGAATACTTAAAATTACTCAGGTATTTTTCTTTTCCTTGCCAACAAGATATCAAGTGAAAGGGAACTCTTCAACCAAGAATACAGCTTATGGATTATCCTATGCTGTTTACTCTCAAGACTTCTTACTGCTACTGGTGCTGTAGTTGCTGATTTTATTGTAATAGAGAAAATTATTTCTAGGGAAAAATTCTCATTCTGATAAAAATAAAGTAAGCAACTCCAGAAAATATTTTTTTACTAATTATCAACTAAGGATTGATGTTTTTTATTAGGATGTTTTTTATTTCTTTAGAGTTTCTCATATTGCATGAATATCATTTTAATCTTTAGAGAGGTACAGAGGCTTATGTTAGCAGGAAATGACAGGCATCCTGGGACTTAGGAAGCAAAGACTGTGCTCAGTCAGTCCAAAAACATTCTTCACAGAAAATTCCCCAGACACTGAAGACAAACCTTTGCCTGGAGAGGACAAAAAGTGCAACAACAGCACACTTTGTGTTAAGAAAAGATAAAATGTTGTTCAAGCGTAATTTCCTTTTCAGTACTTGGGCAATCAGAAATTACATTTAAACTGACTTTTTTGGAATGAAATGGTAGAGAAATTGCAATGTTCAAAACAATCAACAATTCAGTAAATGAGCCCTGTTGAAAGGTTTCTTTTTTAAAGAAATATTCACCTACAGCTAATCGGTGATGACAATACACCAGACTGCATGTTGTGGCCTCAGGAAGGGGCTTCCCACAAGAATGCATCCCAGAGAGGGTCACCTCCCAGTGGTGTACAAGCTGATGTGGTAGGGAAACACTGAACTATGCCCACTTGCTGCTCTAGAAAAACAAAGCAATGATTTGAACAAAAAAGAAAGAAACATGGGCACAAGTTTAAAATCCAGGAATGGATTTTAAAGTGGATTTTTTCAATATTTTAATTTTAATAATTACTAGAGGAAATGGAAGAAGTGATCTATCCTGCCAAGACTTCTCTAGCACACTGTGGTGCACAAAGCACCCCACACTACTGTTGTCCAAATCTGGAGAATAAAATTGCTGATTTGTGGAACTTGAATGCTTTGTGTAACCCAGGTATTAGCAGTTCATAGTGATTTGCTGATGTTATAAATAATACGATAATACGACAATGTGGAAGATATCAGAGAGTTGTCTGTCTGTGTGTCACAGGTGTGTCATTTTTCTGTCAGACAGAATAATGCAACATTGTTCAGCATGAACACCTTGGAGTAATGACTCAGATTAATCTAGGAGATTCTGTTCCCGTGTTTTTCCTTTCCTGGGAAAAGAAAATGCACAAAAGCAAAGCAAGAGGACTAACATGCATAATAGAACATAAACCCAAGGGTTTGACAGAGTAAGACAGAAAGCTTTTGGCAAGAGAGAAGTCTACGCAGATTCGTGCTTATTAACAGTGACAGGATTTACACTTTTGGGGCTTGGATGTTTCTTTAAGTTGTTGATTCTAGAGGCATACCTCTGCCCCCATGGCAGGGAGTGAGCCTAGCACCTTGCCTTCTCTCTTTGCCTTCTGGTTTCCACATAAGTAAACTCCACCCTTCCCCTGGGCATGCAGCAGCCAAGATTAGCTATCAGCAGGGCAGTGTGAAACCCAGAATGAGCTGTGGCACACAGTAACAGACATCTGAGAAAGCAGCTACCATCAAAAGAAGATGCTGCAGCATGAAGGCAGGTGATGGGTAAATCAGGAGCATGCTGAATGCTGGGGAACTGATCATCCTTACAGTTTAATTACTAACACATTTGTTAATCACATGCATATTTGAAGTAACCTCTCACTCTGCTGGATGGTGCCTGGCTATGATTTACAGAAGAGTGTGCTGCAGTGAATGGGAGGTCAGTGAATGGGATACCATTTCTCACTATCCACATTGCACAAGCATGCATAGGGTTTGGCTCTTGTGTACAGTCCTCTAACAGTACCCTGGCACCCTGGCGCACTCTGCATGCCCTCTTATCATGTCTTTCGTGTCATTCAGCAAGACATCACTCTCCTAACCTGAAACATAGTTGAAGATTCTTTGGTCTGAAAAAGCTATACAAAGAAGTTGTTTATACCTTAGGGCCCTGGTGCAGGATCTGGGGCCCTGAATTACAGTTGAATGTTAAATATTGTGGTTATGCATCGGCTTCTGCCATTTGAGCTCAGAAACAAACAATTCACTTCTTTTGTAGCACAACTCCAGCTATTGATTCAGAGATAAAGTTTCTTTTCTCTTGCAGCTATCTCTAAAGGTAAAAACATATCCTTCTGGCTGGAACTGCTGAAGAGAATTTACGTGAACACCATTAGTTACACTAAGCTGGAACAAGTGAGTCAGCGTGCTCCTCAAAGGCCTTAGGAACCAGCTCGAGAGTCTCATTTTCATAAAGGTTTAGAAAAACAAAGCTCATATCTGGGAATGGTGCCAGAGGAACTATTTACTGTTCTATGTGTGCATACGAAGATACAGTGTTGAGGACCAGTATGTCAGTTTGATGCAGATCCAACAGCTTTTACCAGGATTGCAAATTTTCAGTTCAATTCCTACTCCTGAATAACTTGGGATATCCTTTGTGAAGAGTAGGAAGAAAGCATAAATAAATAAATACATTAAAAAAAAAGCGCTGAAAGCCTTTCAATTGTAGAGCATTCTTTCCTGAGCCTGGAATCTCATCTTTGACCCAGCACTCTGATATGTCAGCAATGTAATTCAAAATATTTCCAAATGAAGGCCAGTAACACTGCTCCACAACATGAGAAAGATTCATATTCAGCAAGGCAGACATAAAAGAGTCAGGTACCTCTTCCTTCCAGCACAGTTAGCAGTAGCAAGAAAAGGTGCAGAAATATTACTTCCTGTCACAGTCCAATATTCAAGTCTGTTCTTCTTTAGTGTTTTCTAAGCAGTGGCTCAGGAAGAAAGGTTGAGGTTAAAGGAAAAGTCTAAGAAACAATTCATTTCCCAAAATTCTCAGGATACTTTCCCTTATTGGTGTTTATCTCCAGAAGAAGATGGGAACTGCTTTGCTGTGGTTTAACCCCAGTGTGCAGCTCAGCATCACATAGATATTCTCTCACTATCCCTATAGTGGAATGGGGAGAGAAATTGAAAAGCTGAAAGTGTGAGAACTAGTAGTTAGAAATAAGGATCGTTTAAGAGGTAAAGCGAAAGCTACACAAGCAAATTTAAGCAAGGAATTTGTTCTCTACTTCCCATTGGCAGCTGTATGTTCAGCCATTTCCAGGAAAGCAGGGGCCACTAACACAATGGCTATGTGGGAAGACAGATGCTGTCATTTTGAGGCATTTGTCTGGCCATCTTCGTGCGTCTAGCTTTATTGCTAAGCATGACGCCATATGGAATAGGGTCAGTTTCAGCCAGTTGGGTTCAGCTGTCCTGGTTCCGTCCCCTCACATCTCCTTGTACACCCCAATCTCCTCTCTGGCAGAGCAGCATGAGAAGCAGAAAAATCCTTGGCTCTGTGAAAGCACTGCTCAGTAACAACTAAACAACTAAATATCCACGTGCTGTTAACACTATTTTCATCAAAAATCCAAAACACGATAGCACCATACTAGCTACAACAAAGAAAATTAACTTCATTTCTGGCAAAACCGGGACAGCAACCATGTCCTTTTTCATGTTAAGACAGAAACCTGGGAAAACAAGCTGAATAATTTACTTGAAAATGTATACTTCTTAACTTCAGAAAAGGAAGATACTCAGAACATTTAGCCCTTCTTTGATTTATAGCACTTTGAATAATTTTAAAATATAAAGAACATTGCAGAATCCTGAAATTATACCTATGACATTGTATTCCATCATTCATTTCCCAATACGGAGAAAAGTCAGTCATTCATGCACTGTATTCAATATTCAGACATTGTATAGTTCTTCTGTATTCAGTACTGAAGTGGAAGGGAATGGCCTTTAGGGACAGCAACTGTCTGTGTTATGCAGTGTTCAAATCTTGGTCTG
Source organism: Tragopan temminckii (assembly GCA_028571105.1). Classification (NCBI taxonomy): domain Eukaryota; kingdom Metazoa; phylum Chordata; class Aves; order Galliformes; family Phasianidae; genus Tragopan; species Tragopan temminckii. The sequence goes on along the minus strand of JAOWBP010000001.1, from coordinate 100,657,484 downwards.
TATCTCCTTTGTTGTACTGGAAAAGTGCCATCACAAGAAAAGATGAGGACAAGGGGAAAAAGTCATGCAAGATGCCATAACGACGTAATTTCCTTTTCAATGAAGAAGCTCAGATTGCCTCTGTGACTACAGCTGTTACATAAATACACAAAGGGCAATTTAAAATCATTTTAATAATAAAACACGTCAGAGCCATACAGAAAACTAGATTTTAGCTTAGTGAACTGATTTTTCATGCATTATACAATGCCAATTACCATGTAAATCTCTGAAATAAAGTGATGTATAATTTAGGAGTTCTGTGTTTCACAGAGTAAACATCAGAAGCACTTGAAGTTTATCAAGATCATAAATGAAGTTTTGACCTTTAACATTCACGCACACAGAAAAAGCTAAGGACAAGGGAAGAGATAATTTAAAGTCAAAGTTGATCCATGGGTCAAAGATAGTCTTCAATGCCAATGCAGTCTTCAACTTCAAAATGATTTCTAGATTCTAAGACATACCTGAACCTCTGAGAATTGCACTGATTGAAACACACTAAAGATTTGGAGACTCTCTGTGTAAGCATAGGTAATTTGGTTTTAGGTACAAATTTCCTGTCTGTCTAGTAAGATGTAATATAATTTGTACTTTTCAGGGATAGAGTATTTATAGTGTGCTTGACTTTTCTCTTCAAACCACTTGCATTACCACTGTCTCAGTCAAGCATAATATGTATACTTGTTTGCTTTGCCTATTCTTAAGGCTGCACCAGCAACTTCTTACGGTGGAAGAACATGTGCATGCTGGAGGAGTTAATCCACTATCCCATTGGGCAGTATACACCTGGCTGAACCAGGCCTAGCCCAACTCACATACCCAAGTTTCTCTACAGACACTTCAGCAGACACTTTGTCACTACGTATGAAACAGTGCTGAGTATTTCCACTCGGTACCATTGCCTGTGTCTCACTACAAGGGCAAACAGGACTGACAATGCTTGAGAAGTGTTAAGACGCCAGGAAGAGACCTTCCTTCATATACATGCATCTGCTTAATGCCTTCTGCTAAGAAAGAAAACTATTACTCCACAATTCATAGGAAGGTAAGAAGAATCAGCCACATATGTCCAACAAGACAAAAGCAGAGAATGTGGTCAAAACACAGATTTTCCACAGGCTTACTATCTAAACTTGACATTGTATGTAATCATTTTTTTCTGTGAAGAAAATGAAGCAAAAGGAAACATGAGCTACTTATTTCTGTATTAACAGTCAAGTTCAAAACAGAGCAGTACTTCGAGAGCAGAACACTCTGGCAGTGCCTGCTTCATTCCTCCTCAGCCGTTAAATCATACTTTGTTAAAGCCTTCACTTTGGAAATTTTTACTGAATTATGCATCTGTCAACTTACAATTTTAGTGAATAAGATAAACTTAACTCCTTGGCTGTTACTTTCTTTGTTCTGCACTGGAACGTTTAAATGTCTCCATCCTGTTTTTTCTCTATAAACAGTTATGTGGTATGAAATGACAAAGTACAAGAGGATAGATAGCCTAGCTTTGATTTGCCCTTGAAATCATGCTTCTTTGAAGTCAGAGGATTCTGGGTGTTTCCTCTCCTCCTTAACAGTCAGAGTAGAAAGTGGCAACATAAACTGTCAGAAGAACTCCCATAAGACCTGCCTCTTTGCAGATGAATTCCTTTTATTACTGTTTTTGTTGGACTTAGAGCGTTCCTACAATCCATCAGCTAAGAACTGTCTTGGGTAAGTGCCCCAAGTTTCACTGCAGGAACCACACTAGTAAGCTATTTCTAAACTGACCAAATAAATGTCTATGCATTGGTTTGATTGCTTAATCAAGAGATTATGCCATTTGATTTTTTTTTTCTGTTTTTGTTTTCCTTTTCTGAAACACTGTATAAAAATGAATAGCAAGTATTCATCCTGTCTGAAAAATCAAGGTAACTTAAAATGACCATTTGTAATCACAAATTGAAAAATTCTGTTGGTACTGATTAAACGCAGATAAAATCATTTGAAGTTGAATAAGAAGCAATGTCTGTTTTTGTTCCTGCCCGTAGGACAAAATATTGAATAAAAACATTTAATTATGGCTAATCTCTAGAACACAGGATTGTTTTCAATAGGTGGTCAACTCTACTGACTCCTGCTCATTTTGAAATATTAATTGAAAACAGTTATGTCTTAGAACTGTTTCATCATTTGGTTTTAATCAGTCCACCCCTGTGCAGGTCTTCCACCTCTTAACGACAATGAACCTCGTAATCAGTGTACAAGATGATCTTTATTGATATGTGCTTCAAGCTGTGTCTATTTGTTAATTTATTGTAAAATTACAGAGCATCCTTGTAAAATAGGTACAGAGTCTACACACGAGGTATAGAAATGTAAGTATATTGCAGAAATATATGCAGAAATTTTATGAGGCTACATTTAGTAACAGTCTGATTATGGATGCATGTTTGTGCATGTATGACTGTAGACAGGTTGAGCAGGAGAGAATGAGAGAATGTAGTCAACCTTTGTGGTTCAACAGAAGACACAACACAATGTTTGCCATAGCGTTTTATGTTTTGGATAGAGATACTACCTATACTTTAGATCTGGTCCCCCCCAAAATGATACAAATCTTACTTCAGACAATATATCTTGCCCCTGAGATCTGGTTCGGATGTTTTAACTGTAGTGCCAAAATTCACTAAGATGCAATTCACTCTTTTTTCATATAATGAACAGACCATCACTCTGTAAATAATACATCAGATTTAACACCATAAAGGATAGGTACTCCACTTGAGGCTGGTTGGTTGTGGTCTAAGTATTTATCCAAAGAAAAAAACCCTATATATATATATATAGTTTCTTCCTCAAAACACATCACAGTTTAACCTTTGCCTGATTTTTACAGTATATTTAAGTACAGTGATGAATTTGTGCCTTAATCACAATAATTACACTGATGGCATTTGAGTTCAGCTGGAAGCCTGAAGGCAAAAGTAAAAAAAAAGAAGTAAAAATATTTAAGCAATTTAAATAACGCTAATGACTGATGTGTTCTCAGTCAACTATGGTAGGTATTTTATTAAATTTCTATCTTCATGTTGTCTGAACGCTAGATCTTTGGTCCTATCTAGTCTTTCAGAATTTGTAGTTTGACACTTTAAAAAAAATAAAAAGAAATACAAAAAAAACTGGGTAATGGTTCAAGTCAAAAGAAGGTCAGTTGATTCAGTTTTTCCCCAATGTCACCCTTGAAGTAACTGAGCAGGATGTTAGTTACCCAAACTCAGTCAAGATGCAAAAGATGTTTCCCGTCCCATCTGATAGCTCATTTAAGATTCAGAGAGAAAAGTCTATTTTTAGCAGTTTTTGTTTGGGAGATGCATAGCCTCTTAAGAATGAACTTGGTAGCTACATCTAATGTAGAATAACTGAATTTAACTATTACACTTATATTAACTGGAATGTTTTAAGCTTTTTAATTCACATTAAATTGCCCAGGTCCTTGTAACAGTGAGGTTGGGCAGGAAACCATGACACAAACACACATACACAGCATGGAACTCTCTGGTTTTGAACATGCAGCATGCCTAGTAGTTGACTCCAAACCCAGGTGTCTCCAGATGCTGGCCTGGGCCCCACAGCTGTCTCCCACACCTCACTCCAGGGGTGGAAATGAACATTCTCTCCAACCTTGCCACTAGGCTGGCTCCATGTTCAGCAGTGTTCATGCACACAGACCTGTAACACAGTGCACATGCTCTGAAGACAGTTAGAAAAGGGATTTAATGAGAGGATCGGACAAATTATGAAGAACGTGGATCAGTCAGACAAGCATACTTACTGATAAAGTGTCTGTGCATAACCAACCTGTCTTAACTCTTTTCATTTACCCACGTTTGTTTCTCCCTTATATCCACTCTGATCCTGACTTTAAATAATTTCTTTTAAACAATCCATAATAAATTATACATAATCCCAAATACTCTTCAGTCCAGCCTTCCATAAATTCTATATCTCTTTAGGCAATAACCTGCTAATATACATGGTTACTGATTCATATTTGTGCGTTTCACACTAGGGTCAGTGGCCTGATCCTTCTTCTATGATAGCTTTAGGAGCAGTTGACTCAGTGTTCTGCAATTTTCACTGATCAGATTTTCACTGATGAGGTTACTAGAGCTCCTCCACCTACCCCTTCTTCCCTAGAAGATAGAATCATAGAATCACAAGGTTGGAAACGACCTGTAAGATCATCTAGTCCAACTGTCTCCTCATTACCACTGCTACCACAAGCTACTAAACCATATCTCATAGCTCCTCATCCAGATGCCTCTTGAACACTGCCAGGGATGGCGACT
>JAOWBP010000001.1:100629075-100653017 GCA_028571105.1 Tragopan temminckii | reverse complement strand
TGTTCTGGGCTGCATTAAAAAAGGGGTGGCCAGCAGGGAGAGGGAGGTGATTGTCCCCCTCTACTTGGCTCTTGTGAAGCCCCATCTGGAGTACTGCGCCCAGGCCTGGGACCCCCAGTACAGGAAGGATGTGGAGCTCTTTTAACGGGTCCAGAGCAGGGCCACTAAGATGATCAGAGGGCTGGAGCACCTCTCTTATGAGGGAAGGTTGAGGGAACTGGGCTTGTTTAGCTTGGAAAAGAGGAGTCTCTGGGGAGACCTCATTATGGCCTTCCAATACTTGAAGGGAGCGTATAAACAGGAGGGGAATGGCTGCTTATGAGGGTGGACAGTGATAGGAAAAGGGGGAATGGATTTAAACTGAGACAGGAGAGGTTTAGGTTAGATATTGGAAGGAAGTTTTTTATAGTTCTGGTAGAAAAAAGCTTGCTATGAGCCAACAGCGTGTGCCTGCAGACCAGAAAGGCAACTGGGCTCCAACAGAAGAGGGGTGGCCAGCAGGGTAATAAAGGTGATTGTCTCTTTCTGCCTCACCTAGGGTACTGCATTCTGGTCTGGGACCCCCAGCACAAAAAAAGATGTGGAGATGAGCAGATCCAGACGAGGGTCATAAATATGGTCAAAAGACTGGAGTACCTCTTCTATGAAAAAAAGCTGAGAGAATTAGGGTTGTTCAGCCTGAAAAAGAAGAGTTTCCAGGGAGACGTCCTTGCAGACTTCCAGTATTTAAGGAAGCTTATAAAAAAAGATGGAGTGACTTTTTACACGGTCTGATAATGACAGGACAAGGAGGAGTGGTTTAAAACTAAAAGGAGGACAATTTAGATCAGAATTCAAGTGGAAGTTTTTCACTGACAGGATAGTGACGCACTGGCACAGGCTGCCCAGAAAAGCTGTGGATGTCCCATCCTCGGTGGCATTCAAGGCTCTGAACAGCCTGATCTGCTGGGCGACAAACCCGCATGCTGGAACCTGCCCTCTCTGTCTTTTCTCTGAGCAGGAGGTTGAACTGAATGTTCTCTAGAGGCACTTTCCTGCCTCAGCCATGATTTCATTTTGTATTTCTATTCTCTGACACCTAATTATTACTGGCAATATTTGTCTGTTGTAGAATATCAGTTTAAATTTATGTTTAGAGCACATTATTAAATTCTTAATAAGTAAGACAAACTAAAGTAACATTCAAAGTAATTGAAATGAAAGCATGGAATTTTACATGTCTCATACAATTTTGAATAAATTTGCTACAGGTATTTTAGAACAGAGGAAGCATATTCTTGTACTCAACATTATTCAATTCAATATTCCTTTTATACACTGTACTGAAAAGCTTTAACTAATAAGCATGAAAATACTTTTTGTTATCCTTCAGCGCTGATGCCTACTTTCTTATTAGAGATGGAATACAACCTAGATAGTAGCTCAGTTATCCAGTCAACTAATGACTTTTGTCTCCCGTGACAGAATCCCTTTAAAAAGCAATCCAGAAGCAATCATTTCAGCAAAGATCATACCAGAAATGGTGTATAGTATATTTCAATATATACATTTTTATATACTACTAAAATCCAACTCCCCTTGTCAGTAAAATTTACTTTTGAAGTAGATCAATTTTCATCTCTTGAAAGGCTCTTTTTAAAAACTCATTGCAGGCTTAGCAGGGCAAAACTTATTTTATCTTCGATCTTACTGTCTGTTGAAACAGTTAATTGCTATAAGAGTTGCTGGATAGAGAAGATCAATGGAATTAAAAGGTTATCTCATGACAACCTGATTTAAGCCATGAATTAAATGAACTTGCTAAATTTGGAAAGATATAATTTCTTAAAGGATAAATAAACGCTCATCAGTGCAATCACATTTTATTTTTATTTCTTCTTTAGTTACAGGAGAATAATTATGATGAAATACATAACCCAAAGAGCTCAAGTATTAGAAATTAAATTATATATTTTTGTGTTTAGCTTAAGAATAAAATGGTAGAACACAACTTTATTTGGTTCTTTCTTTTTCTTTATTTGCAATGCTCAGATGATCTATTATATTTTTATTTCTTCTCCTGCAGAGCTTCTTGTATTACAAACTCCCAACTATTGAATGGAGTTGGTACTATGTTAAAGAAACCTCTTTTGTAGGATGAATACTCTAAGTCAAGATGGGTGTTATCCATTCACAACTGTGTCTATTTTCACTTGGCAAACTTATTCTGTTTCATCGAAAGAATCATCAGTATTCTAAAATCTGATTGAGCAATTACTGATTCAAGCTAAGAAGAGCCATTATTGTATGCATTTATGCTTCTGGATAGTTGTTTCAGTACATACAAGCCCTGGGAAATGTTCATGAAAAATGAAATCCTGGAATGTTGAAAATGTTAACTTTCCTGGGGGAAAGGATTATCAATTTTATGGACTGTACAATATATTTTGCAATGCTAGATTAAATAAATTGAGAGGAAATATAGTAAAATATCATCAGGAAAATACAATGAAAGTATAATTGTCAAAATCCATATTTTGTTGTGATTATTGTTGTTGACTGTTTTATGTGTTCTTTTTTTATTATTATTATTTGTTTGTTTTTCTGAGCAAGAGAGCTGAATGTTGATTACTTGCTTCTTTGACTCCTCCTAACTTTCACATTCAAGATATGGGTATCTGCAAAGTATACTTCTAAATCTCTATGTTTATAGGCTACTATTTATTTTGGATACATTTCATTAAAGCTGCTCTCTTAACTTCTTATATTCAAGTACCATTTTGTATTATATTTCACTGACATCTGTAAAATTACTTTTGTAATGTGTTTATACTCAGAAAATGCCCCATATGAAATGGTTATTTAAATATTTCCATTGGACTGTTCAGTGATTGCCATGATTTGGTAATGTGTGGGACTCTCTTGAAAAGTATAAAAGTAGATACTATTAAAAAGGTAAAGAAAAAAGTAGAAAAGAACAAATGAAAGATGTGCTGGAGGTGTAAAAAGCCTTCACTTTTATCCATAAGTGAAGGGAGTGCTTGAGATATTTCCAGGGGCTATATGGAAGTAGACATTTAGGAGTAATACCCTAAGATCATTTTTATTTCAGTCTAATGTGCATTTGAGATTGTTTTCTATAGACATATTTTTGGTTAATTAGAGGAATTAGGTTGGAAAGGGCTTCTGGAGATGACCCGGCCCAACCCCCTGCTCAAGCAGATACACCTAGAGCAGAATGCCAAGGACTGCTTTCAAAGGGCTTTAGAACATTTAAGGAGAAAGACTGCACAACCTCTCTAAGCAAATTATTGCATTACTCAGTCACCCACACAGTAAACAAGTGCATGCATCAGTACACATCAGGAGCTGACTTGCCGGAAAGGAGCTCTGTAGAGAAAGACCTGGTTGCTGTGGTGGACAACAGGTTGGCCATGAGCCAGCAATGTGCCCTTGTGGCCAAGAAGGCTGGTGGTATACTGGGGTGCATTAAAAAGAGTGGGGCCAGCAGCTCGAGGAAGATGTTCCTCCCCTTCTACTCTGCCTGGAGCACTGTGTCCAGTTCTGGACTCCTGGGTTCACAAAAGAGAGGAAACATCTAGAGACTCTGCATCCTCAGAGATGTTGAGGGTCTTGGAGCATCTCCAGTATGAGGAAAGACTGAGAGACCTGTGGTTGTTCAGCCTGGAGAAGACTGAGGGGAGAATCTTATCAATACTTATAAATATCTAAAGAGCTGGTATCAAGTGAATGGGGCCAGGTTCCTTTCAACAGTGCCCAGTGACAGGACAAGGGGCAATAGACACAAAGTAAAATAGGAAGTTCCATGAAAACATGAGGAAAATCTTCTTAATTTTGAGGTTTAAAGAACACTGGAACAAGCTGCCCAGAGAAGTTGTGGCTTCTCCTTCACCAGGGATATTCAAAAATTGCCCGGATGCTTTTCTGTAGTCTACTGCAGGAAACTTGTTTTAGTAGGGAGTTAGACTTAGTGATCTCCAGAGGTCCCTTTCAAAGTCAATGATTCTGTGATTCTGTGAAGTGCTTACTGATGATTATAATACATGGGCAAGGAAAATAGGTAGTTGGAATCCACACAAAAGAAAGTCTCCATGAAAAGCAAGATGAGTCAAATCGGTAGTTTTTATGTAGAGGTCCAAATCTGGATATATTAATCCTACCTATGCTGTCTTTTGATTAGCTATGTCAAATCCATGCTTCACTAGCCTAAACTAACTTACTTTCATTCACAGTAGAACACTTTTTTTTGAAACTTGTCACTGCCCAACTAGATTCTTGTCATGAGACTTCTGCTGTCAAGACAGAGTAACTAGCGTTTTGGAAGTGCACATGAATCATGTCTGCGTAATATATTTGGGTCCAAATTCAGCTACCTGTTTTGGATATATTTCATTCTAACCACTTAACAGATTACAAGTTTTGAGCACGTTAGTTAGCATGATAATGAGTATGCACTTCAAAGCAAATAAAATACTTTCTGGTTTTGTAAGTATTTCAATACATTGTTCAGGTGAATTAGACAAAAGTAATTATTTTCACACGGTAGAAGAAAATAATATGAGGCACTATCTGTGATAAGAGATAAATTATTCTCCAGAGATAAATTAGGCTTCAGAAATAGAATAAGTGCAGAAATATTAGTAATCTGGGGTCAGTGTATTCCTTGTTTAATAAGAAAAGAAGAAAGGAAAGAATTTGTTGGGGAAAATATTTAAATGTCCATATTGTTCACAAAATTGATTGTGAGATGGATTGTTACTAAAGTGATTCCTTTTAACCCAATGGCTTCTTATAAGATATTAAATAGCTTAGAACTCCTTATGAGACCAGCCTAATGTAAAATATTCAACATTCCTCTAATTCATGCCCAAAATATACCCCTAAAATTAAAGTGGGACATCTTTACAATAATTGGCAATATCAGCTTTGTACAGGAAAGCAAAAGGGCTGGGAAAGTTAATAATACTTTCATTGATCTTTGCATATGAGAGTAATCCTCTTTGGAAATGAGGTTGCTAATGCAGGAATAAGCTTTCTTTTATTTCTGAGTGTGCACACATTAACGATTAAATGCTTCTTCACAAAGTATTTCCTGTAAAAGGGAAACCAATGCACTGTATGTGAGAGGTAGTAAGAAGCTGGTATCTGGTTCAATAAAAGTCAGGCATATCTAACTACTTAAAAGAATGTGTCTACATTCCATATACTTTCTGATATACATATATATATATATATATATATAAATAAAAAATTTCATCCCATTTTTGTGTTTTTATGGGAAAACCAGTCATGACAAATTTGTAAATGAGATAGCTGACAATTTTAAATATGGGATGAATAAACTGCTCTGTAGTACTGTCCGTGCTAGTTTTGATGTGTCCAGCATCTGATCAGCACGGTCTATTCTGTCTTCTCATTAAATTTTCTAAACCTTTTATTGGGTGTGGAAATCACTGTATGTTCATGGTTGTAGGAGTGTCCGAGTCAAACAGGTGGAGTGGGACTAAGGACAGCATGGGCCATGTGCCTGGAGGTCAACACTGGAACTCATGAAGATACGTGTCAATGCTTATCAACAGTGAGCATCAAGCTAGACTGTGTTAATAGAATGTCAATTGACCTGGGAGCCCTCCAGGTACAGGCATGCATATGGCAGGGCTAGGAGGCCTATCTGAGAGACCAGGGGAACCAACTCACCTACTAGAGAGACCAAGCCAGGGTGAAGGACCCATTTTTGTGAGTGTGTCTGAAGAGGCAATTAGAAATAAAAGGCTTGAAGTGTCAGCTAACAGGTGCCAAAGGCCATCTGTAGTGGGATCAGTATTTGGTCTACACGTGTGTGCATGCATGTGCATCAGCCACACTGTTCTGTGTGAAAGAGTCTTCTGCAGCAGCTGGAGTGGAACTGTGGCCACAGAGCTTGACTCAGGTACCAGCAAGTGGAAATGATGAGGAGCTAGGGCAGTCCCTGGAAAGACCATGTGTCAGAGCCCAGGTGCCCATGACTGAAAAATTCAAAAACTTCTGGCTATATAAATTCTCATTCCCCTATTTTATTTACCTTTATTTTTATATGGTGCTTATATATTTGTCTTCTCTTGTTACACGGGATAAGTAACAGGATACATTCACTGTCTGATAATATTTATCCCATTTTTTATGAGTGCTTCTAGGAATACAAAAATTATTTTATTAGCTTTCTAGTAATGCCTAGTATCTAAGGTTATTCCTGAACTTGATGTTTGCTTAATTTTAGGGTGGGCAAGGGTTCTGTTGGAAAGGAACACTGGCATTGTTCCTAATGCTGAAATTTCAGTATATGTACACACTGGTGATCCTTAGATCATAATCTTCCTTTCTATGATTAGTCTTGATACTTACAATGCTGCTTAAACACCAGCAGCATGGACCAAGTTTAAGGTCTGTTGGTCAAAAGAAGAATCCTCTTGGGTAAGGACTAGAAAATTTCTATCACACTGAAGATCTAGCTAGATTCATCCTAAAGAGAAACCTTCTATAAAAGAAATTGAGAGAATTCCTCCTCAGTTGATCAGTTTGATGAAGAAATAATTTTACTTATAGATCTGAAGTTTTGCTGAATTAGGCCCTATGAGAGAAAAGGCCTGTGTATTTTTTAAAAATACCCTTTCTGGAAATAAATATATGTATTGCCTGAATAAGTTATTGGGAGTAGTACAGACAGCGAGGGACATTTCAGTGCAGATGAGAATTATTCAGATGATGATAGAAGTGCTAAATCCAAACCCTTGTTCCATCACCACCTAGGGATAGATATTGATAAAGGAAAGTTTACATAAAAATTTTCCTTTCAGCAAATATGCAAAATACGAGGGAGTCAGATGACATGAAAAAATAAAGTTACCCAACATTAATGGATTTTTGTTTTCCCTTCAGTACTAAAATAATCATAGAGTTATGGAGTAACCCAGGTTGGAAGGGACCCAGAAGAATCATTGAGTCCAATTTCTGAGTTCACACAGGACTATTCAGTATTCAAACCATATTTTTAAGAGTGTTGTTTCATATGTCTCTTGAGCTCCAGCAGACTCAGTGCCATGATCACTGCCCTGGAGAGCCTGTACCAGTGTTCAATCTCCTCACTGTGAACAGTGAAGATGAAAAACAGACTTCATACTTTGTTCTGGTTATTTAGACATTTTATTTTTCTTTATTATCCTGCAAAAAGTAAGGAGGCAAATAGAGTAATTTTTCGCCATATAGATGTAATTACAATAGATTTTTCAATGTTTTCATCGAAATTTGAAGTGTGGGTTTTCATAGAATTCTTATTTTGGGGGCATTTTGCTATTTATTCTTATTTCATTTGTTAATTTGCTAAGTGCATATTTTTAATTTTGTAAGAATAGACTTGCATCTTTATCTATAAGTGATGCAATAACTGGATTGGAGTTTTACAGAGTTTCTGATTAAGTGAAAAGGTCAGCACACACAAAGGGTTTCTAAGGAAACTTATGTGTTATTCTGGATAAAAGATACATACACTGAATGTGTTTGCAAAACTGTAGGTTCCTGCAGTAGAATATCGCCTAGCATTTTTTGAGAAGTCTTTTCGCTGGCCATTTGGTTAGAACTTCTGGCACAAATACGTTGTTTTCCTTCCATAAATAAAGAGACATCTCTAAAGTTGATTAGTTCTGGCTCATATAATTTACCTATTTTTCAGTTATTGAGAAGTGAAACCTAGGTATACAGGCAGACAGTTAAGACAGCATTCAACTACAGAATTCCAGGGACTAACATAAAATGTTTTCTTCTAAGAAGCAATTTATATTCTATTTATGGAGACCCTTATAAATCCCTTAAGACAGGAGTTTACATAATCAAAGTGGCTACTTATGGAGACCTAAATGTATTTACCACATATTCATACTCAAAGTATTTTGAAAAAAATCAAGAGCATAGAAAAATAGTCTCATGAAATACATTATTTTGATATCACAAAACTATAGAAAAGGGTTGTGTAAGAAAAGATTGTCAGCTAATAGTCAGAAACCTAACCTTTGAAAAATGCTCTATTGTTATCCTGCCCACAAAAGCTCTATACAAAATTGTATGCACTGAATATACAAAAAAATTTTAATCAAAATTAATGGATGGGCATAAGGGAAAGCTGGAGAAGATTGTGTTAGACTCTTATTCTGACCCTGTAATTCCATTAGGAGTGTAATTGCACTATTAGCCACCATTACAAGTGGTTGCTGAATGTAAAATTGAGAATTCTGTTCTGGCTATTTTCATGGCCATAGTTCTTGAACTTAGGCTAAATCTCAGAACACCTTCAATGCTCCTCAGGACTCTCTAGAGTTCCTTAATGTTTGTGTATGTCTCTAAGTGTCTTTGAATATATTCTTTGGCAGAATAAACTAGCTTACACACATCCATGCCAGGCAGGCTTACAAGACTGCTGCTTGTACACAAGCTAGCTATTTCTGTTACATCTGAGATTGCACAGTAAAGCCATTCCCTACAGTTTTCACTGATTCTGAATTTTAAACTTTACATCTCTATAATTAGAATGTAGTTCCATGCTTTCTCTAACCACAAGGTTATAAAACGTTGAGTGTGAGTTTACAGAAAAGAGTCAAAATTCTTGGATGAACAAAATAGTGTAAATAGTTCCACAAAAACAGAAAAATCATAAGTAGAATAAATCAAAAAACTTCTGAATTAACATCAGTCATTATAGACTCGAGTCTAAGGTAATGCACTGAAATTATTTTTTTTTTAATAAAAGATAAATGATATTAAAGAAATAAATAAAAGTAGCAGATCCTAAAATTGAAATACATATGGATCAAGAGCTACTATAGGTTTTCATTATCAGTAAAAATTCTAGCTAAGAATTGTTTTTATATTTTCCTTTTAATATTTGTCTTTACATAAGTCTTACATTGCAGTCTGCATTAGCTATTTTAGGCATTGCTGTGCCAATGCTATTTTCTATAACTAGCAGATAACATCTCCTAGAAAATTCCATATTTCTTTCAGTGATATGCTTCAGTAAGATGAACAGCATATTTTTGAAATAAAAAAAGAAAGGATTTAGTAAATCTGTCAAGAATCTGCAAATCTATGATCATTTTATCTGTGTACACTCAGTGTATTTCATGTACTGCTTTCCCAGTCAAGACATCCAGATAACTCAGGAATCAATTTTGCTTTTTCATTTTCTGTAACACAGTGAAAATTCAAATTATTTCTTTCACTAATCACAGTGGTTTAACTAAAGGTGTTATATCCAGCTTTGAACTGAGTGAAATAAATGCTAAACAACATCACAAGACTGAATAGTTATGAATGAGCTCTCACTGATTCTTTTAGGCTTGTAACACCAAAGTCACTGTCACAATCTGTAATGTGGACAGAAAGATCTCCTTTGCTTTGTTCAAGTGACTTCTGTGGTGGCGGATGGCTAACCCTAAAAATCTCAGAACACACAGTTTTCTACACAGCATCTACATCCCTTTATATGTTAAGCTGGGAGCATTAACACTTCATGGATCTGGCTTTCACTCCAGCCCCAGACAATTTTCATCTTTTATATGGAAGAATTACATGATCATGTAGATTGGAAAATAAGACAATCCAAGGCCATCAAGTAAAATCTCCTGCTGAAAGCATGTCCAGTTAGAACAGATTGTTCATGTAAGTACCTGCAAGAACCCCGGAACCACCTGCCTCGCTCCAATTTATAGGAGGGAGAGCAGGTTCTTTGATACATGTATACCCAGCATGAGATGAAGAAACAACAGTTCAAATGTTGGTCGGACCAGTTTATTACAAATCTTGATCAGGGAGATGGGGAACGGGAAGACAGACACTATCACATATTAGGTGATAGGGAAGGGAATGCGGGCAATAGAAAAGATAGGAAAGAAGCAAGAATTGCGTAAAGCACGGACAGTCACCACCAGGATCCAGCAGCAGTCCCATTGCATGCCGTTCCAATGGTCCAAGGCAAAAATGCAGGGGGAGAGCAGCAGCAGTGTGGCCAGCCTTGGGCAGTAAGCAGGCAGCAGGAAGAAGTCGCAAGGTAATTCCAGGAGGAAGCAGCAGGACTCAGGTAGCAGGCCCAGGAGAGTCCGTCAGCATGTAGGCATTCCGTCCTCTTCAGTATGCAGGCATCACGTTGTGAGGAATCTGTTGTCAGAAACCTCTCAGGGGAGAGCAGCAGCAGCATGGCCGGCCTTAGGCAGCAAGAAGGTGCAGAGGGTCCAGAAGGAAGAGGGGCAGGATGTGAGGCTTCTCATGTCCAAAAAAACCCTCTTTTCTTCATGAGGAATCTGTTGCCAGAAAACCTTCTTCTTTACGAGGAATCTGTTGCCAGAAACCTAACCATGGTTGTAGGCTCCCTTTTTATCTTTCTTGTCTCCCAGCGTGGCATTCCTGGGCGCTTGTGTAAGGGTCATGTGCAGCACCCACTGAGATGGCCATCTTCCTCGAGATAAGCCCACACAAAAGACTGCTTCACAGCCATTAAGCTGCAGCTTATTTTTCTCTCATTGCCTCTGGCCTTGTCCATCTGTGTCCCTCAAACAACGATTTCACAACCCTTGCCCAGGACTTGCTTGGACTTGTTCATCTGTGTCCTCCAGACCAAGGATTTCTCAATACTGGTCAAGGACTTGCTTGGACTTGTTCATCAGCAAGTTTTCAGGCAATGGTATAAAAGAGTAATCTCTCACACCATGCTGGGAACATTATTTGAGATTTTACTAACATATGATTTTCTTTTTTCTGAAAATGTAATCAGAATTTACCTATTTACAAGTGCTACCTTGTTCATCTGTTCCCTCTTGTCCTGTTACTTTCACCTTTGAGAAGACTGCCTTCTCTATTGACCATCCTTTAGATAGCTAAATAAAACAGTAAGACCTCTTTTAATCCTCTTCTTCTCAAAACTGAGAAAACCATGTTCACTCAAGCTCTCCTCTTGTCTCATTTGCTCTGGGACCAAATGATCTAGTGGCCTGCTTTGGGCTCACTCCAATACAAAAAAGTCTGTCTTCTACCAAGTCATCCAAAATGTCTTATAGGTGCTAGGTAATGGGAAAGAATCACCTCCTTGATCCTGCTGGTTCCATTTTTAATACAGTCTGGGAGGCAATTGTTTCTCTTTGCTGCAGGGTCACACAGTTAGTTCACGACAAGCCCGATGTTCAGTTGGATACAGAGGACTTTTTAGGAAAACCTGTTTCCTAGTCAGTCTGCCTTGGCTTGTATGGCTGAAAGGGATTATTTTGTCTCACGTATATAACTTTGCATTTACCATTGCTTAACTTCAGTTCCCCCATTTCAGCATCACTTGGTAGAGGATGCATAACATCCTAGTTGCAAATAAACCGTATTTTTTTGCAGTACTGATCATTAATATTGTTGCCAGTTGTTCACGGTACCTCTGTTGACAATAAGCTTTAAATCTAATAATTTAGCCATTTTTTCTTCCCATTATTTCACTAAGTTGGTAATGCGAACACAAGTGACGAATATATTGAAGACTTAGCTAAAATCAAGTCCTTTTTGGCTCCAAGTTTCAAAGTGCTCTACAGAGAGCAGAAAGATGGGCCTGCAGAACAGAAACTTGTTGAAATAATGATGATCTAACATCCTTTATTGGAGTTGACCTTCACAAATTTATGTATATACATATTGTATACTGACCGGCTTCACTGTGGAAAACAAATAGAAAACATATGAAAATATCAAAATGATGAAATTAAATATTTTCAATATCACTAAGTACATAGGAACATCCTATTCACAGCTATTCTAAATTACTCTCCAAGAAAGAATGTATTTGTATATATGGAACTAAAATAGAATCCTCAGCAGGACAGTTTTCTCTCAGCAGTGATTGAAATTGAAAATAAAATATAGTGATTATCTGCCATCAGACAGTTAATCAGTCAAAAGCATTCTCAAAGGGTTAGATACAACAACTTCATGGTTATTCTGCATCACTGCAGTCATGAAAATTACATAGAATCTGTTCATGTTGTGATACTCACTACACTTAAATTTTAGGAAAAAGATATATTTTATTATATTAAAAAAACAAATTAGAGACAGCATTGAGCAGCTCAAATCTTTTCTCTTTGGTCACACTATATCTTATGTCTCTTATATGAAAACTAAATTAACCAAGTCTCTTTACATTCCAGTTAGGTACATGGCTTGTTTTGTTAATGGAAATGAGCTCTCATACTCTACTTGCAACAAATTAATATGCCAGTAGAAAATGAAGAAGGAAATGGAACAGAAAAGTAGTAAAGAATACAGAGAAAAATTCTAGAGCTTATTGTTGATGAAGATGCTAGAGCAGGTTACCACTGTCTTTATTACTGAGAGCTTAAAAGAAGTAAACATGTTGTCAAATATTATTTAATTTTTCAATATGTTTAACTTATATTACCAATAAAAATTTCTTTTTTTGTTTCTAAATAAATTGAGGCCACTTTTTGGACTACTGCAAACACTTCATTTTCATCTAGGTAGCCTGGGAGTATGGAAGTAGGTTGCTTTACCTCAGCTAGGCATTTTTCTCATAGAGCTTTAGTTTGTTTTGTTCTGAAAGAAGGGAAGATAAGAGCTTTGGGCCTGAATTCAGAATAAATATAAGACAAAATCTGTAAATATGTCATCTCAAATAAATAAATTTTTCATTTGTTACATTAATGGCTAGAAGAGTACACATAAATACTATTTATAGCTCAGCTTTACATGTTTTCTCATTGAAAAATTCTACAATTCCAGCCATTCAGATGAACAAAAGAAATCAGTTCAGGTCATTACATTAAATTATGGTAAGTTAAGATTTGTCTACAATAATGAATGTTGTATACATGGAGAGAGTTCTCACCTATGATTGTAATTATAAGAAAATTCTTACAATTTTCTTATGGCACAGAAGAATGATTTATTATTAGAAGACTTTACATCAACATGCTACCACAACATCAAAAATCAAAGATATTTCCAAAGTACAATAAAGAAGCAACAAACAAGACTGAAACCTCCAGTTTGCTTCTACTTTAAAAAAGAACTCTGTTGCCTGTATGTATACATTTATAATAGCAAGTTCTTACCTTACTTACTAATGTGCCAGTTTCAACTGAAACCCATCAATGTATGATGTCATGAATCATCATGATCAGAAATAATTCTAATTATCCTCAGCTATTAAACAAGATTTGAATTATATGTGTAATATATATATGCACATTTACATAGATATACGTGGAATGCCAAGCAGATCAATGATAACTTCATTATATAGTCTAGAAAATTATTTTTATCTATCTTAGGCAATCAAATATTTCTTTAATAATTGCACTGGAATCTGTTTTTAAACAACTAGAACTCAGTTACCAGCAAACTTGTTAGATTAAAAGAAATTACATGGATGAAAATTAAATGGAAATTAAAACTACAATTGTCTAATTGGCAATCAGAAACATAGGAAGACAAGATCTCCTAAGACTGTTCAAATAAATTTGAATTTCTATTTCCCAAGTCTTTGGGAGTGCTTTTGCAGTGATGTCATAGGATTCATCTTGTATGTACTCAATAGCACAAGTCACAGTAGATTTAATATCTCAAAGAATGATTATATGGGACATAATGTCTCTTTTCAATTTTTAGCCATATTCAAACCAGAGAAATTACCCAAAAGTTTAAAATCAGTTTGATGTTACTCGCTTCTTGGAGTTTACCATTCTATGTATCTAATGTCAGAAGTCTATATGTGCTTCAGTATTCTTAGAGAAGCTTGGATTGATAATTGTTCTTAAATATTATTTATTGATATTAAGCTCTAATACTGTATTAAATATGTTGTTCCATAGGACATTTTGTATATTTTCTTTAATATTTGATAGGTTGTTAGATTCAATGCCGTAAACAGAACATGAAAAAAATATCCTAACAAGAAGTTGATATTTTTAGATAATTCAAATTTCAAATTATCTTATAAAATTTATGTTCTAAGGCATTTTACTGACTCCAGGGATAATCAATAAAATACATTCCCTCTTATGTCAAAAAGGTTTCAAATATATTCCATGTTGTTAGTGCCTGAAGTCAGCGTAACCATGACTATTTAACTCCCAGAATACTTGAGCGGTCATCTTAATTCCATTCTTGAAAGAATGTGACCCCTGAAAGGCAGGGAGAAACTATGAATTTAAGACCTAGTCTGAGTTCTAAACAAACTGCAATGCTCTGAAGACAAAAGTGACTAACAGAAAATAGTCAGATGCCAAGGAAATTTGTTCTAGGCTTTAGTTTAGCTAAATAGCAAATGTGAAGCTGCTGGATTTTATGATGAATGAATTCAATTCTGCTAATGGACTATTTTTTTTTAATTAAACTTTCATCTTTCAAGTAACCTCCTACTAGAAGTTAGGAATGTGCATGGAGGAAAGGCAAATAATTATATACATTGTAGAGACATAATGAAAGTTATTTCCCATTCTTAGTGAAACAGAAGTTTTTACATTGTGCATAACATTTAAGTACTTGCCTAACTTTGAAGCCAGTAAAATCAGTGATGTGCTTAGAAGTTAAGCTTGTCAGAAAATGTTTACATAGATAGTAGTGAAAAAAAAAGAGGTAGTATGCCAAGACTAAAAAGAGCAAGAATTCAAAGTCCTTTAAAGATGTATAACTCCTAGTATACCTTCTCTGAAGGGGACTGATAAACCTGATCTAAAGGAAAATTTTGCAGGCAGCTACTGAGGACATTAAAAACCAGAAACAAAACTGAAATAATAACTCACGTGTTAAGAACCTTGCACTTCTGCTGCATGCTGTTTTGTTTATTTTCATTGTTAATTACCTCGAAACAACTATGCCTCAGGAGGTGATAGAATTCGATCTAGTCATCTGATATTAAGACTCCTTGGAGTAACAATAGAAGAAATTAAGAATCATAGAATCAAAAGGGAGCCATAAATATCATCTAGTCCAACTCCTCTGCAATGAACAGGGACACCTACAGCTACATCAGGTTGCTCAAAGCCCCATCCAGCCTGACCTTAAATATCTCCAGGGATGAGTCATCCACAAGATCTCTGGGCAATCTGTTCCAGTTTCTCACCACCATTATTGTAAAAATCTTCTTCCTTATGTCCAATTTAAATTTCCCTTCTTATAGTTTGAAACCATTTCTCCTTGTCCTATCACAACAGACTCTGCTAAAGAGTCTAGTCCTTCCTTCTTACAGCACGCATTTGGATACAGAAAAGTCACAATGAGGTCTTCCTAGGGAGAGACCTGGAGAAGAGTCTCCAATCTGAACAGCCCCAGCTCTCTCAGCCTGTCTTTGTAAGGAAGGTGTTTCATCCCTTGGATCATTTTTGCAGCCCTCCTCTGGATACGCTCCAACAGGTCTATATCTCCTGTACTGGGACTCCACATTTGAATACACTACTCCATGTGAATCCTCACCAGTGCAGGGCAGAGGGGCAGAATCACTTCCCACAGCCTGCTGGCTGCACTTATCTTGATGCAGCCCAGCATACAGGTGACTTTCTTGGCTGCAAGGGCACACTGCTGGTGCACGTCCAGCTTGCCATCCACCTGTACCCTCAGGTCCTTTTTGGCAGGGCTGTGTTCTATCCTCATGGCCCCCAGCTTGTACTGATAAGTGGGGGTTGCAACAAGCCAGGTGCAAGACCTTCCACTTGGATTTATGGAATCTCAAGGTGTTCACCCAAGCCCACTGCTCAAGTCTGTCTAGGTCTCTCTGAATGGCATCTCATCACTCAGACGTGTCAGCCTCACCACACAGTAAACATTTATTTAATTCATGATATTTATGTCATAATGTATTTAAATACAGAGTAGAACTAAAAGTCATGTTTCAGCACAGAAATAAAACCAGCGGTGCTAACAATGTTGCAGTTTGGTGGTTTGGGAGGGATGGCTTGAAATTTGTTAGCTGATTCAAAACAGCGCCTAAATACGCAAATTCAGAATGCAACTTGGAGAGATAGGAGAGAGTCATTATTATTCTCATTCAAGAAGCTATTGAAATGAATTTTTTGAGTACTATTATCACATTCTTTAGTGTTTGGAACATGAAACATTTATATTCTGCTTAGCTTGATGAAGAGAAGAATAGAGGGGAAAAACAGGACAAGACAGAGACTATTCTGATATGACCACTTGGCAAAAATTTCTAGTATTTCTTGGTATTCTTCACTTGTTTTACATATGATAACCAAAAGAAATACTGGAAAAAAAAAACAACAACAAAGACACCTGCAAAACTGCTACTTGGAGATTCACTGTGAAATTGCCAATATAACATCAAAAATAAGAGAGAAAGTACAGAAAATTTTAGCAGAAATATATGCAATACAAACATTAATTTATTTACTATGTTAACATGCATGCTCTGACTCCATTCCCAAGTTGTCAGTTCAGAATAATTGTTTCATCATCTACAAAAAAAGGAATGATAAAAAACAGATATTTAAAAATATCTCCCTTTAATTAGGCAAAGCACATAAAATGCTGAATATTTATATTCATAATGTTCACACTTTTTTCCTCTATAGCTTCCTTATCTGTTTATAACATATATATATAGCAATAAAAATTAAAACCAGTACTTTTTCTCCCATTCTGGATCTTCACTATCAAATTAAGAAGAATAATTCAATGTTCATTACACAGTTGTAATTTTCTGCCACAAAGGGGAGAGAAGAGGTGACCAGATACTTGTGGACACTGTTTATTGAGATTTTCTTAATCAGAAAGATATTTAAATGCATGACTAATATTGCACATGCACTTAAACTTTGTGCATGCTTGCACAGAGGTATATTTTTCCACTATACAACTGCTGTAGTCCTTCATTATTAAATGCTGTCTTTATTGCAATTCAAGAGTCATTGTGAGAATATACCTCTGTTCATCCCATCACCTTCAGCGTCTGCACATACTGTATTCTTTCTGATCCTATGTGAGCAATTATGGAACTCACTTGGTGCAAACTTTGCTATATTCCAATGCTGCCACCATTGTTTCCAATGCACTGAAGACAATATTCAGGTCCATACATGGTTTCCTGCGTGCAATCTCCAATTTCTGCAGATTAACCAATAAGATGCTCTTCATTTTGTTTTCTGATGGCTGTGCACTGATCATCTGGAATACAGTTTGTCAGTGCTGTCACCACTGCTGAAACACCCCACTAATGATGAAAGTCAATGTGTGCAACATTTCCTGTGTGGAGAAGTTCAGTCCCACACCTTTGCTTCATCTGCACTTTCATGTTGGACACCATTTTGTCAAACTGCCTCTCTGCTGCTATCTGTCTCACAGCAACAAAATGTAATGGGGTATTAGCAGAAAGGTTCAACACCCTACTGCTGTACCACCGACATCCACCTCTAGTGTTGTGGGCCAACATAAAAAAATAAGAGGCATTACTTTAAGAGCAGCCCACATACTACTTCTTTTTCCCTTATATGAAATTATCTATTTTTAGACCATATGGAGCATAGTTAGATTTACCATGTATCACACACATACATACATTTACTATGCATGGCATCCAAAATGACAGTGTTCTCTTAGCTTTAGATTATGAAGTATGGTTACCCCATTACTATTCTAAAGAGCAAATCACTCTTTGCTTCTTTGAGAAGACCCTATCCAGTTACCTGATGTGGAGAGAAAGGTTATGTGAAGAAACTGGGAATTTGAGGGTTTAGGGAAGATCTGAATTTAGCTTTGGTAACATATCCTTACAATAGCAACAGCACACTGTCAACATTTTTCTCGTTAACTTTTGTGCTCTGCTTAGTCCAGAGTAGATGTAGAAATATATTTTCATCTTCTTATCTCCAAATATAGTTGCAACTGTATACATCTATACTATTGACAGGTAGCCTTATGAGTCAATTTAGTGTAATTCTGGTTGTCATTCTTATGGACATGAGTTCATCATCAAAGCTGCTTCCAGGTAGTATGTTCACTTCTTAAAAAGAAAATGAAACATTAAGTTATTCAAGCACTTTTTTCAAAAAATTATTATAAAATACTGATTTATTACTGACAGATCTCAGACCTCCTGTCATACCTATATACTGACTCTTGTCTCCAAACTGAGATACAGTTTGCATCATTAAGTAGTCATTTCTGTATATGAATTACTGACGTACTATCTCATATTTAATCATGCTTCAGAGCAGCGTTTTCACCTCTTACTGCTTTCTCTATTCTTTTCTTTTTATCATTCTATATAGTTCTTTCTTCCTCCATTTATTTTTTTGCTGCAATACTATTTTATTCATTTTTTGCTTTGAAGAACTTTTTAAACTTTTATGTGTGCATTATTCTGTTTTATTTCTGTTGTTTCTAGTCTGCAATTTTCTAGATATTGACAGACAAACACTTATATTAGATTGATGGCTGCACAGAAGCATGCTAATCTAAATTTTTTTTTGAGCCAGGAGTCTAGACAATTCCCTTAGAAACATAGCATGTACAGAATGTGCTGTTTAGGGGGTTGATTTTTACTCTCCCTATTGTTGTTATGAAGATATATGTCAATGAATCTCAAGGCAAGTCATCTTACTGCTATCATAATGAGTCACCATGCCTTCTTTCAATAACTAGAAATAGTCTGAATTAAATTCCTAGTCCTTAAAGAGTGAAATAATCCTACTAGACATCCAGATGGAGCGTGCCTGCTGCCTTCATGGAAACACTGCTGCTGGTTAATGCAGACAATCATCAAGGTTCTTGGACTGGCTTTTGCAAATCTAATATTGTACATCAGGCCTTCTTTCCCATTTTAGTGTCCCCTACTGCACACAAATATACAAATATGTAAAGTTCTACAACTATTTTGTAAGAATACCTTATGTTTAATATTTAAACCATTTTAAATTTTCCCCATTTTCTCTCATCATATATTATCTCTTTTTTTACTTTCTTGTTTCTCTTCCTATCGTACTAAACATCTTAACTCCCTTTTTTTTTTTTTTTTTTTATTTTTTCTCCTTATTCCTACTTGAAGTCAAGTTTTTTCCCCAATCATACAGAACACTGAAGAAATGAGATTTTATAATGCTATGCTGCTGAATACACAACAAGAACAACACCTCTCATCTAATAACATTTTTTCCTGAGTCAGCCTGAAAAAATAAAGGTGAAGAAAGGAATACTATCTTTAAGTTTAACCTGACATGTTTACAAAGAATTTTCCTAGTTTCTGGGGTAAATACCTCTCCTATTCATAATACTCAGTAGCCACATAAAATAATCCTAATGTTACTAAATTACATTTCCTATAATTGGCTTTTCCATTAAAGAAATCTCCCTTTCTTTCTCCCTCTTCTTTCTTTCTTTCTTTCTTTCTTCCCTTCCTTCTTTCTTTCTAATTTCTCTTTATCTTTCTCCTTCTCTTTTCCCTTTTCCCCTTTCTCTCCTTCCTGCTTTTCCCCCTGTGAATACTGTGCCTGGTATTGCTAAGAACCTGTTAGAGGTTCTGGGAAAAATGATGCTGATAACTGAAGAAACAATAAGGAGTTAAGAAATATACCAGTCTGAGAAAGTAACTATCCTATAGGTATGTATCTGAGAAACTAGAACAAAAGACTTGTTGATATTTGTGAGAGGTTTGTGGAGTGGAAGCGAGATAATTATCCATTGCCAAATGCTTCCTTATGAGAAAAAAAGGGGGAAAAAAAAGTACAGAGGTAATGTATACAAAACATAGTTAAAACATAGTTTAGAAGCATGTGAACAACAGAAGATGGTAAAATCCATGGTGACTCAAAACTGTGAATATACTCAAACATTTTTTTCTGGTTTCTGATTATTACAATTGCAAATATTTCATTTTTCCTTTGAATTATACTATCTATTTTTAGCTTCATTCTTGATTATTTCTTTAAGAAAGTATATGAGAAAACACATGATTTCTCGATACAGCTTTAGCTTAAAAGTTGTTCCATGTCCACAGGCACTTCTCAGGCTGTATTTAAAAACTATTCTTGATCTCCAAAAAGACAGTAACAGGATTAAATATACTGCAATGTCTTCTGAGAAGACATTCTCAGGTTGTTTGTTGTTGTTGTTGTTGTTTTTTTTTTTTTTTTTAACAGGTCGAACTTACATCTTATGAGATAAGATTAAATTGGAATCCACAACTGGATTTCAAATATTTGACCACATTGTTCTCCACATGAAATAAGCGCAAAAGTAGCTGTCAGCAAAATTAAGACTTCTTTAAACTTCAGTGAGGTTGGGATTCACATTTGGTCTTTGTATCCTGTGGTATGCAAGCAACAGTGAGAAGAAACAAGAGGACAGAAAATCAATTAAGTGAATTGGTTGATCCCTTATATTTAATACTTATGTACTAATGAAGGTCTATGAATATAGTTTGTTTTGTTTCACTTTTACGTAATTATTTTTTTCCCTACAGTGAAAATTTAAAAAACACTAACATACTGGGAGTTTTGTGAATATCACATTAATGGAGAGAAAGTATAATTGCTTTGGTTATTATTCTCTAGTTTACTTTCTTTTACAGTCATCAATGAGATGATCATATTCTTCTACCTCAGGTCTTCCTGCTTCCAGAAAGTCTGTGCAGGAAATAGCACTAAGCATTCATTTCAAATGACATCCAAATAACAGGGGGAAAAAAAGGTTTTTTTTCATGGCATCATTTACATGGAACTTTTTTTCCTAAAGTACAGTATCCTACTTTTAAATAAAATCCTAAATGGAGATTGTAACTATATTTACATGCCCATAATCTCATTTCATCTTGTCAGTCTCCATGTAATTCTTATTTGAAATATTCCTGTCCCTTTATTTTGTGAGTTAAAGTTCAAACATCTTTTAAAATATGCTCATTTCTAATATTATATATAATTAAGATTTATTTTTAATTTTCTATTTCAAAAAAATTAAAATTGTTTTGATAAGATTTTAAGAAATTTACTTTTGAAATTAAAATTACTAATTTTCCTTTTTTTCCCCAACTCATATTTTACACTCTAAATATAAAGCTAAATTCCATGTTTAGCAGTTCACGGTGTTGTTTCTAGATATGAATAAAAATTAATGGAAGTTAGAGATCTCAGATCTAGTACCCAGACCACTGGAAGAAAAATCACCAGAAATTAGTGAACTCCTTTTACAAGTTCCACACTTAAGGTCAGAAAGACAGCTTCAGTTCACACAACTATTATATAGTGTCAAGCAATTAAATAGTAGTTACTCCTTATTTTGATAGTAGTATTTTGACAGTAGTATAATAGTATCAATTAACTTACATGTACATTATATTACCAAACTGTAAGATGAGAGAAATTGGATTAATACATTGCTTCAAGGACAGGAAAAAAGTTACAAGGAAAAAAAAATATAATAACACTAGAATCGAATTTAATACATTAGAGATAGTACCTCTGAAGGAAAATTGTTAGTTGTTGTTTTAAAAAGGAAGGCAGACAGCAAAGGGTGAGATTCCATGGAAACTACATCAGTTACAAAGAGTGTGATAGTGTTTTGTAGCTGAGAATTTGCTCTATTTTTCAACATAATACCACCATGAGCTATGTGTTTTTGCCAGTGATGAGGAAGAGTCTGCATGCTGCACTTGTAATATTCTGCACCAGAGGAATTGACCAATGCTTTTGTCACCACTTCTGAAACACACCACTCACCATGTTCCCGTCCACTGTTTGGTCTCCATGTACACTCAGCAATTGCTGATAATGTCGGTAAGTGAATTTTTTCTGCATGGAGGAATTCAGCGACACACCTTTGCTTCATTCACCCTTTCATATTGGGTACTCTTTTGTGAGACTGCTCCTTTTCTGCTCTCTGTCACATGGCAACAAAATGTAACAGGATATTAGAGGAAAGGTTCAAACTCTACTGCCATACCACCAATATCCACATTTGAGGTTGTGGGCCAAGATAATGAAATAGAAGGCATTACTTCCAGAGCAGTAATGATAAGTACTGCTGAATTGATCTTTTAAGGGGATACTGAGGAACTATTTAGCTTTAACAGTACTTACCTACCCTGAAACAATAATACTAATGTAGATTTTATGGTCAGATCAGATTTGCTGTGTGAATCTTGTTAGTTATTTTGAAGCACTTACTGTGTTGTCTAGAAGCAGATGCCACTGTGAATTGTATAAATGTCTAAAAGTTCTGTCAATTTATTCAATTCACTATATGCTTAAAATTTTCCCTTCTTTGTACTCAATTAAAAAATTTAGAAATAATTTGCATTCACCATGTGCTGTGGAAAGGGATCATTTTCAGAAAATTCCTACACACCTAGAATTGTTTTGTCTGCTGGTTTAGTAGAGGATGTTAGGCTACACAGCAGGTTATAAGTTTTAACTGCCATTATACTTTGTAAAACCACTACCTTTCTTCTCATGGATTGCACCCATAACCACTACCTAATATTCCAATCTTTCAATTATAGGTGATCATCTCCCGATCATCTCTCAGACAAACATACTTTCTCCAGTTGACAAACACTTTAACCACTGCTTTTTAAACTGAATAATCATAGAACCTGAATTTTGTAACTTCCTTTTACTGTCTCTATCCCTATATTACCTTTAAGTAGTCACTTCTGTTTTACAGCCATGCTGAAGATAATATCTTCTCTTGCCTTCTCACGTGCTTTGCAGAACAAGTACTAACTATATGTAGCAGAATGGAAGCCACTTCCAAATTCAATTTGGAAGAGGCATCTAAAACACACGTACTTAAATTATGTAACCAAATTATAATAGCAAGTGAATACTACTATTTTTTTCTGTTTAACAGAACAAAAATAAAATGATCAAATGAAAATACAGCAGATTTTGTTGCATTCTTTCATAATGGTCTTGGCTCTTAGTACTCTTAAATGTCTCTGCGTACTATGTGTGCGTAGATAAGCAAGATGTGGTCATTTGTAATGGCCAGAGATTAGATGAGATAACCAACCATTTTTTAAAGTAATGAAACAAGATACTTGTAAGAGCAGTATGCCACTGCCACTTTTTTAACTGAAGTATTTTCAGGAATATATCTCTTTTGTGTTCAACTCTGTCAAACAGAAAATGTAAGTCTATGCACTGGAAAGGCTGTAGCTAACTAAGAATAGGCACCACAGCAAGGGTTCAGAGTAAATAGGCCAAGAAAACAACTAAACACCAGTGTCTTATGATGTATATGAGACTAAGTCATCCCTAGAATGCAAATGAAGCTATCCACTGAAAAGTTTAACCTAGATCTAAGTTTTATGCAGCTAGTGAGACAAAGAGATATGAAACATTAACAAATTTATTTAAAAGAGCTCCGTACTGACATTTAGAAAACTTAGTGGAAAAGTAGTATCAGTGATGTGACTGATACTCCAGAAATATGGATATCATGGCATAGTCAATAAGAAGACTCAGGTGGACTACATTCAATAATGTGATTGAGGGATTTCTTCTTTGACTTGAACTTTTTGGGTAATCTGTTTAATTTTGATGTTTGTCTTAAATTATATTTTGTTGTTGCTTTTTGTAAGTGATGTCTTGGTGTGCTCTTTAGAGACCTTTTAATATCTTAAGGTTGCATTAGAGACTTGTTTTATATTATGGAAAAGGATGGAAGTCACTTTCATTACTTGAATAACACTGCAGCTTCTATCAATCTACATCACTACACAGCTATTCAGTTTTCATAGAATCGTAGAATCACAGAATCATAGAATCGTAGGGTTGGAAGGGAACTTCAGAGATCATCGAGTCCAACCTCCCTGCCAAAGCAGGTTCCCTACACCAGGTAGCACAAGTAGGTGTCCAGGCAGGTCTTGAATATCTCCAGAGAAGGAGACTCCACAACCTCCCTGGGCAGCCTGTTCC
>JAOWBP010000001.1:100612556-100628975 GCA_028571105.1 Tragopan temminckii | reverse complement strand
CCAAGTTGTTTTCTGTAGTATGCAGCAACAGAACAAGGGACAATGCACAAAAAGTGCAACACAGGAAGTTCTGCACAATCATGAGGAAGAAGCTCTTTATTGTGAAGATGGCAGAGCACTAGAAAAGGCTGTTCAGAGAGATTGTGGAGTCTCCTTCTCTTGAGCGATTCAAGACCTATCTGATGCTTTCCTGCATTACTTACTGTAGGGAACCTACCTGCTTTTAGCAGGGGTGTTGAACTCAGTGATGCCCAGAAGTCCTTTTTGACCCACACAGTTCTGTGATTTCCAAAACACATGGCTTACTTCCCGTGATTTTAATTTGTTGTAACTCTACTGTTGTTAGGAGGGAGCCCTCTCTACCAGGATTGAATGGAGGTGGAGGAGAAATTATGCTCGAAGCCAAGAATAAGCACTACCTTCCGTGATCCACTTGGTCAACAGATTCCACAGACTGTTGCTTTAGATTAGATTGCCAATAAGTGGTTTAAAGCAAATTTCTTCTCATGTAAGATTGTAACCAAGAATCTCTGTTACACTAAGAGTTATAGTTCTCACTATCATTAAAAAAAAATTGTGTCAATAAACTGGGTACCATCACACTTATTTCCAAATCATTTATGGATAACACAGATTCCCATCAGATTCCCATGGATCTCTCAGTAACAGTAACCATATTTTCCAACCAATTTTTTTCTTCTTTAACCATTTAATAGCAGTTATGGGAAGGTTTTTTTTTTCCCCTTGTTGTCTAACAGCCTACTTTATAGAGAGGACTTCTCAAAACTATTTTACAAAACTAAGTGATTTGCAGGAGTTTCGAACCAATGTCAGTTATCTTTGTTTGTTATCTTTGTTCATCATCTTGTTTATGCAGAATTATGCTTCCCTACAGAACCTGTGTTGACCTCCTGTTATATCATATTGACCCATTTATTCTTAATCACAGGCACAAGTCTGTTGAGTGCAGATATAGGCTTTTCATTTTATTGTCCTCTAAAGCCCTTTAAAAAAAAAATAAAATTGTATCACATTTGCCATTTTCAATTCCTCTGGTACAAATTCGATCCTAAGTGATGAATTGCACACTGTAGTTCAGCGTTCAGATCAGCACCTTAATATTTCGTTTCTTTAGAATTCGATGTGAATATCATCTGTTCCTGGAATTTTGCTGCTATTCATTTTGTCAGTTTGTTTGAAAACTCTTTCTGCTAACATGTTACTTGAGACGGGTCATAAGCATTGACTTCCATTACAAGAATAAATAAATAATGGATGACTCCAGTTAATTGTTTTCAGTTTTGTCCCATTTGGCCACAATTTACCCAAAGATAATCCTAATGACATCTTTGGTTATAAAGAACATTTGGAAGTCGTCTTGTTTATTGAGTGTTTGAAGACATAATAAGAGGTTTAAATATTTTCCTATATCATCCTACATCATTCCTACATGTTTCACAAAGACTTACACAATTTATGTTTTCTTTTGCAGCATTTTTTATTTGTATTTAATTTTACTTTCTTAAATAAGACTTCTTTGAGTCTAGTGGCCTCTCTGAATTTTA
The DNA here is from genome assembly GCA_028571105.1 of Tragopan temminckii. Classification (NCBI taxonomy): domain Eukaryota; kingdom Metazoa; phylum Chordata; class Aves; order Galliformes; family Phasianidae; genus Tragopan; species Tragopan temminckii. Next base: position 100,627,410 of record JAOWBP010000001.1, on the reverse strand, counting down.
TATTTAACCACGCTATCTTTTAATTTTAATATAAATAATGAATACACTTTTAGACTAAAATTGGCTTATAGTTATAACAGTTTCAAGAAAAAAATTGTATCTTGCAAGAATTTCATCCTTTCAGTTATTTTTTAGGTCAATTTTTACATAATTATATTTTTATGTTGTGTTGATGTTAGATATCTTTTTTTCTACCTTTTACTTTTTACTCCTATATATCCACTGAATGCATAATGGTGTTTTTTTTAGGTTAACTCTTTACTAATTATGTCTTGATCCATGTAAAATAATTGAGACTGATACATATCTTTATATTTTACAATTACATTTTTAAGATCACTTAAGAAGAAATTTCTGTAAAACATTGTTCATAAATTATGTTCACTCCAATTTGAATCAACAAATTTTCTGAGTATTTTATGCTCTCATAGTCTTAATCTTAATGTGTCTTAATGCAACTGGCTTACTATTCTGTTTAGCTGATTTAGCTAGCATTTCTCTATTTTAGTCAAAATTTTCATGTACAGCACCATATTCATTCAGTATTTGTTCATCATTTTTCTCCATTGAATACTGCAGCAGTGGCCTCCAAGAGTATAAACATAACTTGATATCCAAGGTCTTGAAAGTACTGACACACAACATACCTTGAGACTAGGAACACAAATCACAAATTGTCAATACCTGGTAACTAACAGATTTTAGCCCTGAGGGAGGACTTGCTTCAAGGCATCTGAGAAAGAAAAGAATGGTATTATAGAGATTCAGTAAAAATCAGCAATAACAACAAACATACAAAAAGAGTATATGATCACAGAATCATAGGGGTTGGAAAGGACCTCGAGATGTCACTGAATCCAACTCCCCTGCTAAACCAGGAATCCTACAACAGGTTGCACAGGCAGCCAGCCAGCTCAGAGTTGAATATCTCCATAGAAGTAGGCTCTACAGCCTCTTTGGGCAACCTGTTCCAGTGCTCCATCACCCCTATTGTAAACAAGATCTTCTGTGTGTTTGTACAGAACTTACTACACTCAAGTTTAGGCCATTGTTCTTTGTCCTATCACTATGCACCACTGAGAAGAACCTGGCCTTATTCATTGGCCTTATGCATTTGCCTCCCACCTCCCTTTAGATACTTATAGATGCTTATTAGATCCCCTTCAGTCTTCTTTTCTGCAGGCTGAGTACACCCAGGTTACTCAGACTTTCTTAATATGGGGAGATGCCCTTTATCTTTTTTGTGGCCCTCTTCTGGACTCCATCTAGGGTTCCCTTGCCTGTCTTGAACTGGGAGCCCAGAACAGGACACAGTGTTCTAAATGTGTCCTTGTCAGAACAGAGTCGAGGGGGAGGATCACCTCCCTCAGCCTGCTGGCCATGCTCTTTTTAATGTACTCAAGAGCAGAAAAGAAAGGATACAAAAGACAACCAAATCTATGAGTCCACACTCATAGAACACAAACAAAAGAGAAACAGGAACTGGTCCTATGTCATGCTGCTAGCCCACTCAGGATGCTTTATCTCATTGATACCGCTGTTTATCTGCTGCATCACCTTCTTCAAGTCTGGCTAAAAAAAAAAAAAGACACTTTGGTATTTTCCATATTCACTTCTGTTACTGTGTTTCTTTGAATACTTGGCTATTTTTATTCAATCCAATTAAAAACCTTCATGGATCGTGATGGATAGATTTTAAAATATTTTTTTTGCTGTTCTCTCCCAGAGTTTTATTCATCCTTAACTTATTTCTTTGGAGATAGATTGCTGATTTGGCTTATATAGAATATATCATTTACATACTTGCAATCTTGCTTATTTGATACCTTTTCTCCTGCCTTTGAGTTTATGGGATCACTTTGGGGGCTTTGCTTTCCTTTTGTTTAGGTACAAGTAGCATCGTTTGACTTAGATACAGCATATATTCACAAAATAGCCAGTATTTATTACAAAAACAAAACAAAAACCACACACAAAAAAAAAAACCCTTTATTCATTGTTCCTAATCCTCTCTCATATTTATTTTTGTACGCTTGCTGATTTTTACTGAATCTCTATAATACCATTCTCTTCTTTTCCAGAAAAAACACTTCCCATTCAGTTGCTTAAACATATTCTTTTGCACCCATTTTCTTCTCCTACATATGCCAGATACAGCATAACTCAAATTTCCCAACTATTTTGATGCTACTTTTCAATTAACACATATATAACTCCATTAATTACATCTTTCAGAATGATAGATGTTATCATCTTAATACCAAGGATTCCCTGAAGAGGCATTTGCAGTACAGGAATGCATAGCCATTATCTCTGGGGAGCGACCCTATTGCAGATGCAGTGTCTGGTAAACTGGCAGACTTCACTGCAGCTGAGCTTCCTTGATGAAGGATGTGAAGCGTAGGGTAATTCCAACATGCCAGTCTTCAGGTTAATATTCCATATATTCAAGAACTATTCCACAATTACATCAACATACATATTCACTCTGGACTGTAGCATATTTTCCTACTAAAAGTGGACAGAATAAACCAAGATCTTGCAGTGGTTTTACAGTGATGGCCAATTAAACTCCACCAGACTGGTCTCTCACTCACCCTCCTTGAAGGAAGAGGGGGGGGATAAATTTTGATAGGTTAAAAAAAAAAAAAAAATAAAGGACTAATATCTTGAGATAATGAGAATTTAATTGAAGAATAAATAAAAGAGGAATGGAATCAAGCAACAGACATGTGGAAATAAAGAAACAGAAAAATAATCTCTACTTCCCATCAGTAGAAGTTGTTTGGTTGTCTCTTGGGAAGCAAGGCCTCAATATGCATAATGCTTGTTTTTGAGGACAGAGGTTTTAACAGCGAGAGCCCTATCTCTCTTCATTCCTCTTTCCAGGTTTTACTGCTGAGTGTGATGTCATGTGGTATGGAATATCCCTTTGGTTAGTTTAGATCAACTGCCCTGGTAAGGTTCGTTTCTTGTCCACCCTCAGCCACCTGAGGCTGTGGAGTAGGTTGGAGAGAATCTTGATGCTGTGCCAGCACTGCTCAGCAACAGACAAAGCACTGGTGCAGTACAAGCACAACACTACATGTACTGCAGTGGGGAAAGTTAATTCCATCCCAGACAGAAGCAGCACAGACCTGCAATAAACCTGTTGGGTACTTCACTATTTTACTAAATGTAACAGCTCTTTTTACTTTTCTCCCTAATGCTAGGAGACTGATATAAAGGAAGGAAAACAGAGGCACTACTTCACATTTTCTTTACCTGTTTTTCAGAGGTATTTCCATTCACTCAGAAGAATCCCCACTACGATCACTTGATGTACTCTTCAGAAAAACTCTTTAAAATAAATGAAAAAAGTTAGATACACGCTCTGTGTTTCTCAACTTTCTTTCACACATTCTCATCTTTCAGCTTCTAGGAGTAGTAATTTAAGGATCAATTAATGGATTATGCAGTTTATCATCTAAATCAATAAAAATATGATGTACTTCAGAAAGTGAAATAAGACAATTATGGGAAGGATTGCTTGTTCTTTGGTTGGTTACGCAAAATACTTCATTTTGTACAAGGCTTCAAAACAACAATGGTATAAATTTACATTTTTACACCAATTTTTATGTTCACCGTTATTTTCCAATTGCTAATAATTTAAATATCTTTATTTATGCTTACAGTCATTTTACATCTTACATGATCCTTATAATACATTACACAGATTTGCTAGTATTCACTTAAATAGTCATCATGTTAGATTCATTTCCATGTTAATTATATTATTTATAAAAATAAGAGCTGTCCATTTTTCATATAAATATGACAATTTATCACTCTACTTAGGAGCATCCTAGTCATAATGCAAGAAATCTAGTACCATAATTGAAACACAGGTCAGGAACAATAATCAACACATTAAATAAACATTCTCACAAGAGCAGATTATAAACAGTTACTTGATTCTTTTTCTAGAATCTATATGACTTTATTTCCCACATACTCTGAGAAGATTACAGAAATTATTAGATGCTACACACTTAAATTCCAGGGAGTGTGAACTAATGACTAAATAAAAAAGCATAAAGTAAAGCATAATATAGTAATATGACTAAATATTCACATATCTAAATTGCTGAACTGAGGCTGAATGTTTAATGTCAGCTTTGCTCCCTAGTGTCTGTTTATAAAACAGATAATTTATACATTAAACATTCAATATAGCACTCCTGTAGATATAGCATCTAATAAGGTAATGGGCATTTTCAAAAACAAACATATACAAACAAGTTTTATAGAATTTCAGTATCATTTGTGTTATGACTTCATTATTTAAGCATCTTCAGATGTGTCACAACAATATACTGTCAAGTTTTAGAAGAAACAATAAATAAAAGTATTCTTCACTTCTGTATTCATTTTTTTTTCCTCACTTAAAAAAAAGTAATTATTTTATTTATATTATTTGTGCTGGAGTCAAATGTGGGACAAAAGGTATAACCATAAGGTATTCCATATTTGCATACAAAAGTATTGTTTATATACATATATATAAAATAATATTTCCCAAAAAAGTTCCAAATTCGTATTTCCAAAAAAAAAAAAGTCAAATGTACATTTTCAAAGATGAATTTATACACACTGTTTTCTATATGTGGAACCATTTTGCTTGCAGAGTGTCATTGCATTAAAGTCATTACAGCTATGCTTAGAGAGAAAATAAATGCAACATTGTCACTAGTAGTTTTCAAAAAAAATCTTGAATTTGAAAGTGGAAGAAAAGTTATTTTTAGGACAAGGAAATACACTTCTCTGCCTGCTACGTAGTAGGGTGCCTGTGTAATGCAGATAAGATGCATTTATTCCCAACATTACTGTTAACAGCTCATTGCCTAATTGAAAATAATTTTCCTTGTAAAGTGCCACTGTGCCCCATGTAAACTCAAGAAGTTCATCTTAAGTGACCTGTGGATTCAACAGCAGCACTCAGGTTATGTCATGATTAACTGTATTTCACAGTTACAAGTTGTCAGAAGCTGAAATATGCAAGATGTAAAAGACGTCATAAAATGATAAGAAAATAGACAAGAGACTAACTTGATGTCACCACATGGAAAAATATTTTAGTATTTAAAATATATTTACATTAATAACAGCCAATTTTGATGTTCTTTTTCAAACTAAATAGAACTTAGCTGTGCCATTGACATATCATTTTAATATTTCAAAGGCAACACTATCTAATTCAAAATTGTGTGTATCTCAGTACTGGTTATATTACTTGATGTATAAAGAACTATATTCTACATTAAAAACCTCTTTAGCTAAATTTATCGAAATATGCATAAGATAGACATAACAATCTCATAACTTTGACATTTTCCACTCAGGATGATTAATTATTGCTTTTTAAATTGATTTTTATTTGCTTGGAAAAAATGTTAGATTGGCTTATATTATCTAAACTACAGAGTATTTTCTTCTGAGAATGTCGCACAGTGTAGAATCCCATTACATTACCAGCCTACTTAATTGAAATATATCACTTTTCCTTGAAGTTCTCTTTCCAAAAAAAGAAAAAAACCTTTAGTACATGCCTCACATTGCAAAGAGAGGCAAGTGTATATAAGTTTATAAATCTATAAGGAATCCTCTAGGTTTTATGAGTTTTAAATCATAAAAGCTAGTTATAGTTTTGACAGTCCAGTGGTACTATTGGATGAAATATTTTGAGGGACTTCTGACAAGCAGATGAGTCTTTACTTTGGTACTGAGATACTAAAACTATGTGTCAAATGTTAGAACAGAACTGTTTGCATACCTTTAACATTTACTATGTTTGTTGTTAGATGTGTTTTGTTTTTTGTTTTTTTTTTTTTTGATGTATCTTGTAGTTCTTATTAGCAATGATTAGGAAGAAGAATCTAGAAAGCCCTAATGTTGTTCTGTGCCAGCAGAAAATGTTAGTTAAATAAAGGGGCGCAAAGTGAATGCCGAAAGACTTTTCAGAACACTATCTCCATCTATTTAAAAATGTATTGAGAAATTTCTTTGTTCTGAAATATTTCTGGGGGAAAAAAAATTGATACATAGAGTGATTCTGCTTCGTTGAAGTATTAGTTTGTTTCTACAGAAAAGGGAAAAGTTTGCAAATCATACATTGGTTGGGGTATACATCTCATTGAAGAATATAAACAAGCTATTATGGAAGTGTTTTAAAAATGGGAATATATCTAGGCAGAATCTGGATCATTATTAATTTTTTTTTTTTTTTCAGTGCTTTTGAGCATTAATTTGTTTTTTTCATTTCATGCAGGTTGCTACAAAATAAGAAAGAAGCTTGTTTTTCATCATCAAAATCCACATTCCAGCATTTTGATGGAATTTGGGATAGAAAAAGGAAAGCAATACATTTGAAATCACTTCTATTCTGCTGTAGAATAGTAATTTGAAACTTCAAAAATAATAAGAAGTAAGAGTATATCTGGTGTCCAAATATTTTGGAATTTTGGAAGAAGATACCCAGGGATGTTTTGGAGGGAAACTGAAAAATACATCACTTTAAAAATTCAGAATTCCATCTCAGTAGATAATTTTGCTAAACAGGGACAAAGACTGTTAATATAGAAAGGTATGTGATCTAATGGCCAGAGTCAACATGCAGCATGTTATAAACTGTCAAAGGTTACTGTTACCTGCAATACGTTCTACCACAAAGAATACAAAAATATCATTGGTAAGTAGTGTATGTGTACAGTACACAATAGAGAGAACAACAACAACAAAACAAAAACAAACAAACAAACAAACAAAAAAACCCCAAAAAAAAACAGGCATCAAAATCGAGTCTGTCATTCTGGTTACCTCCCACTTTTATAAGAGTTGTCAGGCATTTTTCAGTTATATATGCTTCATGTTAAGTCTCTATTGCTACACAATCTTGCTATCCCTCTTTCCAAATTCTTGTTTTTATTACTCCAGTCCAGAGTTTACAGTTTCATAGAAGCATCTCAAACTTGAGTTGGAAGAAAGCTCACTAGCAATTATCTGTATTCTTGATTTAAAACAAGCACTCTGTACATGCTGCTTCAGCAAGAACTGTTGATAGGGTGTGAGGGAATGGCCTCAAGTTATGCCAGAGGATGTTCAGGTTGGATATTAGGAAAAAATTTCTTCTCTGAAAGAGTGGTCAGGCACTGGAATAGGCTGTCCAGGGAGGTGGTTGAGTCACTGTCCCTGAAGGTGTTCAAGAAATGTTTAGATGTTACTAAAGGACATAGTTTAGTGGGGAAATATTGGTGGTAGATCTTTCCCAACCTTGATGATTCTCATTCTAATGTTTTCTTCATTCTTTGTAACCAATACACCCCAGTTCATTATCCTACTAATTTGGTGTTTGGGGGGTTTTGTTTGTCTTTCATCTTTTTTATTATTATTTTTGAACTGTTGTTGTTGTTAACAAGATCAACATTTTATAAATGCATATGGATTTGGCAAAAGTTTTTAAATCTCATAGTAGATGTCTATGTGCTTTCACATGCCTAAGCTCTCATCGTAGTCAGCGAGGCTCTACTCAGAGAATTTAGAGTCCGTAGCATGGTTCAGATCACCCTTTATAGACAGTTAAGTGTGGTCAGTTGAATACAAAAAAAGGAATCTGTATACAGTATCAGCTGTATACTCTATTGAACACAATAACAACCAGACCACTTGAATGCACACAGGCTACAGTGTAGGTGCCTAAAGAAAGACATTTATTGACATCTAAAATACCCATGGGAGCCCAAGCTCTCAATGTGACCTTGACAAATGTGAGGAGCTTTTAGGAGACCTCTCATGTTCTGTGGTGGCAGGTGAAGTGAGGAGAATTATGCAAATTGGCAACAGAATCCTGAATGCAACTCCTTCATGGAAACACAGACAGATACTATCATTTGTGATTTTTATTTCTCCTAAGCCTAACAATTAACTTTTAACACTTATCTAGATGCCTTAGAGTCTCTCCTCATTACCATATGCCACTCCAGAAATGTGTGAAACAACTGTTGATATTCCAGCTACTCTACTACTTCTGTGCAAATATCTTAGACACTTAAGGACTGGATTAAAGACCATAAGGTCTACATTCAAGCAACTGAATCTCATCCTAAATATCCACAAGAACAGGATATCCTTCATAAGTGCTGATTCCCTTTCTGTATAGCCATGGCATGCTGTTATTTTCTGCTTCTCAGTAATAAGGCTGAAGACTTTCTGAAGGAATTGCTTGTTGGAGAAGCACCCTCGCCTTAAATATATATACATATATGTATATATTAAATGATACCTTGCTTATCCATTTCTTCTATTATTGGGTTTACATTTCTGAAATCCACCAAAAAATGAAATCTGCAATGATTACATGACCACTTCTTTTTGCAATTTTTTTTATTTTTTTTTTTTCTCAAGAGAACACAAATAGTCTTGGATAAAATGAAGAAAAAAGTGTGTTTCCTTCAGTTTTCATAAGAAATCAACATAAAAATTGTGTAAATGCTCTTCAAGTAAGCATCTGTAACATGTTGTTATATTCTGATGGAACTTCATGCAAAATACATATGTACATGTGTTTTCAAGCATTTTCTAGACAAAATAGACCTACTTTCCCAATATTCTGATTTCTCTGAGTTTTGCACTCACTGATCTAGTTCTCTAGGAATATAATCGCAACTGACAGCAGATGACTTATTAAGCACAACCCAAGATCTGGAGATAGAAACTGGAACGATACTATGGATCTATCTAGGCTTTTTTTATCAACTGTAACATTTATCTCTCCCCTCAGGCTCCTCTTTTCTAGGCTGAACAAAACAAGGGACAGCCACTCCTCATATGTCTTTACCTCTAGACCCTTCACCATTTTTGTAGCCCTCCTTTGGGCACTCTCTTAATAGTTTGATGCCCCTTTTGCACTATGGAGCCCAAAACTGCATATAGTACCCAAAGTGAAGCTGCACCAGTGCAGTGTAGAGTGGGACAATCACTTCTCTCAAACAGCTGACAATGTCATACTTGATGCACTCCAGGGTATGGTTGGCTTTCCTCATTGCCTGGGCACATTGTTGACTCATGTTCAATTTGTTGTCAGTTAAGATGCCTTAAACCCTTTTAGCAGGGCTGCTCTCAGCATCTCATCCCCCAGTCTTTATGTATAGCGAGGGTTGCCCTTCCTAGCACTTCCTTATGTTAAACATAATGTGGCTAGTTATCGCCCAGCTCCCTAATTTGCTTAGATGTCTCTGCAAGGCCTCTCCACCCTCAATGGAGACAACAGCTCCTTCCAATTTAGTATCATCAGCAAACTTGCTCAAAACACCTTCTAGTCCTACGTCCAAGATGTAGGACAATACTTTGTGCTCTCCTATCCCGCAGGAAATAGAAAATACTAGGAGTTTTCTAGGGTAGTCTGTGAAGAGAACAGACAATTCAGCACGCAAAAAAACTGACTGGTTCCAGTTTAAGACCTTTAAGGGAAATTCTGATGGAATGCACCCACAGGTGCTGAGAAAGGAGACATATGTCACTGCAATGTCACTCTCATTAATCCTTGTTTTGTTATGGTGTCTGGGAGAAGTGACAAAACATTGGAGGAAGTCAAAAGTAATTCTAATCTTCCATAAGAGCAGAAGAAACTTGGTGTACTGATGGACAGTAGGCTAAATATGAGCCAGCAGTGTGCCAGGTGGCCAAGAGGGCCAATGGCATCCTCGCTTGTAACAGGAATGGTGTGGTGAGCAGGACTAGGGAAGTAATCCTGCTCCTGTACTCGGTATTGGTGAGGCCTCACCTCGAGTACTGCTTTCACTTTTGGGCACCTCAGTACAGAAAGGACACTGAGGTGCTGGAGCAGGTCCAAAGAAGGTCAACAAGGCTTGTGAAGGGCTTGGAGAATATGCCCTACAAGGAAAGACTGAAGGAACTGTGGCTGTTCAGGCTGGGAAAAAGGAGGTTGAGGGGAGACCTTACTGCTCTCTTCCAATATCTGAAAGGTACTTACAGCGAGAGAGGGTTGGTCTCTTCTCACTGGTGACAGGTGACAAGACAAGGGGAAATGGCCTCTCAAGTTGCACCAGGGTAAGTTTAGTTTGGATATGCGAGAAGTATGCTCAAGATCAAAAATTTCTAATTAGGCAAAGATCTCTGTGAAGAGCAGTTTATTTGTTATTGCAATAATGGGTGCACACCCCCTACTGAAAAGGGAGAAATTGCACAACTAGTCAGTGAAATTAATTCCATTATATACCCTGGGTCTGCCTCTCCTGGCAGTCATTGGTTGAGCATCTCAGGCTCACAGTCTTCTGAAGATGTTGCTACATTACACTTCCATGGCTAGGTTACACTTTCATAGCTACGTTATACTTCCATACAATGTCTGTTACCAACCCATTGTCTTTGGGTATGTTCTGTACTTTTTACAGCAATAGGAGGACAATATTTTCAACAATCTGCACACTAGTTCTGTCCTGTACCTGACTCTCCCCTACTCTATATAATTACCTTACCTAGTGCCTGTGCCAATTTTACCTAGGTTGGAATGCCCCAGTCTCAACTTTACTCTGTTCAGCAACTTTCTTTGTGAAAGGCAACTTATCCTACGCTACATACAGAAATACTGGAAATTTCCACTGCAAAAACACAATCTACGTCTCACAGATATCAGGAAACACTTCTTTATAGAAAGGGTTATTAAGCAGTGGAATAGGCTCCCCAGGGAGGTGGTTGAGTCACCATCCCTGGATGTGTTTAAAAATTGTTTGGATGTGGTGATTTAGCAGAGGGTTGGTAGAGTTAGGGTAGTGTGGTTAGGTTGTGGTTGGACTCGATGATCTTTAAGGTCTTTTCCAACCTGAGTGATTCTATGATTCTATAATTCCATGACTGCGCTACTCAGCTTGATGTCGTCTGCAAACTTGCTGAGAGTGCACTCATTGCCATCATCAACTGGTGTTGAAGAGCACCAGTCCCAAGACCAACAGTTGGGGGACATCACTTGTGACTGGCCCCCACCCTGACATAGAACCCTTGATTACAGCCCTTTGGCTGAGACCAGCCAACAAATTCTTAATCCATCGAACAGTCCATCTTTCAAATCCATATCTCTCCAATTCAAAGAGAAGGTTGTGGTGAGGGACCATGTTAAAGACTCTGCAGAAAACCAGGTAGATGACATCCATTCCCTTATCCACTGATGCTTTCCTTCCATCATAGAAGGCCACCATATTGGTCAGGAAAGATCTGCCCTTGGTGAAGCCATGCTGGCTGTCTCAGATCACCTCTTCATCTGGTATGTGCCTTAACACTGTAACCAGGAGGATCTGCTCCATGATCTTCCCAGGCACAGAGGTGAGGCCCACTGGCCTGTAGTTCCCCAGGTCTTCCTTTCTCCCTTTCTTAAAAATGGGAGCAATATTTCCCTTTTTCCAGTCACTGGGGACTTCACCAGGCAACCATGGTTTTTCAGATATGATGCAGAGTGGTTTGGCAACCGCATCAGCCATTTCTCTCAGAACCTTGGATGAATATCATTGGGCCCCATGGATTTATATGCATTCAGCTTGATGAGGAAGTCTCAGATTTGTTCCACTGTTGCAGTGGGATGAAAACCACTCCTCTCATGCACATCTAGAGGTTCAGTGTCCTGGAAGATATGGGAAGTAGCCTGATCACCAGTGAAGACTGAAGCAAAGCACTCATTAACTACCTCAGCTTTTTCTGTATCTGAGGAAGCTAGTTCTCCACCCTCACTTATCAGAGGGGGAGCACTCTCTTTGGTCTGTTGCCTCCTGCCTGTGTACCTGTAGAAACCTTTCTTGTTATTTCTCACATCCCTTGCTAAGTTCAGCTTCATCTGTGCCTTCATTTATTTCTGTTTATTGTTTAAAATAATTTTCTGTGAGGTAGCTTCTGAATTATATAGGAAAGAATCAAAATAAATATCCCTACATTTCTATTGCAACTATAAGGAAAGAGCCGTTTCTGATATTGAGCTAAAATTCAAAGGAAGTATCAGAAATAATTTTAATAAAACTCATAGGAGATTCCAGAGCTTGCCTTACCAGGCAAATTAACTTTTGAAGCTGAACTCTTCTACTGCTGTTATATAAACAGCACAAAATCTATCAGGAAATTAGAAAACTTTATAATGCTAATCAAGAATTAAAGAAGATTAGAGCTTAGAAAGAAGGATTTTTTTTTTTCTTTTTTTCCAGAAAGAAGAGATCAATTTCTCTGGAGTTTATATGAAGAAGAAGGAAATAAAATGTATAGACAAAGGTTTTGTTTTGGATCTTATTATTTGTGTACCACTTAATTTCAAGGGTCATTAGCTATGGAACCATCCATAAACCATAGCTTTTTGGCTTTATTATTTTCCTAAAGAGATGACAAGCTATACTTTTTTGAATTTCTTTCATCTAGACTGAAATCCATGAGACAGGAAGACTTATGATTTCAAATACAACAGATATATTACATATATGTAGATCTGTTCTGTATTGTATAAATTTCTTTGCAGCATTCCTTTTTTTTTCTTTTCTTCCACAGAGCTTACATGTCATCTAGAAGCACAGCAAGTGTTTATGTAGTCTGAAAAGTTTACATATTTCTTTTATGCATGAATACTGCAGTATATTTAGCAGCCCATGCTCTGCTGTATCCTATCCTCTTTACTCCTAGAGGAATGTTGGCAGAATAAATAAGAGAAACTTCAGGAACTTTCATACTGCAGAGCCTCACCATGCTGGATGTATCCAAACATCTGCAATGCAGATTCATGGATTTGAATTTACCAAGATTATTTTTTTTCCTAGCTTAAAACCTGAAACTAATCTGATATTTTATTATGGTTGCTGTATGGATTTATTCTTGTTTTCTTTCACTCTTGAGTAGCTAGAAGGAAAAATATTATTCAAAAATAGTATAATTGTCTGCCATTTAAAGCACAGCACAAAGTCCTTATGCTCACTTATGATTGTAGAGCCAAGACTTCAATTTCACAGAATCAAAGAACAGAAAGGTAGTTGAGATTGAAAAGGGATCTCTGGAGGTCATCTGGTCACCCACCACTGTTCAAGAAGGAAAACTAGAGCTGCTTGCCCGAGAGCATGTCCAGACAGCTTTTAAAGTTTTCCAAGTATGGGGAGTCTATAAGCAATCTTTGTCAGTGCTCTGTCACTTTCACAATAAATAAGCATTTTGTGATGTTCAAATGGATCCTCCCATGTTCCAATTTCTGCCCATTGACCCTTGTGCTGGTACTGGGCACCACTGAAAAGAGCATGACTCGATCCTTTTTTCACCTTCCCTTCAAGTATTTATAGATATAGCCAAAAGCCCCTCTTAGTCTTTTGTTCTCCAGGCTGAACAGTCCCAGTTTACTCAGCCTGTCCTCATAGGAGAGATGCACCAATCCCTTAGCCGTTTTTGTAGCCTTTTGTTGAATTCTTTCCAGGCTCTCATTTACAGAGAAGCCCAAAACTGCACACAAAACTCAAATTTGGCCTCACTAATGTTGAGGAGAACAGAAGGATCACCTCTATCCACCTACTGGTAACATCTGCCTCAAGATGCCAACTCGCCTACTTTGTGGCTAGGTCAGATTGCTGAATCACATTCAACTTGGTATCCACCAGGACACCAAGGATCTTTGCTGCAAATCTACTTTCCACCTGAGTGTCCCCAAGCCCATTCTGGTGCCTGAAGTTGTTCCTCTCCAGGTTCAGGGCTTCACACTTTCATTTGTTGAATTTCATGAGTTTCCTGTCAACCCCTCTCTCCAGCCTGTCAAAGTCCTTTTGATCCTCAAGTACATCAGCCATTCCATCCAGTTTTGTGTCGTTAGCATAGAACCTGAGGGTGCACCTTGCTCAGTCATTAATGTTAATGTAGATGTTAAACAGGACAGAAGCCAGTTTTGCCCCCCTGCGATAAACTGTTAGTTACTGGCCTCCAACTAGGCTTTGGACCACTGTTCACCAGACACTGGACTTCCCCTTTCAGATGATTTTCAGCTCATCTCAGTCTGCTCACCTAGCTCTTACATCAACAGTTTGTCCATGCCTTGAAATGGTTTCCAGGATTTGCTACTATATCTCCATTCCCAAGCATCAAGATGAAGCTAACCAGCTAGTAGGTCCCTAGAACCTCCTTAGAATCATAACAACATAGAATCGCTCAGGTTGGAAAAGACCTTAAAGATCATTGAGTCCAACCACAACCTAACCACACCACCCTAACAACCCTCTGCTAAATGATATCCCTGAGCACCACATCCAAACGATTTTTAAAAACATCCAGGGATGGTAACTCAACCACCTCCCTGGGGAGCCTATTCCAAGATTATCTGTTCCATAACCTTCCCCGGCACTGAGGTGAGACTGATAGGTCTGTAGCTCCAGGATCATCTTTCCAGCCCTTTTAGAAGATGGATGTCACATTTGCCAGTCTCCAGTCCCACCGTCTGCCAGACAGGGGACATCCCCCATCGATACACTGGAGGGAAGGGAAGCTATTCAGATCTGGACAGGCTGGAGAAGTGGGCCCATGTGAATCTAATGAGATTCAACAAGGCCAAATGCAAGGTGTTGCAGTTGGGCTAGGGCAATCCCAGGTATTTATACAAACTGAGAGAAGAACTTCTCGAGAACAGCCCTGTGCAGAAGGACTCGGGAGTCCTGGTAGATGAGAAGCTGGACATGAGCCAGAGTGTGCGCTTGCAGCTTGGAAAGCCAACTGTGTTCTGGGCTGCATTAAAGAAGGGGTGGCCAGCAGGGAAAGGGAGGTGATTGTCCCCCTCTACTTGGCTCTTGTGAAGCCCCATCTG
>JAOWBP010000001.1:100592258-100608400 GCA_028571105.1 Tragopan temminckii | reverse complement strand
TAACTGGACTGGTTCTTGGATCAGTATTGTTTTCTGGTGACTACCTATTTGTCAGTGTTAACTTCTCTGTTGACTTTTCAGTCCTGTTCTTGATGAAGAAGCACAGAAATCATTTAAAAAAATGCTTGGCAGTTCAGGAGTTTGTTTCAGTTTAAAGGTAATCCGTTTATTTCTGCTCTGAAAATCAGATCATAGAGATAATAAAGGAAAAACCACCCAAACTCTTGATAATTCATATATATATATATAGCTGTGCAGCAAAAATCTCTGCATTTCTGTTAAACCAGCAAGCGGATGCTTCTGCCAGAACTCAGGGACTTTTGCTTAAAATAGCTAATGCATTATATTAATTCCTTGTATCAACATACACATCACAACGTGTTCTACTTTAACCTGGCTAAAGATATGTCTTGTAGATAAGCTTTAGAGATACTTGAATAGAAACCTCTCTTCACTGTATTAAATTCAGGCAGAGATGTTATGCTCTGAGAATTATCTAAAATTATTTTGCCAAAAACTTGTTGGAAAAATATTTGGATTTTAACTGCAGAAAAATCCCAAGAAAAATAAAAATCAAATTCACAACACATTGCTGCTAGAAATCTGATTTTTCAAAATAATTATTGATTAAAAATTAGGCAAAAAACAATACCATGTTATTTATGCATCATTTCAGAATTCATCAAATATGTATCAATACTTAGAATTAATACATATAATCAACTTACTCATAGAGTCTTCAGGAAAATTATAGCAAACTATTCAATAACTGCAAATTATTGCATATGCTTAATGATAGAGATTGCAGATCACAAGAAAGGGTCTTTTATTCTTCTAATATGAGCAACTTTATGTGATATCTTTCTTATTTTATCATCACAAAATATTTGGTTTTGTTATATCATAGGTCAGCCGATTGAGATTATGTGACCTGATACTTGAATATAGCAATCTGTATATACACGTGTAAATTGCGGCCAGTCAACAAAACAAATGTTCATTTTAGTTTTCTCGTATTACAGATATATGACTAGAAATCTACATAAAATTCGAGGACAAAGAATAAATATTTTAGGCCTTTAAATGATGTCAGCAAATATTAGCAGAATTAGATCTTTTGAAGAAAACTACAATTGAAAATAAAAGCCTGAATGCTAATTTTTGTCTCCATTCTCTTCCACATTTCTGTTTCTATTCATCCTAACCCATATATAAATAGTATGAGATGCACCATCATGTTGTCCCAATGCCTTACTTCTGCTGTCCCACAGAATAATCTCGATTAGATTGGGATCACTAGGACTTTAACAGCTCATACAAAGTCTTAAAGCCTATACTCAGAAAAAAATGTTCACATCTAATGAGAACTTTCCCTTCTACACAAATTATGCAATATTTCCAATAGTAACATGGAGACCAAGGTTGCAACACATAACTTATAAATTAGAATAGTACTGACTGACCAGCAGAGACATGTAAATGATGTTTTTCATAAAAGTGATCTACATGCAAATGCAAAATAAAATAACGGAAAGATTAACAAGTGATTTAAAACAATGGTATAATTCAGATTTTCTCTTTAAGATGCTTACTACCATCACTGCTCAGTAGTGTATTGTGTTATTGATATTGGTGACAGTTGGGCAGGTACCTTTATTGTATTTAACAGATTGGTTCCCCAATATGCAACCTGAGGTCAGAAGTCTGTTTTCATTCTAAAATGTGCAGCTGATCTCATGTTTAATTATTATCTATTTGGTCAAGCATGCAGCACAAACAGCAGACATTAAATTGAAGCAAGTAAATTATGAGCAACAGCATTCTCTCAAAAGTATTTATTCAAGCTATTCAGCAAATGTCTATGAATATTTAACATGTTTTTGAAATCTAATTTGTAGACAGTCTGGTAACCAAAAACAAAACAAAACAGAGCAAACCATATTGCAGTCTGAGAACATTTGCAGGGGTAATCTTTTGGGGCTCTCGCCTGCTCTGGAGTGCTATAAACTCAGATACCTTCTCTCTTTCATGTTGAAGATTAATCTGATCTCTGACACTAACTGCTGCTTAAAACTTTTTGAGCTCATTATTTATCAGTTTAATCAGCAAAAGCAGTGCACCACTGGACTCTGTGTAGTCCCAAATCCCACGATCTTTTCTTTACGCCACTTCTAGCCTCTCTAAATGCTATATGTCTATTTTGCATAATTTTCCATAGAGCTCAGCGTGTACAGGGGTTCTCACATTGGCTTCGACACTACAGATGAATGCTGAATGTTGGACCAAGGATTACAGTATTTTTCAGACCAGACTACTAAGCACTGTCATTCTTTAACCTTCAGTGTCTTTTCATGCTTACTCATCAACATTTTAGAGCAGTAGGTCATAAAGAAGCTTCAAGCTGGAATACTGCCTTAAGCTGTTTAATTGCAATGTTTAATGGGTCACTGTGTTTTTAAATTTGTCACGTGCAAAGACTAAAAAGTTAAATAAAATCTCTTCAGAAGAAGCTTATTTTTTCAGATTTAGTTACTGTTGAAAGACCTAGCTATTCAGTTGGATGAACAAGGTAGTTGAGGAGAAATAACAGCCAAATATACCTCAACTGGGACAAATAGTGCATCTACAGCAAAGAGCACAAGCAACTTGCTCTGGAATGCTTTCTGAGGTGAAGAAAATTTGCTGTTATCCTAAGAAAAAGAGAACCTTGATACAGTCCTAACAAGAAGCCAAGGTGCTTATATTCCGCTAAATTGCTACTATGCATCTAGATTTATATTCTGAAGTGAAGAAAGGCATCTCTTGATGTTATTAGTCACCTCAAGATGTGTTTTTGTTCTGTTTTGTAGGAAGCCTTGAGAATTACTTTCACGAAAGCACATCTTTCCACCTTATTAAGACTTCAGATAAAGAAATTCTACTTCAGAACAAATTAAGTAGTATTATAGCTCTCATTTGTAAATTTCTCTTTTAAAAATCTGTTAACAAAGGCAATGAAAATGTTTTTTCAGCTCTTAATTAATACATACATTTATTAAAATATATTTCTGTGCATATCAATCTTTTTAAAGTCACTCTCTGTTCCCATAGAAGTATTCACATAGCAAGTGTAACAAGGAAATTATAGGAAAGAAAAAATTGGTGTGGGGTTTTTTTTCAGATAAATTTTTCACCCACTCAGAAGAGCAGGAGTTTAGCAAGTATCCTCAATTTCTGCACATAATCACTGATATTCACAATTTGCTGCACATATGGAAAAATATTTAATTATTTTTAACAGTTTTAAGTGATCTTATTCTCAGAAAGGGAAATACTTTCTTTCCAAAACAATGATAAGTATTAACACTTTCTGAACATCATAATAAGCTATATCTCATACTCTTCATCAGTGATATCTGATTCATATTCTTCACACTATTTATTTTTCCTCCTTCTGTAATAAAACTTGACAGGAATTCCAGCAGAAAAAATCTTATATTGTACTAAGTATATGGTAGCATTCCAAACTGAGAATGAGTATAACTCCAAAGGAGAGGAGGCATTTTGGCATTCACGGATGGCTGAATCTTGAAAAACTTTGCACAGCTGACTGAATTCAAGGGCATCCTAACATATGCACATAAACAAATACATCACTTGTTTTTTAAAAAAGGCATTTAGCAGCTAATTATGTAGGTTTAATTAAAGAAGGTGTCACACAGCTGTGGTAAATCTCCCTCTGCTGGACACTCAGTACATGACTGTCTGGACACTACAGAATGACCCTCCTGGTGCTCTTTTGCATTTATTGAATTAAATAAGCTGCAGTTTTCAGGAGAAGTCATTTATCTCTCTCCTCTTCTCTTTCTGCTTCTTGTTCTCATCTAACAAATCTTGTGAAAAATGTCTCTCTGAATACTGTCTACATTTTTTTGAACTTCTTACGTTAATATTAAAGTTATTTGTCATGTTCCTTGGGGAATTCCAAGTCTACAGTTCTCTTAATACAGGCAAAAATTGCCGAATTATTTTACAGATTTTTTTTTGTCAATATGCTGCCCTGGTTTTCAGACTGAATGTAAAATAGATTTTCATTTATTTTCATCTATTTTTTCAGAGGTAAACTACCATTAATGTTCTTTTTTTTTTTTTTTTTTCCAAGAAGAGAGAAATAAGTGGTGTTGCTCAGGGGTTAGTTCTGGGGAACATCCTGTTTAATATCTTCATTGATGATCTGATCAAGGGGACTGAATGCAGCCTCTGTAAGTTTGCAGGTGACACCAAGCTGAGAGGATCTGCCTGAGGCCCTACAGAAGGATCTGAATAGACTTGATCAATGGGATGAGGTGGGAAATCAGCATCTACTTCCAGATAACACCAGTAAAAATGGTGAGAAAATGGCCTCAAGTTGTGCCAGGGGAGATGCAGATTGGATATTAGGAAAAATTTAATCTCAGAAAGAATAATGAGGCACTGAAACAGAGTGCCCAGAGAGGTGGTGGAGCCACTGTCCCTGGAGATGTTCAAGAAACACATAAATGGGACACTTCAGGACACAGTGGAGATAGGTTGACACCTAGACTTAATGATCTTTGATGATTCTATGATCTAGCCTTGAACCTCATTATCTTAATGTGAGCCTACTTCTCAAGCTTGTCCAGATCCCTTTGGATAGCATCCCTTTCTTCCGTTGTACCAGTGTAGTGTTGTCTGTGAACTTACTGAGGATGCCTTTGATCCCACTATGTCATTGATAAATATATTAAACAACTGTTCCAAGATGAACTCTGGAGGGACACCACTCATCACCAGCCTCCATGTGGACATAGAACAGCTGATCGCGACTGGAGCTGCAGCCATCCAGCCAGTTCCTTTTTCACTAAGATGTCTACCTTTCAAATCCATACCTCTTCAAAAATACAGTAAAGGCTTAGAGTAACTGTAAGAAAGTGTCCAGTAAAAGTATGTAAAAACCAAACCACAAAAAGAACATATTCACAGATTTAATCATCCTGCGATAAAGGCTTCCTTTTGTAGTGAAAGTGCGTAGAGATCCTTAACTCACTGGAAACTGTGCAAGATTTGTGCCAGAGAAAAGAACAGAGAGTAGAAGCCTGATAATGATAGCTATGATGTTAGTGTCTCTGCTTTTTCCACCGTTCATTAAAAGAACTCAGAAGAACCTCCAGACACCTTGAACCAGCCTGGTGTTTGACCAGCAGTATCTCAGATGAGAACTAGTCATAACAACATTTCTGCTGAACCTTTTTTACCACTGGAGTTCAGTGCTGCTGTGCAGCAAAAGAAGATGATGACAGTGCCTTCTACTGGGATACAAGTGCTATAGAGCAATAAGAGATGACGAAGAAAATATTAGCTCACCTCTTCTAACAACTAGTGAGAGCTCAAGAGAAGCACAATCTCTATCCAAAGAAATACTGCTCCCTTGGCTGTTAACCCTTAAATGAGGGTGTAAAGGGGTTGACCTTGGCTTGACCTCTTCCAGTCACTCAGGAATATTGCTTGCACCTATGCACCCTTGGTTAGTCATGTCTTCTTACCTAGTGCTCAAACACTGGTTCAGGCCATGTCCTGGCAAATCCACTGCAGAAGCTTACCATGAAATTTTTATAATGGATATGTTACAGTGCAAAGATAATAGCATAGAAAACTAATATGCTGACTCGAATAACTACTGTATATAGGGCTATATGTTGTCAGCAAGAGTCTTCTGCACAAGATTTTCGAAGTTTATCTTTGGAGATAAAAGCCACTGTTATTCATTATTTGGGCTAATGGTCAGTGAAAATGTGGACCCAGTTTTGGTGATGGCAGGTATCTTGATATAGTCCTCTGCAGTTCCTCTAGATTGGAGAACTTGCTTATGAGGCATCGGAGGATACAGAAGAATAGAAGGAATCATATTTTACTGTAATCTCTCACAGTTATCTAAGGGTTTGTCAGGATACCATTTTTCTTACTGTCAGAATTTGCCTGAGAGTACAACTGACTGAGTATATTCAGGCTAAAAATTTTAGGCATTATAATATTTTTTAATTTATACCACTTCCAATTTAATGCTATAAGAAGTTTTGAGTTAAGAATAGAATAGTAATGCTCAAAAAGAAAAAAATGTGGCTTTATTGTTTCAATCTGCTAAAGATAAGAGACAAAATATAAGGAATTTTATATCACTCATTTTAGTTAATATCTAATACATACTGGTTGTCTTTGATACCTGTACACATGTTACAGCTCTTCCAGGAATGCAACTTATTCTTTTGTGAATAAGAACTTTTTCTGCCTATCACTACTATGCTCCCTCTTAATAGTGGTAAAACTTCTCAACATTGATTTTCTATGTTTCCTCATTAACTTTGCCACCATCTGTATACTGGAAGCTGCCTATCTTAAATACAGGCACATCATGCTGTTCAGCCAATTCCTCTATAAAACTTTGCTCAAATATGTATTGACGTCTTAACTTTAAAAATAAAAGAATATGGATGATTTGTTTGCTTCTTTATTTTTCGACAGCTCTTTCTGTAAACTTTCCCAGGGCCAGACAGATTAAAACAAACAACGTATTTTAGGAATCTACAATAATATACAAAATAAGCTATGTTTTTCCAATTTTCATCTAAAAAAATATCAAGCTTTGTATGATAAGGATTTTGTAAGGAATATTACAACACATGACAATTAAACTGTACATTTGTTAGACAGAGTATTGTGTTACACAACATAGCAAACCTTCAAAATGCTGGAACATTTGATGGAAAGGAACAACTGCAATCATATACCTACACCACAGTGTCAGCTGCATGGCTAGAAATTAAAAGGCAGAAGTCATATACTTGTTTTTAAATGATTCCAAGTAGCCGTAAATCACCTGCCTAACTGCTTTGCTGAATCATTGCCAGAATACTACATACAATCTCATAATTCTTCCTCTCAAAACAATTATCTCTTAAATGCTTGGAGAATATTTGGAAACTTCTTAACAATCTTGTACTAATAGTTCTTCCTTTTTCATGGTAAATTGGGGCTTTGAGAATAATTTCTTGTTAGATAGCAGAAATACCAAAAAATGATTTAAAAGTAATATAAACTCTTAGACCTTTCTGTGTTAGAATACATTTTCTGTTGGGGTATTCTTGACTAATCACCCCTGGAGCAGTAAGATAAGTACCATAAGATCAGAACAATATTTATATAAATCTTAACTCTATTGTTCCCTTCTGAAACAGTTGTGGATGATGATCAAATCGATCTGTTTAGTTTTAAAAAATCACAATTAAATATTAGTTAAATATAATTAAGTTTTCTGTTGTTAATCTTTATAGTGAATGGAATATATGGAGAAATAATGAAGTCCTGCATTAATATTTTCCTCATTAGATGTGCACTAATAGGTATGTATGAGCACTAATAGGTATGTAGAACACAGTTCCAAGCATTCAGCACATCTGTGCTGTAGCAAATTTATGAAAAATAGCAAAAGTAGCGATTTTTTATTGCCTAGTTGATTACATTCTGGTAAAAGCTGCTAGGAAATTGTCAATCATTCCCATTCCATATTGCAACATTGTCTAATTCTCTGCTAGGAAAAACAGAAAAAAAAATAGGCTTCTGTTTGCTCCACTAGTAATCTCAAAATCAATTCAGTGGGGATCTTGTCTACGGATGCTGCATACACGCTACAAACTTATCATCAAAGTTAATAAAAATGTGTTTAATTAGGTCAAAACCTCTAGCACAAAACAGGTAAACACAGTTTCCGTATCTCAGAGAATAATTTCTAACGGATCTTTAAAGCAATGGCTTGTAACATCTTTGAGACCTTAAAACTGTTCAACACTGGCAGCATGTTATTAGTCCTGTATCAAAAACTGCTGTTATTTCTTTCCTGATTTTATACTCAGACATTTCAAAAGGCTAAAGAACATGTAACAACGATGCAAACAGTAAGATTTTAACACATTAGGGTATTGTTAGCATTCTAGTGTATATACTTCTCTTTTGCTGTTTTGGTGAAAAATGATGCAAGGGAAGGGTGTGTAGTCTGAAAGAAAATGATGATGATGAAATGAAGTTATGTTATGCATTTCTCAATTACACATTCTATATAAGTATCTAAAACTTGGTAGTGAAAATATGTGCGTGTATCTCATTGTTATTAATGAATGTCGGTAGATATATTTTCTTTGTGGATTCAAATGGTGTGTATTTTTCTAGTACAGTTTTTGGTCAGATATTACTGACTGATCTGAAATGTTGCTTTCTTATGACTAAGACTGGGGGGAGTCATTGCAATATACTACTATTAACAACAATTCATTGAAGCATCTTTATATGGCTACCATTTATGGTACAACTTAATGACAAAAGGACAGTATACAGGCATTATTTTGCTGAGGATTCTGAGATCATCTCCATAAAGTATTATTGAGATATGAAAATGTTGCAATAAGCTGTTTATTTTTCCACCTTGCAATATATGCCAGAGGCTATCTAATATGTTTCTCAGGCATTGAAGGGAAGTGCTCAAGGAACTATTTGTGAATATCTGTTATTAAATGTATCAAGACATATCTGAGATATCATTTTGTTACGAACAGTTACTTGGCAAGGTAACAGCTTTTGAACTGGCCTTCTTAGTGTGAATGTTGGCAGCAAAGTACCACCACATCCTTTCTTTTTACTTTACTTTTATTCCTAACATCCCTTATTCAGGAAAAGTGGTAACAGAGACAGAAAATTAATAATGAGCTGTAAAATCAAAGCTGTAGAAAATGGATTTTAAAGGACATTCTAAAAAAATTGTTAGTTGCAATTACCATCTGAATACTGAAATTTCAGTGTTAAGTGTCAGCAAAGTGTATTAGCTCATACAGTCCTCCACATTATTAGAACAGTAGTTTATAGAGCACTACTAAGTTTCTCCCATATTCTTTAAGCTGCTAAACTTTGTGTGATTAAGCCTTTCCTCATAGAGCTGCATTTCTGTTATTCTTTTTCACTTATTGTCTAACGGGTTAAGTATGGTTGAAATACTATACTCAGAACATTTTCTTCCTGAGAACTGTGACCAGCTAAGCAGACTCAGAAAGGCCTTCAAGCAACTGAAATTTGCCATGACTCAAATTCCAGGGGTTTGGGTATAAGAAGATGTAAAGTGGCAACAAGGTAAAGGATGTTGATTTATGGAAGATATTGGAAATCAAGAGATACCAGAATATCTGCAGGGCTGTTTGATACCAAGAAATACAAACAGTGTGGAGCATCCGCTCAGGATGCACTGAAATATCGGTGGCAGATTCTGCAGATTCTGGTGCAGATTACTGTTCAAATGTAGTTTTTCTTTTTAATAGCTTGCAGGACGTATCCTTATCTCAATGCAAGAGCAATTTAACTGTACACATTCTGGATTTATAGCCATGTGTGAACAGTCAATACCTTTTCCTAATGTTCATGAATGCCTGCCTTCCTGTTAGTTATTGTTAGTGAACACTGACAACTGAAAGACTGTGAAACCTAAGTACGTTGTATTAAATATCCTGTACTCTTTGTATCACAAATATGCATTAAATTGTACTGCAATACTTAACACATGACTTATGGGAAGTGCCCAGAATATTGTTGAAATCTTTGTAAAACCACACATATAAGTAACCTATAACTGTAGAGTGATTATATGAATATGATGGATACCTCACTAGAATATGCCAAACTATGCTACTGAAGTGGTACATAATAAATGCTTTTGTTTGGGGGATGATATCAGGCCTTCATATGTTTTTAATGATATTACACTTTACATTTTTGGAATGTAGCCATTTTAATACAGATAGATATGTTCTTATAGTTAGTATTGGAAATAAAACGTATGCAGAAGAAGAACGAGATATCTGCAGAGATTATAACTTTAATAGCTGAAGGCACTTGCAGGAAGAGGATTTGCTTTATCTGCAGTACTGAGAACTTTCACCTTTCTTCTTAACTATTCAGGCAGTACCTTCTAACCATATAGGGAGTACCAATCTACAATTCCAGCTTGACAAGTCAGCTTTCTTACTTATTAAACATTGAAAATTAGAATATTTTCTATTGAAAGGTATTGTTCTGGAAAAAAGCATTGGAATGGTGGCCTACCAAAAACACACAATGCACTTGCCTGTGAGTTATATAATCAAGAGAGTTTAGCATTTAACAACAGAGCAGATTTTGCTTCTATTGAAATAATTGGCAACCAAATACTACAAAGATCACACTGAAAGTAATACCTTCCATTTATTTTCATAGAAACAAAATCAAATACAAAACACACAATAACACTTCTTTAAACAGAAAATTCCCACTTAGAAAACACTATCTTTCAACTATTAATCACCAACACTAGATATGCATTTTCACTGGCAAACCACAAGAGCTTCAATGTTGTACTAATAAAAATCTGTGAACCAGTGGAAGTTACCAATTGTTTCATAGCTGCTACGATGATGTCCTTGCTAGGTAAACATCGCCCAAGCAGCCTCTTTTACATCAACCTAAACAGATGGAAGTCTCTATTTGAAAGAATCAAATTCAAACTACACAGTGGGTATGATAGGACAATCCAGCCAAGATCAGCAATGTGCTCCACAGTCTTCAAGCTGCTACGAGGCCTGGCAGTACTGTATTGTAAAAGAAAGATCATCTTTTTCTCTGGTCTGAACCTGAAATTTAGAGCCTTCAGCTTAGTCATCATCATGATGGAGTGGTCAGAGTACGTGGTGTTCTTTCTGTTTCTGTGTGAGTATTCATGGAACCACCTAGTTCAAAATTTGCTGTTTTCCAACATCGTCACCATCGTTTCCTATGCACTGAAGCTGTTATTCAGCACTGTACTAAGTTCCCTGATTGTAATCCACTGGTTCACATGGATGAGCTGACCAAGATGTTCTTCATTTTATGGTATGACAGCATTGCATGGTCATCTGGAATGTGACTTGTCTTTCACATTGCTGTTGTCACTTCTGAAATGCCCCACCCACTTCCTCACTGCGCTGACATCCACTGGTTGGTTTCAAGAAATGCTCAGCAAGTGTCAGTGAATGTCAGTGGGTGCAATTTTTTTTCCTCAAAGAGGAATTCAATTGCACATCTTTGATTCATACAAACTTCCATATCAGACACAATTTTGTCAGTTTGTCCCTCTGCTGCCATCTGTCACACAGTAACAGAATATTGGAGGGAAGGTACATCATCTACTACCATACCAACAACCTCTGCCTCTCATGTTATGGGCCAATACAATAAAATAGGAGGAGTTACTTTTGGAGCAGCCCTCATAATTAGGAAGAACTGCATTATTGCTTTTTTAGTTATCAAATACGGTATGAAGATGCTCTCTGAGAAAAAGTATTTTGTTCAGAAATATCTTGAACTGGCAATCCCACAAAGAAAGTGGTTATGTCTTCTGTAGATTCCATTGTTTTTTCTGACATTGAAGTTACCCGAAATAAAATGTTTATTTAATACTCAATCCTTGACTTCAACAAAATGTCATGATTCCAGTGCTTTTTCAGTCAGTAATCCCTTACCACCCCCTACCAGCAGGCAAGCATCCAGCCTGTCTTCAAAACATAGCTGCATTGAAAGTCAAAATGACCTGCTATTCCTCCTCTATCTCAGTTTGTATTGCTGAACATAGCATCATACAATATGGAAAATGCTTTTTGGCCAGACTTCTCCCAGCTTTTTACTCACTTCCTAGCTGACTTCCTTGGTAGAGTTGGTGGAGATGGCAGAGTGGGAAGAAAATGTTAAAATTTTTACGTGAAGCAAGGATGTTCAGCAACAGCCAAACTGCTGGTATGTTACCAACACTGAACCATAAAGCCAAAACATAGCATGATATAGTTTGCTATGAAGAAAATTAATTTCATCCTAGCCTGACTCAAGTGTTTTAGATCCAACACACTCAATTCAAAATAAAAAATCTTCTCCATGAATATATTTGTTTTCAGAGCTCATTTGGCTTTGGGTTTTATATATTGACTCATATCTTTTTATGGAGATATCAACATTCTTTCTGAATAGGACAGATACAAAGTCATTGAAGCATATGTTTGACCTGCTTTCAAATAAAACTAGTTCCAAGCTTGGAAAAGACATTATACAAGATTTTGCTTCTATTGACAGTTGCTAAAAGCTACCCATGAAGATGAGGTTTCTGTAGAAACCAGGAGTGTTTCTAGATTTTGTGGAGTTTGAATCTAGTGGGTAGGTTCCTCTTTGATTTGCTTTGTTTCATTTTTTCTTCAGATAAATTATTCAAAATTACTTTAGAAAAAAATTGCCCATGAAAAGTACTGGAATATCATTCTTGCTGAATATTTTCACTGACTATAGTCCAAACATAGACAGCTAGAACACAGACCCTACTCCTGACCTAATTTCTTCATACTGAATGAAAAACAGATAGTGTTTAGAGAACTTCGTTAAACTCATTTTTTATTTGGTTTGATTTTGATATAGAATAAATTATATTTCTAGTCTGATTTTCTTTTTCTTCCAAGACAACATGACTAACTAAATGTGCATGAGTTAAATCTCATTTTATAGGTTCAAAAATGCGACTGAAATAAAACAAAATGTTCCTTCTGCACTGTTAGCTAGTTTTTTTGTTTTTTTATGAAATCTAAGGAGTTTTACAGGAAAATTGTGAAATTTAGATTAAAAAAATCTTTGGATATCATGTAGCTCAGGTTCCCATAATGCAAGCAGTGTTAACTTCAAACTCAATTTCTCAAGTCTTTGCTGAGCTGTGTTTTAAAAGCTGCAAGGTTAGATCTTCAAAAGCCTTTGTGTATAACCATCTCCAGTGATTAACCAGTGAATAATTTTATTTATCGTTACTGCGCATCTTTACTGTACTGACTCTTGTCTATAAATGCTGATCTTGGGCTGCCTATCTATTTGCTGATTATTATCCTTTGACATGGGTATGCTAAAGCTCTCAAATTAGCATTATTTTCCCATAAAGATAAATTAATATGAAGTTTGACTTTCAGTCATCTACTGGGTGCACAAGTGCAGCATTAAATATCTATCATGATGCTAAGCAACTCCATAAAAATAGCTGTGTGGGTTTCTACCAAATGTTGTATCAGCAACAATACTGAGATGAATAGAATGTAAGTAGCATTCTACTCTTGCCATTTACCCTTCTGCAAGAGGGACTGAGTAGATATATTAAAAGAGTATGGAAATAATTTTAAGATGTTTTTAGCTTCTTAGTAGTGTAAGCATAATCTTAACCAATAACATACAGCAAATGACAAATAACATTTTGTAGATTTATATGCAGAACAATATTGGTCTTTAACATAAGACTGTGTTTGCCAGCCACCAGTACAGTCAGGATAATTCCTACATTTTTCTGTCACAAAGCAAACAATTGTCATTAATAATTTTCAATTGTGTAAGACACCCAAATATGCAAAACATACTACTGATTCTCTATATTTTTTTTTTAATTACCCTTTCTTTA
Organism: Tragopan temminckii; assembly: GCA_028571105.1. Taxonomy (NCBI): domain Eukaryota; kingdom Metazoa; phylum Chordata; class Aves; order Galliformes; family Phasianidae; genus Tragopan; species Tragopan temminckii. The sequence goes on along the minus strand of JAOWBP010000001.1, from coordinate 100,594,884 downwards.
ATCAAATACAGTATGATACCTGTGAGACTGTCTTTGCATATAGAACACATAAAGTGCAAAATCCAGAGGAACACGACAAAATTGCAAAGAGGTTATTAAATCATACCCATTTTATTATGTTCAGGATTGAGCATATCTTGAGAGAAAATCCTTGTTAAAGTGGATTTCTTTTTGTTTTATTCAGTGTGCCAAAAGCATAAGTAGTTTGTAGCGATTTTTATGGGAAGCACTGTAGGAGTATGGTATATATAGAAGATGTTAATTACATATATATATAAATTCGCAACTTTGAAACATGCTGTATTCTGGAAAGGGAAGGGGGAGATGCAGGAGAGGAAAGAAATAATAGCTGGAATACAACAGTTATAATCACTTTAGTCTAGATTTTGCAAGTCAGTAGTACCACATAATTTATTTTAAGCAAAGAAAGAGCAACATGATTCTGTGATTCTTTAGCTATCTATCTGCAGTAGTGTAGATGGTTCCTACTTCTGAAAATGTCAAGGCATACTAGAAGCCTACTACTCTTCCAAGAGTAGAACTCTTCCATGCTAAATAGACACGTTCACTGATTATGCACACTGATACTTATGTGTCCAGATGAAAGTGGTTCATTTAGTAAGTCTCAATTGCCTTCCACTGTTCTCCAAATTAAAAAAAACACAGATTTTTTTAATCTATTATTGATTAATGTTCAAAGGTAAATTTATCTCCTGCAATCAACAATCTCCTAAAAATCCAAATGTTGTTGTATACTAATCTCTTGTTCCTTTGCTTGTTATTTTTTTCTAGAGGAGTTAAAATTTGCTCCTAATATCCTGCAAAATACACCTGCACAGAGGATTTCCTGCCATTTATAAAACAAATCTCTGCCACTGAATAAAAAAGGAAAAAAACAGTAAATACCTTTGATGTTATTTTAGAAGCATTCCTAGTTTTTAAATTTGGAAATCAGCAGAATGCTGCAGTGAGTACAGTATTAGCAATGTTTCCTAAAAGTAGACAGGGAAAGATGATTAAGTAATTCAAGGTTTACAAAGCTGATTTATATATTACTAAGAAAGTTAAAGGATGCTGGATCTCCCTTTTGAAATTAGGGAATAGATTTTTGAAAAAGGAAATAGTAAATGTAAAAGACATTTTGAGATGTTATCTAAAGCAGTAATATAATATTTCCTCTTCATTCCCTATGGCAATTTGATTTCCAAATCAGATACAGTAGTACAGTCTCCCTCCTGTCCCATCCTTAAAGTAGTCAGGATAAAGAATGCACTTCAAAAAGAGGGAGAACATAAATGGGAAATCTTACATATAGATGAAGCCTCTCCTTAACTGGAGAAAATTATTGATTTATTTTCCTGATCATAGGATTTAATAACTCTTAAATTTTTTTCCTTCTAAATAGTTATGAGGAAACTAATTACTCATGTTTGTGTGCTATTTGAATTTCTTGTAAGCTGCTGACTTCAGTAGCACACTGAGTTATGTAGTCTACTTAAAAGTCATGTAAAGTTGTACTTATTTTCAGAGCGTGTAATTCTTTTTCTGTTTCCTTGGATACTTGTTTACTGCAGAACTACAGTCTGTGAGAAAAAAGAGACATTTATAACACATTACTTATTTACAACCTTATATTCTGCATTGTGTAAATCAGGTTTAGGGTGCTCATACTTTTAAGATTTTTCAAAAAACTTTTGATCTCATTCCATGCAATATATACATAGCTTGCTCAAAAAGTAATGCATCCTATTTATTTTCATGGAAACTATAACAGATACAAAGAGCATAGTAACACTGTTTGATAGAGCTAATTCTCAGCTACAAAACACTGTTTTTCAACATAATCGCCACCATTCATTGATTGCTGTCACCACTGCTGAAACACACCACCCACTGCCTCACTGCTCGCATCCACTGGTTGGTCTGCATGAACATTCAGCAAACACTGATGAATGTCAGTGAGTGCATTTTTTTTCTGCGTGGAGGAATTCAGTGACACCCCTTTGCTTCATCCATTCTTCCATGCCAGACACCATCGTGTCAGATTTCTCCTCTGCTGCCATTTGTCACACAGCAAGGATACACAGCAGAATATTGGTGGGAAGGTTCAATCTGTACTGCCATATCACCAGCATCCACCTCTAACATTGTGAGACAATGTAAGAAAATAGGAGGCATTATTTTTGGAGAAGTCTTCATAATTTGTGTAGTACTGGGTTTTGGATTTGTGATGAAAAGAGTGTTGATAACACACAAGTGTTTTAGGTGCTGCTCAGTGGTGCTTGCTCTAAGTCAAGGACTTGTTAGAGTCTTGTGCTGCCATACCAGCATGAAGGCTGTGAGTATATTCAGACTGAACAAACCGATGCTATCTGACCAAAACTATGTCATATAGCATATGACATAATTCTCAACTGTGAAACTGGAGCGAAAAGGAGAAGAGGGGAACCTTCAGAGTGATGGCATTTGCTTTCCCAAATAACTGTTATGTATGATGAGCCTTGCTTTGCTGGAAATGGCTGAACATCTGTCTGCTGATGGGAAGTAACAAATGAATTCCTGATTTTTCTTTGCCTCTGCATACAGCTTTTTTTTTTATCTGTTAAACTTCTCTTATCTTGACCCA
>JAOWBP010000001.1:100579281-100589855 GCA_028571105.1 Tragopan temminckii | reverse complement strand
GAAGGAAGGAAGGAAGGAAGGAAGGAAGGAAGGAAGGAAGGAAGGAAGGAAGGAAGGAAGGAAGGAAGGAAGGAATGGGAGTGACGTTTGCCAGAGATATTATTTGGCTGCTTTACATGGGATTTACTAGTGAAATGAGCTAATCCATATTGTTTGTAAGGTGATGGCCTTATTTAAAACTGTACAGATTTAATTACATTACATAATAGCATATATTACTCTGCTTCAATACTGTACATTCAGAGAATGGAAACAGAGATAATATTTCCTTGCACTGAACCCTAATTGAAAGAGTTAATCAGCACTTCTGAAATGGCTTTTACTTGCCTCAAGCATTCATAAAATATCTAGCACATCTTGACTTGATTGATAAAAGGAATTAAGTCTGTCTTGTAGTCAAAATCTGTCATGGCCACGGGTCAAAGGAGGAAGAGTAAATGGCATATATGAAAAGGAGAAAAAAAAAGAAAAAAAAAAAGAAAATCTGATTTTTTTTTTCTCCTGTTCTGTAAATGTAGAATTTAATGCCCCAACTAATTATTTATCTTAGATAAGTTTATATATTTATATGTTTACCCTGTTTAGAAAATATGGGTATACCTTAGCACAGTGCCATTACAGTAGGCTTTCATCTCAGCTACACAGCAATTCTCTTTGAACCGTTATGCTGTGGATATAGATATGTGTGCATGCTATGTAAAGCTAGTGTGCATTTTTGTATATCTTCTGGCACACCTTCATGCAGGGGCTGAAAAAGGATGTATTTGAAAGCTTCAGGTGTAGAAATGAGACTGAGATACACTTCAGTCCTTGGACTTCTGCTGAATTAAAAAAATAAAGACTGAATTTCATTCAAGCCCAGAATGACATATGTGGGAACAAGTGACACAAAGATACATGAACCTTCTCTATATTCAACTGCTGAAGTAGAAGAGCTGGTCCCATAACAGATGGTTACATTGAGTATATCCTGTGAAGAGATCAGTGCCCTCATGTCCATTCAAAGAGCAGTTTAGGAAATCAGACCTCTGCTGAAGTTAGTCCCCAGGGTTACAAATGACTGTTTCCACTCAGTGTTTCAGATAAAATAATGAGATGGGGTCACGAGCACATTCTCTCCCTGCACTGACCTCAGGAAATGAAACAGCAGTTGATGGACTCACAGAAAGAAGATAATGCATTCTCTTTTTTCTCCCTCTTTCTCAGAAAGTGCCATAAAATGAATCAGACCTAAAGGCTTCATAAAGTCTCCAAGGAAAAATTGTAGTTGCTATTTGCTTCCTGATGAAAGTCTTCACATATACTGGTTGTAGATGACAGCAGTAATGCTCAAGACAGAATGACTGGCAGAAGCTGTGCTGAAGTCTCTGACTGAGTCAGCAAGAATATTTCACTGACACTTGGAGATGTGGATTTTTCCCTTATGACTTTTCTATGGATTGTATCTAAAGGATAATCAGATTTTAAAGAATTTTAAAATTTCTCATTATGTATTTTACTCCTTTTATATAAAAGACTACACATATAATCTCTGTAGTATACCAAAAAGAATAAGCATATTTGATACAGTGCTTTTCTAACACTAATATTTTATCTCAATACATTATTGATTCTACATATTACTGACCCCATAGCTTGAGAAACATTATGCTGACATTTGCTGCTCATCACCACTGTCACATCACATGATTTTCTGTTCTACTTTGATAATGCATGTATTGTGTCCTGGCTTTGTCTGGAATAGAGCTAATTTTCATCATAGTAGCTGGGATGGATGAGAATAAAGTTGATAAAACATCAATGCTTTAGTTGTTGCTGAGCAGTTCTTACACTAAGTCAAGGACTTTTCAGCTTCTCAGACTGCTCTGCTAGAGAGAAGGCTGAGGGGGAACAGAAAGAGCACAAAGAGCTGGGATGGGGCAAAACCAAACTGGCCAAGGGGCCGGTGACATCGTGATGAACAAAGAAACTGTGGAGGTGGTAGCTGATGGTGAGAAACTGCATTGTGCATCACTTGTTTTTTCTTCTTCTTGTTTTATTTATCTTTCTTAATTAACACTCCTTATCTCAACTGATGAGTTCTCACACTTACAACTTATTCAAATCTTTCTCCTATCCCACTGAGTGAGAGTGAGAAAATGGCTGTGTGGTACTTAACTGACTGCTGAGTTGAACTACAGCATGCTGTCAAACCAAGTTAGACTGCTCTTTGCTTCCCTGATGTCTGTATAATCCTTATTATAGTAGTTGCAAAATCTATTGCATTTGAATTTAATTTTACATTTTCCGTGAACTTAGTAAATATTCAATTTACTGAACTGAAAATTCTTTTAATGTTAATATTTAAAAGATTTGGATAATTGAAATAGTTTCATGACATTCACAGACATCTTAAAACTTTTCAGTGAAGAGCTTTATTGTCTTTTAACATTGTCAGTCTGTATTCAAAAAAGTTGTGTCAAAGTGTTACCTACAAATACAAGTCAATATGCTCAAAAAAATGGCTCCTACGTGCCATGCAATTCAAATCAAGTTAAGAAGTTGTTTGTATATAAGCCATACAATTCATGTGGGATAAGCAAAGTGAGTAACAGTTGCATGACTATCACAGATGACTTTCAAAATGAAGAATACAATTAACGCAAAATGCCAAAGTATCTAGGGTTAGAGGAATTTGCCAATACTCAGAACATGCTTATCACTAGCTGGTGATAAATGCAGAAGTCCCATCATACCATGTCCAACATAAGCAAATACAAATCCATGTAAAGAATTCTAAAATTTTGAAAACAAACCTTGAAAAGAAATATATGGTATCGTGTTTCTATTAATACAGTAGTAATTGCATTTCAGCTTATTGCCTTGACATGGTTTTATGATTTTTGGTTATTCGTATTCCACATCATAACATCATGTAGTGCACTGGGAGTTAAAGAGTTAATGCTCCAGGTCCAGGTACCTGTCTGGAAGAGAAGAGCTACTACATTCCCCAGAGGACTGTTCACTGTTCTATTATCATTTCCGCTCAGGGAGAACAGATAAAAGGCCTTGGTAGGCCACCTGACATTCCTTTTTTCCCTGATCCCTTTCCAGGACACAGATCCGTGGATCCCTCTGTCCCACTAGTCATGGAACCGGGCTGAACTAGCCCATAAATCATTGACATGCCCCTTTAACAAGATTGTATTGACTTCATGTTGACAAGAGTAAAAATTGTGTAAACAGCAAAGATATTGCAAATCTGAAAATAAACCTCATTTGACAGACACAGAATTCCAAAGCTTTTTTATTTTTTCTTTTACTTTATTATTTTCTTTATTTTTAGTGTTTTCTAACAATGAGCTCAGCTTCTGTATTTCTTCTTAAAATTATTTTTAGTTATAGAAGATGAAATCCTGTAAGTACATGTTATTGGGTTTTGTTTTCTTCTCATTCCAGTTTTTAAATGAATTACGTGCCAAAACAGAAAAGAAAGCAGAAAGTTGACCTTCATTGAGAAGTGCCTTTGAATTGTTCTGTGAAAATTGATTTTATTTGATGAAGTTAAGAGAATCTGCAAATTCCATTTCTACACAGGTTCTTGTATACCACTTTAATACCTTTTCTCTAGTGTCTGTTATGAAAGATATTCATGGCAATTATGTCACAATGGAGTCAAAGCTGAAACCATGAATACACTTTCTTGTAGCTTTCCCTTTTTAAGAGGTGTCACTGGCACTTTTCTTCCTACTGTTGTACCACCAAACAAATATTTGTCCTTCATGATAGCAGAATAAAATGATGATACAATTCCTCCTTCCCTTTGATGTACAGATAGTGATGCAAGGAAGGTAGAATTTTAGATCTGAGATCCACCACACAAAGTTTCAAAGAGGTTTTGAGTTTCAAAGAGATTTTCAAAGAGGTATAGAACTATTTAGATAAAACTTCCATAGGACTTCAATGATATTTTGTACAAAATTAAAATACTACTTTATTTACAAAATCTTATTTAAAAACATTAATGTATCTTCTAGTCAATTCAATTCAAATTCTCATCTTTTTCATGTGTCACAGTGATATCTAATAGAAAAAATGCCTTCTAGCCTTTTTTTTTCCTCATGTGTGCATATCTCATATTTACTATTGTTAATAAGTATAAAAGGAAATATAGATATCTCTGAGATGAAAATTATATAAGTGTGTGCATTTTCATTAGTGAATTTGATACTGAAAATTAGCATGGAAAAGGTGCTTATAGGAAAAAAATGTTAAGCTTTTTAAAGTACAGTACAGACAGTAGAAATACAGAATATTATACGTCACTCTCCTAACCTGATTAACATTAAAAGACAGGAATTAGAAAAGTCTGAGTGTTAAATAAATTTATTTTTATATTATGTAAATAAGTAAAAACAAAACAAAACAAACAAAAAACCCAAATCTGTTGAAGAGTATTTCAATAAATTCCACTAGTAAGATTAATAAGGTCATACCTCATCTTTCTGTTGAAGCTTTCCTCATTCAAAGTTCATCTTTGATCTTCTGAATAACTGTTCTAATTTTCTACAAGCAAATGAGGTTCAAGATCCAAAGCACTGAGCAGTGATTTGGACAAGATAATCTGAAAGTGGCAAAATTCCTATTCATCTCTCATCCACATGATTCAAGACAAACACAGCAAAAAAGCTCCATAATTACAGTATATGTGAATTGTACTTATATTTCTATTTTCAGTGTCTTCTTGTAATATTCTTGTGTTTTAGAGTTCCTGATTGAATTTCTCGTGATTTCTAAAACCAGTTATTTTTATCTGAGAATCTGCTTTGAAATCTTATTTAGACAAATGATATTTGATTTTACTCAACAGGTGACCAGACAAAGCATCCCCAAAAAGATATTGATTCATTCTTAGTGAGGTACAAAGTAAATGAAAATTCAGAAATAGTCCTTACATGTGACTATTACTTGTCTAAGAGATTATTATCAGCTGTTATTATAAAATCCTTTGAATAACACCACTGAAATGACTACTCAGCCTTGAAATCTCAATCAACTGATAATAAAATAGTGTAATTCCTTTCATGTGATTAAAACTTAGAGAACTATCTTCCCGCTTGTATGTACAAGTAATTCCTTTACTTTCTTACAGTCAGAAAAATAAGAGACAAAAATGTCAAATGGCATCCTAAAAAATGCAAAGTGAGCCATCAGTGGAGCTGGGAAAAGGATCACGTGTAGGATCCACCTCCGATGCTCAGTACAATGCAATCAACTTAGTTCTGTGGGAAATCTTTTCTTCCTTTTTTCCCCCCCCTTTCCTTCTTTCCATTTTTCTTCTTCCCAAAAGTCTTGAAACATCAGTGTTGATATTATGCATATTTGAACATTATGTAAACATCCAAGAGTCATAGAGAAGTTATTCATGTCTTCTATAGGGATATCACTAAAAGAACATATGAAACAACGAATAAACTTTCCTTGAAAGAATTGAAAACAAATAAACACAAAGAAAAAGAGGCATTTGTTTGCTTCTTACATTGGAGTTTCTTTACATATTGTGAAATCAAAATGTTCTGCGAAGAACAGTTATTTGAATGCAGAACTTAATCAATTTGAAGTCACAGGTAAATTTGCATAAATATTTAACTATGTGCTGACTAACACCAAATGACTCCAGGAAAATGATACATCAGTTGAATTTATGGAAATGATTAATTAAAAATGTTGACAGATGAGGACACAAGCAATACATTCAAATGACGTACAAAACACCTGAAACTACAATGCAAGACAGAAATGTTGTTTACTTTATATGAAATTAAAAAAAAAAAAGCTTTATTTTACCAAAGAAAATGCAAATTATGTTTCGTATTGCCAGTTTAAAGATTGCCAGTTGCAATTAAAGAGTCAGAGAACAAAGCTAAATAATAAATAAAAAAGCTGAATGGCTTTAACCATGAAAAGTTAAGTTTAATAGAATTACTGAGCAAGAAATAAATAAACATTTTTAAACTTCTTTCATCTCTGGAAATAATAAAACTCTCTTTTGGGTTAGCACTAGAAGACATAATTTTTCAACTAACTGGAATAAAACTCTGTTCTCAAATTTGAGAATCTGTTCACTCCCTGTATTTTCTGCAAGGTGTGTATGCTTTTGAAATAGAGACAATAAAATAACCTGAAATTAACAATAAAAATCATTTAGCATTCATATTAATGTGGTTGCTATATTGTAACCTTGAAAAGTATAGTAATTAATGTGGTAATATGCTCAAGGAACACTTCTATGTATCTTCGGAATGTGACATAAATTTAATGTTTCATGATCCCATTTTCAAAATTTCAAAACACCAAGTTCTTCTCTCAAATATTTCTAAACAGATAATCTTCAAGGCATCATGTCCTGCTATCTTTAGAGTTGGAATTAATGTTTCCTGTGGATAGAAACCACGTGCAGTGAACATTCATTAGAATCAGAATGTGAGTGAAAAAAAAGTAGAGTATTAACTGTGGAGTTTCTGCCATAACCTTTCCCAGATCTAAGGTTAGAGGAGTTACAAATATTTATAGGAAACTTATTTGGACATGTAAGACCATTGAAAGCTTACATACAAAATAAGTGAACAAATAACAAATTTTTTACTTAGTATGTGAAGGCATTTATCTCTCCTTAAATCAATTTGCAAATACTACAACAGCTGCAATGACATTTTCCTGTGTTGCATCTTTCTTTTGCTGGAATTCGGTAAATATTAAATTGGAAAGCTCCTACTTACAGGTATCTATCTCCCAGTGCAAGCTGCTGCTTTCACTACTCTGGCAGGTTTCTATAAGAGCAGCATAAATTTGCTTTACAAATTAGCTCTTTAATATTTAAAAAAGGGAAGCACACTGTTGATACCCAATGATTTTATTGCAGTCCATATGCAAGATTGGACCATATCACATAAGATTTACTTATATCTAAGAATAACTTCAAGGTATCAAGAATATAAAATGCCTTAGGGTAGGGGCAGGCTTAATATACATATACATGTAGAGCATTGTCACAGTAAATTATTATGATAAGGTTAGGAGAACTAAAATTTTGTGATTTATAATAAATTACTGCTTGTGTGCGCTGAATCTTGGACTGATTCCATAAAAATGGATTTTCACCATCCTGTCATCAAAACTTCATTGCAGCAGACTGTCAGAATTATTTTAGAAATGCAGATATACCTGAGAGGAACAGATGCATCTTGGGCAGCTGCTTAACAGCAGCACAGACTCTGTGACTGTTTCAGAACTAAGTTCAGGTAAGCCATGTGAAAAACTGTGCACTGAGAGATCGTGTCCCACTGTTTCCTGTTCTTCTTTCAGATATGTGTACCCCAATTAAATATAAAGCAGCTAGTCATCGTATATGCTTCACATTCCTTCTTAAGATTTATTATGGTGTCTAACTAATGAATGACTAGAAACATAAACCTTGCTTTTATTCTCTTATACTTGTTTATCTTAATAAAAAATTAATTATGATGATTCTATTTTTATACCAGTGTGACATACAATAGCAGTTTGTCTATGACATACTTTTTTCACATTCTTTTTGATATTTTGAGTCAACTATTTGAGTATATAAGCCTCTCTCTCTCTTATTTTATTAAAGCATCCATTGCTTTGATGAACATTCTGCAGACTTCACTACCTCTCACTCCAGGAAACAGTTCCTATTCTTATTCTCTAACGATGTATTTCTGTATTTCCCCTGGAATGATCTCGAAGACATTCAATCAAAGCCAGCAGAGTATGTGTTTTTACCTGCTCCATCCACCCCCATATTAGTGCATAGTATTATTAACACAAGATATTCTGATAATGTATGTATTTCCTCCGCATCAGTTCTTTTACGCTGCTGCTTCAGGAACAGCCTAATAAACGTAGTGTAATGTTCACAGACTCTAAGGAGGTTTTCTCACAAGTTTCTTAGTGGTAAACTAAATAATTAATGAGCACGAGCTTCATGTATTTAAATTGGATGCATATTCTGAGGGATTTCTATCCTCCTTATTGTGCCCTGATTCCTCATGTCCCTCCAGTCTGATCTCTAGCAAATGAGGCAAAGCTATGCCAACCACAATTGCAGCATCAGATGTTTCCTTTCTAACAAGTGTCAGGCCAGGGAAAATAGGTAAGGATTTTGATCGGTCCTGTTACTTCTGATGAACAGCTTGCTGGAATTGTTTCCTTCTTCTCTTACAAAAAATCTTGAGGAAAAATGAGAAAGGAGACTAAAAGTTTCCATTCTGCAATTCTTCACTCCAGAGACTTCATAAAAAGTAAATTAAAAGCCAGTTAATCAAAGAATTGTTTGGAAGAGACCTTTAAGATCATCTAGTTCCATCCCCCTGCTATAGGCAAGGACACTTCCCACTAGATCAGGTTGCTCGAAGACCCATCCATCCTAGCCTTGAACAGCTCTAGAGTAGGGGCATCCACAGCCTCACTAGCCAACCTGTTCTAGTGCCTCACCACCCTCACAGTAAAGAATTTCTTCCTAATATCTAGTCTAAATCTTCAAGTTTTCTAAACTTCAAGGTTTCTAAACTCTTCAAGTTTTAAGAAGTCATTTCTGCTAATCCTTTCACTACATACCCTTACAAAAAGTCCCTCCCCAGCTTTCCTGTAGGCCCCCTTCAGGCACTGGAAGGCTGCTGTAAGGTCTTCTCGGAGCCTTCTCTGCTCCAGGCTGAAAAGCCCCAGTTCTCTCAGTCTGTCCTTATAGAGGAGGTGCTTTAGACCTCTGATCATCTTCATGGCCTTCCTGTGGACCCCCTCCGCCAACTCCATGTCCTTCTGGTGGCTCAGTTCTGTTTGTTTTTTTTTTGTTTTTTTTTTTTTGCTGTAAGACCATCTTACAGTATCTTATTCACTACGAAGTTTTGTAAAGCTTCATTGTTGTAAATTAATATACATAGTCTGATCCAGCATACAGTTCTATATCTGCTTGCTAAAAACTATGAGCCATTTATAATACAAATCTAAGTAGAAATAGGATTTTTACTTATATAACCTCAGTCTACCATATGTTTCATTTAGGCAGCCGTTTTATTTAATTTTAGAATATGTCGTTTCATAGTTAGTGAAAAATGTGATGCATATAACTGTATTTGACTACCCATTTTCCAAACATACGTATCTATGGTAGAAGAACAAGAAATTCTCTAATTGTTTGCATTGCTTATATATAATTTCTTTCATAAAACTTTGGGTAACTATAGTTCAGATATAGTACATATACTACTATATCACATTAATAAAAGTCAGCATTCTGTGAAGATTGGTACACCACTCAGTGTAGTGATAAGCTGATTGCAAGCTATTTTTTATTTGATATGCTATGCCTTAGAAGGTATATCTAAAATGAAATAAAATATTGCATAATACTTTTAACTTCCATCAGCAATGGGTCACACATAAGAAATGCCTCTGTCCGCTTTTATAATTCATTGAAGTCAAAAGCCTTTCATCTACAACAACTGAAGATTTTTATTCAAATCCTGCAAAAGTAGCCAGTATTCCTTAAAGTAAAATGCTGAAAATACTTTCATCAATAAAAGAATTAATAGTGATCACTGAAGAACAATCGGAGAAAAATACAAGAAGCATTTTTTAGTCTTTTATTTTCTCTTTTGTATGATTTGATACAGAATTGTAAGCAATTAGGAAAAAGAAAAAATATCTCCGTTATTTCATGTTTTCTTCCACTGTCCTTATATTAAACTTGACTCAGAAAATAAGATATAGCTTAGATCTGTTCAGATTTTTACTAATATTTTGTGAAAAAAAATATATTCTAAAGCCCTTAAGAAGACAATGTGCATACAACTGAGGTCAATCAGTTCTTGCCTGGGAAGCACCCAACATCAGACTAGACTAAGGAATTTATGGTTTTCCCTAGATTTTCTTTGTTCTTGGATACACACTATATTTTGAGGACAATAAATTATCTCTTTAATTTAAAAATTGAATTAATAGAGATTTATTGTTAATTACAATTTGTAGTCAATTTTATATGTATTCTAAATATTAAAAATAACAGTTTAGTGGAGGTGTTTCTGAAATGGGTACAAGGAAGGAACAGCTCAATCACAAATCATTGAATGGATCAGGAGATTTGTAATGGCCTACAGGCATCTACTTTATTTGTATCAGATCTTCATCCCCTTTGTATAAATCAAGGGAGATCTACTGAGAGTAGTCTAGATATTTAGATAATTGATGCTGGAAATCCATGCTTTCTGACATAAGAAAAGATCATATATTAAAAACACTTTCAGAAAAATGCAAGCCTTAGAATAATACTAAGTAATTATCATAATAAGCTGTACAATTTACTTTTGTACCCAGATCTATTTCATTTCATTTGTTTAATTATTTCATTTTATATTTTTAAAATTTATTTTATATCATTTTGTTTTATTTTAACAAGACTGCAAATGCTGAAAGTCTCACAGCAAGGATTTTAACTGTTAACTGGACTGGTTCTTGGATCAGTATTGTTTTCTGGTGACTACCTATTTGTCAGTGTTAACTTCTCTGTTGACTTT
>JAOWBP010000001.1:100566335-100579181 GCA_028571105.1 Tragopan temminckii | reverse complement strand
TTTTTTTTTTTTTTTTTTTTTTTTTTTTTTTTTTTTTTTTAATGCTTGAACAATTACAACATTCTGTTAGATGACAGTACAAAAATAGCAACTTTACCACCACCAGTGTTTCTCTTTTTTAAATTTTCATCTTTTTCCCACATTATCAGTCTTACAAGCTCAAAACTGAAATAATGTTTTTCCTTTCCCTCAGCACTTCACAGTGCAGTTTTATTACTATTACGAAAGAATATCTGCAAGCCAACTTAGACCTTAAATTGCATATATACGCTGAAAGACAACCACAAGCAGGTATTGCTTTCAGTAGGCAATGTTTGTATTTTTCTTGTTGTTCCTTTCCTTTTTAGGATATAAAATAAATGAGTATAAATTCTAATTTTGAAAGTAGAGTGGATTTTAGTACATAATAACATCTTGGATTACATTAAAGTAACTTGGCCAATGTTGCAATCTGTTTAACAAAATTATTAAATAAACTCTCCTCTAAGCCCAGGCTTTTGCTGGTCAGGAATTATCAATTGTAGGAGAAGTTTGAAATAAAATATGTGAACATTTTATTCCAATTCTGTGCTCCAAAAATAATGCCTTCTATTGTCCCAAGTGCTAGAGGAGTTCAAGGAGTGTTTGGACAATGCTCTCAGACATCGGGTCTGATTTGGAGTGGTTCTGTGTGAACTTGATGATCCTTGTGTGTCACTTCCAACTCAGAATATTTTGTGATTCTAAGATTCTGTGAAAATATTTTGTCTGAACATTCTTTTCTCTCTCAATAAATATTAAAAAATGGATAATAGTTGAACCTCTATTATTTATTATTCTTATTAATATGCAATTGTTGTTTTATTTAAGACTATAGCAACTCACTAAAATATAGAAATTTAAAGAAAAGGAAGAAGAAAAAAAAAGTTACATATTCGGAGTAACACAGCAGTGATATTTTGCATCTACCTGAGCTACAAAGGACATGGATTCTGTATGTTTGTTGTGTTTACTCTTCTATCAACAGTAAAATTCAAGAACCTGTGCTCTTTCAAAGTAGCAGTATGTCATGCATTGACCAAGGCTTAAATGCTTTAAAGACTTAAGTTTGTTTTTATTCTGGTAAACAGAAGAACTTTTCTGGTCTTATGAAGATAGTTTAATAGCTCTGCTTATAACAGATACATTGGCATTTATCTCAGGTATCTCAAAATAAAACTGCAACATTCCCTTTTGCGCATATTGCAACAATTTCCCTGGCCAGTTAGAATTTAAGCACACTCTACACCCTCTGTATCAGGCATTTATTTTACTCTTCTAGCTGTTACCTTATCCAACACAGACTTAAATACACTGTCTGTCAGTCTGACGGTGCTGCCCAGATGCACAAGGATGATTTGCTCTCTTGCTCCATTCTTCTGGACTTAGGATCATGAACTGAGTCTCACTGGAATGATTCCCAGAAGCAGAAAGACTTGTCCTTGTGTCATTGTCTAACACAAGCACTATTTTAACATACATGCTATTCCTTCTTTCAGCCACTTTAAATAACGTGATTATCTGATTGCATTATATGATTGGTTCATTCTTTTGGTCTGATCTTCATTATGATAAGCTACAGAGAACATAAATTTCCACTGAAATATAAAATACAAATTTTTATTTCATTGCTCCATCAAACTTGGCATTTTCTTGAAACTGCAAAGTTTGTGCAGCTCTGTCTACTGAATTCAACTGCTGCTGACAGAATTAGAGTTAATTCTGAATTTGTTCTAAAAATTACCCTACTGCCTACGTATCTCCGGAGGAAAAGCAAAGGAATGCTACTTAAAGAGGTAAATAGAGACCTCAGTTCTGATTCTCTGTAAGCTTCTCTCATTCTGAAAGAAGAGACTGGAATAGGAGATTAGAATCTCAAAAGGAAGATGCCTGCAGGCAGAGAAAAGATTATGGAATAATTTCTTCCCATACTGAAAAGCTGTTCAACTTCTCTCTCCCAGAGAAATTTTAAAGGATAAAAGGAAACTTTTTTTTTTTTTTTTTATTGTGAGACCAAACAATAAATAGAATAACCACTCCAAGGATTTGGTGTATTTTCCAGCACTTGGGACTGTTAAGGTTCAGCCAGAGAACCTGTTAGATAATCTTACCTAGGCTCTGCTTTTGCATTATAAATCGAACAAGATGATCTCTGATTTCCTTTCCAACCTGGGATTTTCTATGTGTCTGTGATAAACTAAGATCTAGATAGCAATAATGTTTAAAAGAGAAACTGAAAATTGTAGAGAAAATGCTGCAGGCTTCTTCTAGATCACACCAAAAAGAAATCAAGAACTTCCAAGAACTGCACCTGGCATAAGAGCAGCCTCTCCAGCCATGAACAGGGAACCCCACAGGATCTTATCAGGTCTTAGTTTGGAGTATGGATGCTGCTCTCTGATCTCCAAATATCAAGACTGAAAGCTCATGGTAGATAGGCAAAGAAGAACTAGGAGGACAGGAAGTGTAGATGTGGTTTCAGGGTGGGCAACTGTTAAATGAGTTCACAGTTTGGGGCATGATGCATGCAGAAAATGGAAAGTGGTCGCCACAGCAGTCTTCACAAAGATATGCAATGGGTTAAAACATGAGAAGTGCATATGAAGGATAATGGCCAGAGTGAGCACACTGTGTTCTACATGAGGGGCAATACTACAAGTGATAAGCACAATTGCCTGCTTTGCTCTTTAAAAAAAAAAAAAAAAAAAAAAAAAAAAAAAATTGTACATATAATTTGAAAGTATTTTTAAGATAAATTCTAAATATAAATGTCATCTTCCAGAACAATATGAAAAACACTGAACCACAGATCATGTCCTGCACATCTAACCCTATTTGCATAACAAAATCTTCTGTTTGCTTTAAGATTCACAACAGTCCAGAGAGACAATAATATGAAAATTATAATCATAGACAAATTATAGATTCCTATATTATAATATCTACACCATGGTTTTATGGTATATACACCAGGGCAAGCAATTAAGTGAAAAAATAAATCATTGGAAGCCACAATCTCACTTAAGAATAGAGGCAGACAAGTAAGTCTCGGATGGCTGTTTAATAGAGTCCTTACACAAACTAGGTGTGTATGTGAAATTACTCTGAAAAACCAAGGATCTGTTAAAACAAAACAGAACAAAACAAAACTTCTCATAAACCAAAAGCATCGCTATTCAAATGCTGTTAACTGGTTGCTGTATATTCATTTTAGAAGTGCAAAGGAAAATGCTTTGTAAACCTTATGTTGTACCTAGAACACATAGCAATCACAGAATCACAGAATCACAGAATGGCCAGGGTTGGAAGGGACCTCAAGGATCATGAATCTCCAACCCCCCTGCCACAGGCAGGGCCATCAACCTCCCCATTTAATACTAGACCAGGCTGCCCAGGGCCCCATCCAGTCTGGCCTTGAACACCTCCAGGGACGGGGCATCCGACATGTAATGTAAGGCAATGTTGTTTTCACTCACTGAATGCATTGCAGAGGATTTGAACAAATTTGCCTTTTCTTCTGCATTATGTAGTCACTAGGAGAACTGATATTGGTGAATCAGACTTTTGTTGCTATAGTTGATATATTACATATCCTGCTTGCTTGCAGTTATCAGGGCTTTGACACATACTTATAGGAGTAAATTCAAATGGCTAAATTAAATGAATGAACCCCCAAACAAGATATAATGCCACAGTTACTAGGTACCAAATTTAAACAGTATTAACCATGTTATAACTGTTAATTATAATAACTACGTATTTGTTTTAATAACCTGATGTTGATTTAAAAGAACTTAAAAACTTTTCAAAGGTAATTCATTTATCACCAGATTATCCCTTCTTGATAATTATTGTTGTCAAACAATAAAACATAGAAAACAATCTTGAAAGCCTCTCACTCTTTTAGTTATATAATTTCTCTTTGGCAGACTTTAAAGGACAAATTTTGCTTGTAAATTGCCTATGAAAAGAAATTTAGTTCAGGTGTTGGAATTCTCGCCTGCTTTTCCTGGGTTTACAAAAATGCATTAATAAAATTGGATTCACTATGGATTTTAACATTTATTTACAAAAATGTATGTGTTTTAATTCAGAAGGACATAAATGATAAAAAAGAAGAGTGAGAAAATGCTATCATAAAATATTTTACTGAGTAAATATTTCTCCAGTGTGACCTAATAATAATAAGTGGAGAAAAAAATAATGTGACATACTAACCTATAGATCAATCAGTGTTATAGTATGAAAAACACGTACATGAGCTATTGTTTTTAGAAATCTGATAGAAATCAACCATTAGGTGTGCTGTGAGAATTATCAAACTATTTCTTATTCTTTGATAATAGAATTCATCTATATGCAGGTCATAAGGAGCTGATTGGTTTCAGTTATTCCTTTGAATGTCTAAGAAAGAAAAATCATAGACATAAAGAGCTCCTGATATTTTTGCATATTCATAATACCTCAGTGAATCACCAGGAATTGCATGCAATACTGCTATCTGAATGTTAATGTAGAGTGAACAGATAAGTTGAAGGGCAAAATAACAGAAATAAAACAGATATTTTCACAAAAATTCATCATTTATCCTCTTTGTGAACACTTCTTGTATTCTTCCTTTTCTGTAGTTGCCACTTCTTGTATCCTGTTTCATTTGAAAGACCAATCACCTAATGGCTTAACTTACGGAGGTGTAAATAATGAGTCTCTAATTATTAAAGGGTTCTTAAATCAATAATTATCAGTGAAATAGATGTGATTTTTCAGAGAAAACCATAGACCATAGACTTACAAATTACTGAGGCGTACTTGGATGATTTCACTGGAAAGGTACTGAGTATTTCGGAAGAGCATGCATACTAAGTTGACATATTGATGTATATAGATACACTCGACACTTCTTATTTCTTTAGAAAGTAGCTGTCTCAATCCCTTTGTAAACACAAGGACTCCAGGCAATGTCTGTCTTAAACACAAGATAGGCAGGTTGATCCGAAATTAATGCCTATTGTTTACTTCATGGAAACTACAACAGATACCAGCCATGAAAAAGAGCCTGCATGCTGCACTCACAAAAGTCTACACCGACAGAGGTGACCCATTGTCACTGCTGCAACTGCTGAAATTCATTACCCACCATCTCACTGTGCTCACATTCACTGTTTGGTCTCCATAAACATTCAGCAAGCATTAGTGAATGTCAATGAGCATAACTTTTTTCCACATGGAGGAATTTCTTTTCCATCCCCTTGCTTTACATGCACTTCCATGGCACATGTCTTTTTGTCAGACTGCTCCTCTGCTGCCTTTTATCACACAGCAACAAAAGGTAATGGAATGTCGGTGGGAAAGTTCATTCTCTACTTCTCTACTACCAACATCTGCCTCTGATGTCATGGGCCAATATAATAAAATAGGAGGCTTCACTTTCTGAGCAGACCTCATACACTGGATGTATGTCAAGTTAGAAAGCTGTTAACTGAAGAAAAGTTTTGTTGAGGACTAATGTTTCAGAGTCATGTAATTTGATGAAGAATTTCAGTGAGCTCATGAGGTCCCATTTGCTGACTATGGAGGACAAAATACAATGAAAACTTCCAGGGGACAAAGAGCTGAGCCGTTACAACCTTCCTTTCCCCAGCAGCACTATAAAAATTATTAACCAACATTCACAATTGCACAGGATTTGGAATGCTTTACTCAGGCTATTTACCGAGGTGATTAACACGATTCAGATAGTTTTCAAGGCACTGAGAGTCTCCCTCTACCAACTCAGTTTTTTAGGCAGAACTAGATTAATTTGTTCTAGTATATTGTGTCTTGAGGCTCAGTCATCTCAAGCTGCTCCTACTGCCTGTTACTCAGAAATGGACTGATCTGTATCATCATCTCTTTCTGAGATTTAGAGGAAGTTTTGTTCATGCCTTCCAAATATTTGCCCACCAGGAGTGAAATGACCTGATCAGTTTGTACGAGCAAGCTATTGTCTGTAAGAAGATATGAAATGTTCCACTGGGTTGGACCAGAGGGCAATGAAGCCCTGGATTCTGCCTCTGGCCATGGCAGGTGGAGATAGGCTGCAAGAATACACATCGATGGCTGTACCTGGAGCCAGCTTCCCATCCCTTACTAGCTTACTTTTTAATGCAGCTGCTCCACCTATGCATCATTTCAGTTACCATTTTCTCTATTCTTTTTTACCTTCTGTTTAGTTGCTATTTCACTGCAAATAGTAGTACTCTCACAGTAACATTTTTGAGAAACTATGATACTTCCTGTGAGTGTTTAATTGTACTTCGAGATTTATTTAGCTTTAAGTATTTGCAAATTTCCTGTAAAGTTTACAGTTTCTACAGCTCAAAGAATTTTTGTTTCAGCTTCCTGCTGGACAAAATGTCAGTGTGGAAGAAATCAGGCTTTGTCTGTGACTATGTAAAATGTAACTGAGCCAGCTGTGAAAAGGAACTGACTCTCCAGCCTTTTCAGTACTCTACTAAGGTACAATTCATTCTGTGTGGGATTCACTGCAGCTAACTTTGGACTTTTTTGGTTTAGTCGTCTACATCTGAATTAGTCACTCTGGATTCCCTTTATAGTTGCCAGACAGAAAAGGCCTTTTTCGAGCATGATTCATCTGACCTATCTAGATATCTACTTAAGAATGAGATGAATCATGTTTGATAGTTCTTTTCTTTCCCTTGACTACAAAGGGAACTGAGATATTGACTTCTGCAAGTAGATATCTACATCTACATTTCATTGCACTTACTCCTCTCTCATTATTTTGACACCCCTTTCCAGAAAAAAAAAAAAAAAAAAAAAAAAAGATAGGATATCAGGGGGATGACTCACATGTCATAGCCAGTTTTTAAACTGAATTCCCATTAAACCACAGGCCACTTCTAGAAGCTTCTGTGGGAGGTGTGAAATGTCCAGTGAGAATAGACTTGGTAGGCACTGTTAAATGCATATCTTTTGGTATTCAACATCCAAATATAGTATACTCTTCTAATTAAAGTTATTAGTTTCCTTTTGCTCCAAGAGAACTCAATTTTTCCATTCAGTCAATGACATATTTTTCAATATTGATTTTCTTTGTAAGCACTCACTGGCCTAAGCATCTTCTACAGGGAAACTGGTCTTCAGAAGCAGATATGAGATATTTATTGTCTTTTCCTCAGATTTTACTCTTCCTTGGCAGAGATCAAAACATATTTGAAAACAATTCTGGCAGAACTTTTTCTTCTGAATTGTTCACTCATTCATATGTTTGCATCACATACATGTTTACTTTATGTCAATTCACTACAGTAAAATTCAATATTTTTACATATATGTATTTATAGAAATAAATATATATACGTGTCTATTGCTTCCTACCTCTCCTTTCAGGTCAAATATCTTTATCTCTAGAATTACTCTGGTCTGCATAACTTTGTTCAACTTCAAACTAAGTAGAAACAGAGCTAAAATATTTTTCTTTATTCAAACTAAGAATAAGTTAGTATAATCATGATATTTTTCATTAGTTTTATGAAGAATCTTCAGAGCTAGTGGCCATACTACAGATCTTTGTTTCTAGTGTATACAAAGCAATTCACTGTAGCATAATTCTAACTTCCAACTAATTAGTGTTAATATATGTAGTACACTGTACCACTTTTTGAGGGCAGGCTGTCACCTTTCTGCCTGGTGCATTATCTTTTAAAGCATTTAGATTCTTCACTGTGTTGAGAGAGTTCTTGATACTTTGAGGGATTTGTTATAAGCATGATCTCAGCCAATAGATCTGCTGTGTTCTCTTCTGTCCTTAGATCAATCACAGAACTTACTTTCTAATGCTTTCATTTTCTCTAACATGTATTTTCTGAAAAACTGTTCTTTGCATTTAAGCATTGGATGCAGAACTTCACATTTCCATAAAGGCAGTATTAAAGTTATTCTCTCTGCCTGAATTAACTGAAAACTGTTAAAAAAGCAAATGAACATATAGGTCTTCAAAGACAGCTACTCTCAGATAAAATGCTTCCTTCTTATTGCCTTCTCTTTTACTTTTTTACTTTCATGCATTGCTTGTTCATTGCAGAATGAACAACTGTTTAAATCTCCTGTGCTTGTCTTCACATTTCCAGAATTATAATTTATGACAACTCTATTTTTCTATTCAGAATATCTTAGCAGATGGCTTTATTCCTTTTTGTTGTTGTTGTTGTTAAGAAATTCAATTGTACTACAGTTGTAATTTTCATAATTAAGGCTCTCACCCTTAGGATTACCTTTGATTCTGCATTTTCACCCATAGACTCCCTATTAGTCTATTGTTCATTTGTCGTTTTGTTACCTTTAACAATCTCTTATATACTCCTTGCTTTCTCTGCTAGTTCATGTTTTTTTCTGTTTCTCTCTTCTTAAGAAACAAAGGTTGTAGAATCTGCCCCTGGATATCTGCTGAGTATTCCATTCTCTTCAATATTTTCAATATTACCCATGAATTGCATAACAGTTAATTGTATATTATTACAACAGTTATTCTCTCTCTTTCTCTCTCTCTCTCTCCCCCCCCTCTCTAATTTTTGCTAGATTGGAAGTGAGTATGAAAGACTAACTGCTAAATACAGCCAGATTTATTGCCTATCGAACAGTGTTTTCCTTACCATCGTGGGAGCTGGGCCAGTAATTACACAGAATTAATGAATACTGATTGGTTCACATTTCCTGGGGAATCAGAGTACAAATGATGTGTAAAGAAAGATGCAAACCATCCCCTTAAAATTGTTATTTTGGGAGATTTCATACCCATACACAAGAATATGAGGGTCCTGAACTGTGAAATATTCCTCAAGAAGTGGTAAGGTGTTTCACTGAACTATTATTACCAGACCTACCAAAATCACAACATTTCTCCTTAATCTTTTGTTGTGATTTAATGAAATATGACACTCATCTCTCTATGTGTTTTACATACACTCTTGCAAGTTTACACTTAGGCCAATATTTAAACTTTCCCATTCTAGTGTGGATGAATTTAAGGCAATGTGATTGAACACATTGTGGTCAGGCAGAAATTACAGTTTTAGTGAAATATTTTGTAATGCACAATAAGGTTAAACTTAGATTAGAATGAAGCAAGTCACTTCTTATATCTAAACGTGGTTTCCTTCAGTTCATCTACTAGACTCTGAAGGACTGAACACGGTTTTACTCAGCTTTCCCAATTTTCCCAGTCACCCAGGGAACAAAAATATATTTTAAAAAAGGAAATAGAATGGATTATGATTGGGATCTATTCCCAGCAGTTAGAAGAAATGCATAATCTGAACAGCATCTCTGTTCACTTCATAGAGTTATTTAATCATTTAGGTTAGAAAATACTCTTAGAAGCATCAAGTCCAATCATCAACATAACACTACAGGCTACCAACCAATAAATCATGCCCCTAAGCTCAACATCCACACAATTCTTAAATACCTTCAGTAAAGTAGTTTCCACCAGTCCACCAGATCCTTGGTCAGCCTGATCCAATACCTAATCATCCTTTTCATTAAGATATTATTCTTAGTATCCAACTTAAATATTCTCTGGAACAATTTGAGAGGCTGTATCCTTGCACCTGAGCAAAGAGACCAGCATCCTCCTCTCTGTAGCCTCCTTTCAGGTAGCTGTAAAGAGTAATGATGTCTCCTCTCAGCTTCCCTTTTTCTAGACTAAAAAAAATCCAGTTTCCTCATTCACTCCTCATATAACTTCTTTTCTGGTCCCTTCACTAGCATCAGTGTTCCTCTGTGCATTCCAGCAACTCAACATCCTTCATGTAATAAGGGGACAAAAACGAAAGAATATTCATGTCATGGTCTCACCAACCGTGTAGAAGGGGTCAGTCACTTTCTTCATCCTGCTGGCCACACAATTTTGTTAGAGGACAAGATGCCACTGGCTTTCTCACCCACCTGGACACACTCATGTTCAATTGACCACTGAACAACACCCTCAGGCCTTTTTCTGCCAGGTAACTTTCCAGCTACTCTTCCCATACTGCTGTACCAGCTAGTTACGACCCAAGTGCAGTTACATTACAGTAATTAGTATTAGCTTATGTAACATTGTCAATCAAAATGCATTGTCAATTTTTTATGATGTTTTTATTTTTTTGAAATTAACATATTCCCTTATCAAGTGGGATGGTTTCTGCTCCCAAGGAGCCATACTATATCCTGTGAGATCCTCCTCACCTGTCAAAGAGTTTGTGAAGGTTTGATAGACTATTTTGATGTCTCATCATTCTTCCAGTTCCAAATGTACTTGAGCTATTATTACATAGAAATGCAATGTAATGGCACTACCTGTTTAATCCTATGTGCCACTCGTGTGCACCAGTGGCACTTTCTGACATTCATGTTGACAAGATTTTCATGTTCAGTAGAATGTCTAGCTGAAAAGAGTCTTTTTTCATTTTCAGTGTGCAATTACTGTAATGATTCACTTTAGAAGTAACTGAAGTTCTGGGGTTTTACCTTCACAGCAGTTAGGGATTTCTGCTTTGGATTTTTTTTTTTCACTGCAACTGTGGCATAAAACTTCTTTTCAGGAAAAGAAAGCATGAGGTATAATTTTCTATAACATCTACTGTAAGCACACACCAACAAGAAAACATGATTTGTTACTACCTTGTACAAACTTGTTAAACTATAGCACATTTGCTGAATTTGGACAATTCCTCTAATTCTGAGCTTCCAGAAACACATGAAAAAAAGCAAAATCTTGCACTGGAATCCATATGTAGGGCACCCATATCCTATCATCTAGCTCCAGAAAGAGTGCCTAGTCTTCCTGGCCTTTTCAAGTTTTGGTTTTGTGTTTGTTCTCATACATATTTAAACTGTGGACTCTCCCTCTTACTTCATCTTATATTCCCTCCCATTTCCTCATGAAAATGGAGCTGAGAGATTTACAGATGTATTTCAAGATTTCCACTCCCTATTAACAAGAAAAAAGCAATGTTCACCAACAATGTTCACTATAAAATCTTTATGAAGATTTTATAGGACTTGTCAGAGGTCTTAGGGCTTTCATGCAGCCATATAAATGGTGCTGTGTGCACTTAAATGTTAATTTGATATGAGATAGGACTTCTTTTGCAATTTTTTCTCCTTTAATTTCCTCTATCAATCAACTTTCAGGTAAATTTTCATAATGACTCATAAGAAGTCCTGCTGCTTAAATATAAGTTCATCTTAGAGAAAGGATGGTTGGAATTTTAGCTCCTGTTGCAGGACACTTTCATTTGAATTAGATATCCTCCAGGTTAATAAATTCTGATTGCTCCATATTGCTAGCCATCTGCTCCTATTCCTTGGAATCTCATTTCAAGATGGATGTTAAAAAATAATAAACTGAACTCCAGTCCCTGTCTCACTCCAGCCAGATACAGAACAATATATTTTGTACTCAAAATAGTAAACAAAGAAGAAGCATTTGATTTACGTGGACATGAACTGGCTTTTCACACCTTCTGGTCTCTAACTAACCATAGATTTTTTACTTGCTCATGACAATTCTTAAGGGACAACTTTTCATGTATACCTTTCCTGATGTAGATATCAACACCTCCTCCCCTCCTTCTTCACCTGTCCCTTCTGATCAGCTTGTAGCCATACATAGCCACACTCCAGTCATGGGAATCACCCCAACAGGTTTTGGTGACGGTAGATATATTGTGGTTTTCTAGTACCACAGAAGCTTCCAGCTCCTCCTGTTTCCCAAGCGTGTGCATTGGTGCAGAGGCATTTCATTTGGGCAGATGATCTTATCACCTCCTTAAGGATAACTCCTTAGTTATTTTTAAGTATTCTTCATGATTTTCTCTTTGCCTTCTCCTATTGTCCCAGCAGCCTTTGCCTCATAATCATAGGATTTCATATGTGCTGTAGTGTTGCCAGTACCTCTCAATGTCCTTCAAAGCCCCTGTTAGCACCTAGTCCCTCTTACCTAGCTATGCCACCCCACACCTTATCAAAATCAAATGAATGGGGCCAGGCTCTTTTCAGTGGTGCCTGGAGACAGGATAAAGCGCAATGGGCAAAAATTGCAACACAAGAAGTCCATACAAACACGAGGAAGAATTTTACTGTGAGAGTAACAGAGCACTGGAACAGCTGCCCAGAGAAATTGTGGAGTCTCCTTTTTTGGAGATATTCAAATGCTGTCTGGATGCTTTCCTGTTCAACCTACTGTAGGGAACCTGCTTTAGCAGGCAAAGTTGTACTTGTTGATCTACAAATGTTCCTTCCAACCCCTACAATGGACCTTAAAATTGGAAGAAAAAGACATACAGTAATTTTCATCATAATAGAAACATTCTTTGCCTGGGAATCTAGAATGCCAATGATCCACTGATCCAATATCAGTGAATAAATTTATTGGGTAAAAAAAAAACAACAAAAACTTCTCTAAAGCTTAAATAGCATCATCCGCTACTCAATATTTTAATATACATAATAATGACTTCCACGTGATGATACTAATCTGAACTTTAGGAATGACTTATGTAGGCAACATGGTTAATTAGTGTCTTTTTTCTTCTTCTAGAAGAGGTGACAAATTATCAACATTAATGTGTGATTGATTATATTTTCTGGTTTTAATCATTTGTTCTTTCTTTACTATTGTGATTTAAGTAGAGACAGAGAGACAGAGAGACAGAGAGACCAGACAGAAAGAAGGAAAGAAGGAAAGAAGGAAAGAGAGGAAGAGAGGAAGAGAGGAAGGAAGGAAGGAAGGAAGGAAGGAAGGAAGGAAGGAAGGAAGGAAGGAAGGAAGGAAGGAAGGAA
>JAOWBP010000001.1:100541930-100560488 GCA_028571105.1 Tragopan temminckii | reverse complement strand
CATAAAGATAAGGGTTTGAGAACAGCCCGAGGACATTTGGCAGGGAGGTGATTAGATGTCCACAGGGCAAGAAGAAATCGGTTTGGGGAGATGCCCCCCCGAAAGGTCAGAAGTTTACAGTGAGAAAATTCAGAAGCCTTCATGAGGAAGACGACAAATCTTCATCCCACAATCCATTACACACGCACAAGAGGGGAAGGTCTGCATGCTAATGAACTCTTGGTGTGTAATGAGTATGTATCCGAATTCTGGGAAAACTACTGATTATGTATTAGTTCAGCCTATATCTGTAGCACGATTGATCCTGACGGTATGCAAGCTAGGTGGATCTATCCCCCTTGCACCCGGTGTCTGCGCAGCACTGAATAAACCATACCTGCTTTATAACTACTTTGTGTTTATGGAGTTTGATTCCTTTGTGTTTATAGAGTTTGATTGTCAATACCCTGTGAATTCAAGATAATTTCACTGAAAAAGACTTCTGAATTCTCAGCTTAACATTTAATAATTTAGGCACAGTTGACTTTTCACTGCATCCCTTTTGCAAGCTAGTCTTCCATCACTCTACAGCAGTTTGTCTATTCTGAACACTTTTTCTTTGATCAGTGGTATTTCATCTTTCTAGCTTCCTCTTTCGAGACTCATCTTGTCATGTTTTTGGTATTCCCATTTTCCAACACATGGGTAAGTGCAGTCTCTGTGATTTCAGGTATGAGAAGAACATGTTGTCTAGCAGACATTCTTGTTTCTCAGCTCTGTTACTGACTTGCTCCAAGACTCTGAATTGACCGCTTTGTCTGTTTCTCTCTTTCCTCTGTTTTCTCAGCTATGCGGGCTCTTGGAAAAGTGTTTACTTCTTATGTGCATTGATGTGGGGTTACTAATGACATATGGGTTATCTAATGTCTTTTTGTCTCCTCATCACTTTCCAACGTTGTCTTTCTGTTTTTCTGTTTAAATGATCTAAATCTGCCAGGAAATCATATCTCAACAGCATTTTGGCTATTTCCCATAGGATTAATGGTGCTCCATTGTTTTCATGTTTCATACTAGATTTAAGTCTTTAAAGAATATTGAAATGATACAGGTTTGTAATTCTTTTCCTTTTATTTTATTTACTCATTTTACCAGTTAGGGTTTTTACTATTTACCAAAAACTTCTCTGAATGTAAAGAGCCAGAAGTTACCGCAACACGCTTTGTTTTATTGAAAATAAATTGAAGGAAGCTTTGAGAGTGCCTAGAAACACTGGCTTGATAACAGCTGACCTACCTTGGAGTCCTCTGTGTCAAGCTATATTTAATTACACTTATTAGTAAATTTCAAGTTTCAGCATAGAAGAGAAGAAAACTCTTTTTAAACAGCCCTACTTTCACTTATTTCTCTATAAAAATTAGTCAGATGGTTGGTTATGTTTGTTTGCTTTTCACTACACAGGTCAAGTGTTAGATCTGTAAAGCTACTGCTGTTACCAGGAGCATAGTTCAAGTTATTTAATTTTCTATATGTATGCAAGATTAAGCACCTGATACTTGCAGAGTGAAATAATAAGTCAGAGAGCTAAGCCCCTAGTAGTAATCTAAGCAATGCTATTTTTAATTCCATTTAACTAAAGATACAGCAACTGCATTTCTTTTTACAGATTCATTGGGAGAGTGATGGATTTTGTTTGCTCTAATAACTCATGGAGCGATTTCTAATTCGACTCCTGTGGTGTCTTTGTCCAATGTGAGGTAATCTAGTAACACAGGATGTTGAACTGGATTGTATGATGCAAACCATTCCGCATAAAGAACTATAAGGAAGAGTACAAGTGCTCTTAAGTTTCAAATAATTATCAGAACTCCTCCAGCTGTGGTCTCTCCTATGTTACAAATGTATCCATTTATGGTTAGCCAGTAGAAGAAAGATTCAAGTTAAATGAGATATCAAAATGAGCATACAGTACATTATCAGTACAGATTTCTGTTTCTTTTTCTCATTCTTTGTCTCTTTCCTTTACTTATGAGTCAACAAGCTGTGTCTGAATGGAAATAAGAGCAAGCCTGCTTAATAAGTGTTCCAAAACACAGATGGGATCTGAAGGTTCTTTAGTAAAGAAAGGAAATATGTAAGGTATACCGAATGTGAAGTCTCCACTGCAGTGAACCCATAAGAATCCTATCTCTAAACTCAAAATATGCCTAATGGGGGCAATAGTTTGAATCCTAAATAATAAAGCAGGAGTTCTTCATTTCTCTTAATCCCCTCTGGGAAGCCCAGTTAATTAAAGCTGTTTATTACAACTTGATCAAAAAGTTTGAATTCTATGTGTCCTACATCTAGCTACTACAATATTCTCTGTCATTGAAACCTCTTGAGGCCCTGAAGACTCTGACTTGTTAATGCAGTCATCAAAGAGAGAGACTAACTCACTCTTTAGTCAAAGCTGTTTGTTTCAAGGTGCAGTGCAAAACATGCTCTAGGCTTTCCAAGACTGTAGTCTGTTTCCTCCTTAACTTTAATCCAAAAGCTCTTTGCCATACTTAATTTAGCATTTGAATCAAACTAATTATTTTGTTACGGGACTGCTGTGGAGGATGTAAATTTGTTTTTAAACATAGAACATTAATTGATACAGTGGAGTTCTCTCTTTGAGCTGCTACTGTTGTCATTTTCATGTTTCAAATAGGTAAAATAAATGTAATTCATGCAACTACACACATGCACAAGTAGTCATGAAATATAAGGATGAAGCAGTAAATTGAAGAGGTGAATTCACAAGTCAACCAGAAAAGGAAAAATGAGAATTTGCAGGTACATTTCTGTCTATGTTGTGTGGAAAAAAATTACGCAGACAGCTTTACTATCTCTAATTTATTTGAAAGGAAGCGTGATTACTGATGAATATTTTATTACCTGTACTTGTTAAGTATTAACCAAAAATATGATCAATATCAGCTTAAGCTTAAATAAAAGTAACAATAATAAAAATAACATAAATCCAATCTGCACAAATTTTCTTTGACTCAGCTGACTGATTGCACTGGAAACTGTATAGATTCAAATCTAAGAATAAAAAAGAAAGTAAACTTATTAATCTGTGAGCAATTTGGAAACTTTTCATTACTTTTTGCTAAAAGCAATCTGTAAGTAAAGTCCTATTCGAATCATAACTGGGACAGGCAGCATCCAGAAATGATTATCTAAAGAAGGAGAACTAATCTTACTCTGTGATCAGTTCCCATTTTTGAGGGGGTTAACACACAAAACACAACAAAAAAGTACAAAATACCTAGCCCCTGAGCAACTCCCTTCTTATACCAAGATTTGTTTCAGTTTTGGACAGCTGAAAGAAATAAGTAAGCTTTCATTCCATATAAGATTCCTGTGGCTTCTGCCTGTATCATAGAGTGTATTTTACTAGACTAGTTCTAAATGTCAATTGCTGCCATTTTACATTAAAGATAAAGCTTGCAAATGAAGTCTTAATGCCTTTGTTGTTGACAGCCACAGAAAAAGTCAGATGATTTAAGCCACCTTAAATATCTCCCATAGCAGCTTTCCTTTGCAAAAGGTAAGTGGATTTAATTTCCCCGTTTTCAAAATAGTCTAAACCACCCCTGTGACATAGAAAGTCACGTACAAATCTTTAAGGCTCTCTTTCATCTTTTTTTTTTTTTTTTTTTTTTTTTAAGCTGAAATTCCTACAGATGTAAGAGGTATAAATTTAAATATAAAATATAAAAACCAAAATTTCTCACATACATAAGAAATAAGAAATTACTCTTGGAAGTATGGCATAATTTCCTGCAATTGCTTGTGAACATCCTGCCTTTTTATATAACCTAAGTTTAAAAAGAACAGATACTGAAATCATTTAATGCTCTTATAAGAGAGGTCTATTTATTTCCTAGTACCAGAATGACCCCATGCCTAAACAAAACCTTAACACCACTTCACACCTTACTGTATTCTTTCTAGCACTGGATAAGCACTGGATAGAAGTGTGTCATCAGTGGGGAAAAAGTTCTACCTCCCTTCCTTCTCTGGCTGTACTCTTTTGAATCTTTCATTGTACGAACAGATATGACAATGCATCTATCCACATCTGTCTCTTGGAAGTCACTGTGCAAAGAGTTCTGTAATATTTTGGTACTTCCTATGAGAATTCCATACTCTTCTGCTTCACCGGAATTAACATTACCCCTGTGAGGATTTTTATGTAATCCTGGCCATGTCCTCATTTTCCCAACCAAGCACACCTGAGGCTCTCTCAGTACAGCTGAGAGATCTGTACATACTCTTTCTTTAGAAATACACAGGAGATAAATTTTCTTCATGGTTTGATATCATCACTCTGTAACTGCTAGTGGCATACAGGGGAGAAGAAGAGACATTCACTTCCCCACTGGAACTGAGCCTAATGTTTCAACAGACAGGGAAATTACCAGTTCACGGTCCAAATCAACAGATCTGCCTTTCTTGATATCACTATGGTTGCAGTGAATTCTCTGTCTGAAGACATTTTTTTTTTTTTTTTTGTCCCCTCATTTTATCCTTATTTAAATACACAATCTATGTAAGTATATAATACTATAATACCATTCAGTAAATTCACATACACACTAGGAGAACATAAATTCCTCCTTGTGCTATCCCTGAAGGACATCCAACAGATGGGTGTTTTAGTTTCAGAGAAGCCTTTGTTACTGAGTACCTCTTCAGTTTCATTCCCTAGATATTTCTTATAGTGAAACAACTAAGTTTAATATGTATCAAAATACTTCACCTGAGGAAAAAGCCTGAACATCAGAAGATCTACTCATTTAGTTACTGTGAGCACAGTGAAGAGGCATAATTCCACTTTTATTAAAGTAAACTTCAGGCTAAGTCAAGAGCCAGATATTCTGAGAATTTCCATTGTTGTCTACAACATTAATGTAAAACAACTGAAGATGGATAAGGAAAGGAAGATCACCCCTAAATTCAAGGATGGATGGACAGACGGAAGGAAGGAAATCCTTCTCAGTAGATATCATTAGAAAGCACCCATATTCAGACTGACCCAGAAGAGCTGGAAAGAAAAATAATATAATTTGCGTTTCATTCAGAAATCAAATAATTGAATTTTTAATTCAATATAATGTGTTGCTCATTCTAAAGGAGCATTGTTACTTTCCTAAGAGCTGGAGAACTGGAGCATAAACTGAAAAAAAAAAAAAAAAAAAAAAAAAAAAAAAAAAAAAAAAAAAAAAAAAAAAAAGTGATTTGTTACTATGAAACTGAAGTTTAGGAAAAAAAATATCGAGACAGTATTACTTATGTTCTGCTTTTGAGTTCAGTGCCTTCTCAGAATTAATAGTGTAATCAATTCCAGTGCCATCTGCAGTTGCCAGTGTCTTGAGCACTAATATGTTGTCAAAAAAGATCATTTCTCATCCTCTTTTTCCTCTTGCTCTAGTATCCTCTTTTCCTTTTCCACATCTATTTCTTCATTTATTTTTTCTTCACTTTCTATATTTTTCTAGACCAGAGCTTGTGGTAAGTGTAGCTAACTCTTTTCCACTGTCTGGTATAGTAAGAGCATACACTAATCTCTTATAAGGTAAAACCACAGCATAATAACATTTTCTAAAAATGATTCGTTCTGTAAAGATTTACCTGAAACCCTAAGAGCATCACTAATTGTAATGGCAATATTGCTTGTAATTACTGTTTTTTCTACTGTACTACACGTTGTGAAGATATTTGTCAACTGTCAAAAGTGGAGGAGATAGTTTATAATTCCAGTATGAACTGAAAGGCAACTAAAATAAATAAATAAATAAAAAAGGCAAAATGCAACACATAAGTTTGTTAAGCAAATGTCTTATTTTGCAGGACCTTTCAAGTGCAAGGTCCTGTACCTGGACTGGGACAATACCAGACACAGAGAGTTGGGTGAAGAATGGCATGAGAGCAGTCCAGAAAGAAGGATTTGATTGTATCAGATGATGAAAGACTCAAAGTGAGCTGGCAGGGTGCATTTGCAGCCCAGAAGGCCAACCATACTCTGGGTTGCATCAAGAGTAGTGTGACTAGCAGAGCCACGGAGGTGATCCTGTCCCTCTACTCTGCTCTCATGAGACCCCATCAGTACTGCATCCAGTTCTTGGGCCCCCAACTCAAGAAGGACATGGAGCTGTTGGAGCAGGGCCAGAGGAGGGTCAGGACTTTGATCACAGGACTGGAGCACCTTCCCCGTGAGGACAAGATGAGAGAGTATATGAAGGGAGCCTACAGGAAAGCTGGGGAGGAACTTGTTATGGGGACATGTAGTGACAAGATGAGTGGAAATGACTGAAAACTGGATGAGGGTAGATTTAGACAATGTATTTGGAAGAAATTATTTACTATGAAGGTGGTGAGACACTGAAACAGGCTGCCCAGCAAGGTTGTGGATGCCCCTACCCTAGAGGTGTACAAGGCTAGGCTGGATGGGGCTTAGAGCAACTTAGTGGCAGGTGTCCCTGCCTATAGCAGGGGAGTTGGAACTGGCTGATCTTAAAGGTCCCTTCTAACCCAAACCGTTCTACGGTTCTATGATAATATCCTCTGACAGCTATTGTAAGCAGTGAGCAGTTTACATACACAACATGGCAAGAGAGAGTTTTGAAAAAGTCAGTGACATGGATCTCAGAGTATTTTAAAAGAAAAACTCCCGGAAAGGCCCACAGAGAAGACAACAATATGCTTATTTGTGCACGTGAAAGGCAAGAAACAATGCCATTGATTGACAGGTGAGTTATCGCTTCATTATTGCTCTACATACAATTAAAATTTTCTCAGTCCACAGTGGATTTTGGTACAGTTGTTCACTGCATCTCTGATATGAGGGATTCTTATTAGAATGAAGTTCATGAATTTTGAACTGACTCTGATTAGAAGTTTTAGCTGACACATCAAGAGACTGTGCCATAGAAAGATGGGGACTGAATGGATTTATACAAGTGAAAATTAAGATGAAAAGTAATCCAGGGTTCCAGAAAGGAGTCTTAGTGATTTAGAATCTTAAAGATGTACTACAAAAATTTGGGGGCTACTTGTGTAGCATTTGAAGAATTAACAGAGTTAGAACAAGATAGAAACATACGAGCTCAAGACGACCAAGATTAAAAACAAAATATGACTTGTGGACTCAAGGTCAGCCAATAAATCAAGAAAAGTGAGAGCAGAATATTGATTCTGAATTTTTCCCAAGAGACATTGGGAAATGAAAGACATTGAAGACAGCCAAATGTTTTGTAATAGAATAGGTTAGCTCATACTCTTTTTTCCTCTGTTTGCTCTCTGATATGAGGTGGAAAAAACAACAAAAACTGAAACAGTGCTTAAGAGTCTTCAAATTTACCTGC
Source organism: Tragopan temminckii (assembly GCA_028571105.1). Lineage (NCBI taxonomy): Eukaryota > Metazoa > Chordata > Aves > Galliformes > Phasianidae > Tragopan > Tragopan temminckii. Next base: position 100,553,112 of record JAOWBP010000001.1, on the reverse strand, counting down.
AGGCAGCCAGAAAGTATGATTTAAGCCAAAGAAAAGAGGAAACACGATGAGAAAAAAACAATACTATTATATATAATTTAATTCCACTGGAGTAAAATTTCTAATCATTGTCCCTCCTGTTTCTAACCTTGCTATAAATGTTATTCCATAGACAGTCTCTATCATTCTCCTAACAACTTCATGTCTCCTGTAGAAGGATTTTTAAAAAGCAACTAGACTGGTTAATCAATTCTGAATCTCAAATATATATATATATTTTTTTTTGGAGAAAAAATATTCTGTTTTAATAAGTCTGAAATACAACATTTTTTTTTATCAAAAGATGTTCTTGAAAGTTGAGCATCCTTTTTTCAAGTCCAAGGAGGAAGCTGTGAGCCTTTATTTGGACTTCATATTCCAGACTTTCCATTGTCTAAAAACCTGAATGGCAGGAAAAATCTTTATTGGTGCTTCTGAATGACTTGTTTGCCAATCTCCTGCAATGACTAAGATCAGTAAATATAGCATTACATTATGACTCTACCTGATCAAAAAGTATCTAATCCTGGTTATTTTTTGTTGTTTACATCCTGATAACTGAGTCTTACAGTTCCTGTCAGTCTTCGTGGTGTCCACAGAATTCAGTCCAGTTTATCACTGTTTTTCTTGTACTGAAATCCCAAAACCAGATACAGTATCCAGATTTGGCCTCATGAATGATGGCTAGTGAGGGAAAATCACCTCTCTGATGTGCTTGATGTCTTGCTGTTTATTGTAGTCATTCTTGCTGCCAGGACTCTTATGGCCCAGAGCCCTTTCTGCAGAGTTGCCCTCTGGCCCTTCAATTCTCATCCTGCAGCACTGCCTGGCAGTCTTTACTCTTGCCCCTGTTGAACTGCAAAGGTTCATTAGCCCATTTCCAATGCTTGACTAGGACTGAATGTCAGCCATGCCTTTGGGTATTTCAATCAGTTCTTCTAATTTCATGTTGTCTGCAAAACTCTTGAATTCTTGCCTCTAGGTCAGTGTTATTTATTTATTTTCAGCAGGAAAAGCCCTGGGACAGAGCCTCACTACTCACTCTCAGGCACAGTATGCCCTTTTAACCTCTACCCTCTGAGCCTGAATATTCAAGCAATTTTTTTAGCCATCCACTTCATTTGATAAGTTTTTCCCTAGCTGCTAATTTCCTTCACTGGAAAACATTTAGATTTTTCAGTGTGTTTTAAACAAAACGTGTCAAGAGCACCTATGTCATTTGATATACAAATCTTGACACTTCCTCTGTCCTCACCCATGTTTGCTTCAGTTCCATTTCCTTAAAGGTGTTTGGCAAGGAACCTAGCTATTTTCCCATCTTTGCAATCTTTTGTCTTCTATTTCCATAGAATAACTTTTCACACTTGGAAGACAGCGTATTTCTGTGTGCATTGAAAAGTTTCTGAATATGCAGTATCAACTACAAGTTTTCAAGTATCTTTGAGAAAATAGTTGAGTCTTACAGGAACATGCCTACCTAACTCTTCCCATATTCTTGAAACATATATGATGCAAAGTTTTTTGTGCTTCAGCTCCAGCCAAACTCTGTGAATTTCTTTAAACAGAAGACAAAGAAAACAAAGTTCTTTAAACATTCCCAGAAATTTTTTATTCAGTGGGAAGAATCAAAGTGACATGAAAATAACTCTCCACACTGTTTTTACACCTACCAGAATACAGCTTAAAAGTACTCAAATTATACTTCCACATCTCTGAAGCTCTGCTTCAGCACAGTCCTAGTAGCACTGACATTTGACTTTTGTCCAGTTGTATCTTTGAACTCTAGTGACAGCCATTTACCAGATCCATCTTGTCTTAAAGCTGAACCAGACCTTAGAAACAAACCTGGTAGCCTACTGTCTTTTTAGTATACAACTGATACTCTGACATTTCCCTAAAGGTAACACCCTTCCATCTTTAATGTCCAAATTCATGATTTCCTTCTTATTCTCTATTGTAAGAAGTGTTAAAAATTTTAATAGAATCATAGAATCATTAACACCGTAAAAGACCTCTGAGGTCATCTAGTCCAACTGTCTACCTACTACCAACATTGCCCACTAAGCTGTGTTCCTTAATACACAGCTACACCTTTCTTGAACACCTCCAGGGACAGTGACTCAACCACTTTCCTGGGAAGCCCATTCTAGCACCTAACCACTCTTTTGGAGATGATTTTTTTTCCCTCACACCTAACCTGAACCTCCCCTTGAGCAACTTGAAGTCATTCCCTCTTGTTTTATCACTAGTTACCCAGGAGAAGAGGCTGACCCCTACCTTACCACAACATACTTTCAGGTAGTGGTAGAGAGCAATATCATCTCCCCTGAGCCCCCTCTTCCCCAAACTAAAAAATCCCAGTTTCTTCAGCTGCTCTTCATAAGAACTGTGTTTCAGTCTCCTCACCAGCTTCATCACCCTTCTCTGAACACATTCCAGGGCCTTAACATCTTCCTTGTAGTGAAGGTCCCAAAACTGAACACAGAACTTGAGGTGTGGCTTCACTGGAGGTGAGTACAGGGGGACAATCTCCCCTCTACTCTTGCTGGCTACATGATTCCTGATACAAGCCAGGATGCCACTGGCCTTCTTGGCCACCTGGGCACAGTGCTGGCTCATGTTCAGCCAAGTCTTGACCAATATCCCCAGGTCTGTTTTCTCTATACAGTCTTCCAGTCACTCTGCTGCAGACCTGTACTGTTGCCTGGAGTTGTTGTGGGCAAAGTACAGGATTTAGCCCTTGGTCTTAGAATCATAGTATCACTCAGGTTGGAAAAGACCTTAAAGATGTCATTGAGTCCAACCACAACCTAACAATACTACCCTAACTCTAACAACCCTCTGCTAAATCATGTCCCTGAGCACCACATCCAAATGGTTTTTAAACACATTCAGGGATGATGACTCAACCACCTCCCTGGGGAGCCTATTCCACTGCTTAACAACCCTTTCTGTAAAGAAGTTTTTCCTGATATCCAACTTAAACTTACTCTGGCGCAGCTTAAGACCATTTCCCCTCATCCTGTCACCTGTCACCAGTGAGAAGAGACCAACCCCACTCTCACTGTAAGCACCTTCCAGGTATTTAAAGAGAGCAGTAAGGTCTTCCCTCAACCTCCTTTTCCCAAGATTGAACAGTCCCAGTTCCTTCAGTCTCTCCACGTAGGACGTATTCTCCAAGCCCTTCACAAGCCTTGTTGCCCTTCTTTGGACCTGCTCCAGCACCTCAATGGCCTTCCTGTACTGCAGCGCCCAAAATTGAATTCACTAGTCAGGGTGAGGCCTCACCAGTGCCAAGTACAGGGTCAGGGTTACTTTCCTAGTCATGCTCACCACACCATTCCTGATATAAGTCAGAATTCCTTTGGCCTTCTTGACCACCTGGGCACACTGCTGGCTCATATTCAGCCAAGTGTCCATCAAGTCCCTTTCTGTCAGGTAGTTTTCCAGCCCCTCCTCCCCAAGCCTGTAGGGTTGCCTGGGGTTATTGTGACCAAAACACAGGACCCAACTCTTGACCCTATGGAAACTCATACACAGCCCATTGATCCAGTCTATTCAAGTCCCTCTGTAGTGCCCTCCTCCCCTCAGGCAGATCAACACTCCCTCCCAACTTGGTGTCACCTGGAAACTTACTGAGGGTGCACTCAGTCCCCTCATCAAGATCGTTAATAAAGATGTTAAATAGAAATGGTCCCAGTACTGAGCTCTCGGGGACACCGTGACTGGCAGCCAACTGGATTAACTCCATTGCTCACATTTCTTTGGGCCTGGCCATCCAGCCAGTGTTTCACTCAGCAGAGCATACAGCCATCCAAAGTGTGGGCAGCCAGCTTCTCCACGAGGATATTGTGAGGGACAGTGTCAATGGCCTTACTGATGTCCAGTAGACCACACTGACAGCCCTACCTTCATCCACTAAGGGGTCACCTTGTCATAGAATGAAATCAGGTTTGTCAGACAGGATCTACCATTTGTAAACCTATGCAGGTTCAACCATGTCTTGACAAACTTCTTCCCACTGGCCTCGGCCTAGCAATCCAACGTGTCCACATCCCTCTGTTGTGTCTTTTAACCCTTGGGCAGATCAACACTTCCTCTCAGCTTGGTGTCATCTGCAAACTTATTGAGGCTGTAGTCAATCTCCTCATCCAGATCATCAGTAAAGGTGTTAAGCAGGATAGACCACAGTACCTTGGATGGACCCTGGAGAACATCACTCATGACTAGTCACTAGCTGGATTTAATTCTATTCACCACAACTTGCTGGGCCCAGATCTCTGACCAGTCCTTTACCCAGCAATGAGTGCACCTATCCTGGGCTACTAGCTTCCCCAGGAATATAATGTGGGAGACAGCATCAAAGGCTTTCCTAAAGTCTAGGTAGATGTGACATTCCACCTCTTGCTCCCCTCCCCAGCCTGGTTCTTATGCCCAAGGACTAGTGCATGGTTGTCCAACCTTCTCACATTCCTGGATCACACTGAGCAAACAGGAATTACCATTGCTAATAAGATATATAACAAATGTAATGTATATAGGTAACAAAACTTACATATTTTTATTACAACATAGAAAACAGGGGACAACAAAAACAAAACTTGCGGGATGTTTGACCTTGTTTTTGTAAAACATTGAGCTGATTCAACAAGTGGTTGTGATTCCTAGTGAGATCTCCTGGTGTTTGTCAGATAGTTTTGACCAAGTATTACTTTTCCCGTAATTCATCCTTGACAATTTTTCACAGATATACATAGTGCCAAGAAGTGATGACATGAATAAGGTGCGACTGTGAAGCAAGAGATATTTTTCTCTAGAAAGGAAGGGCTCATGAATCTGGTAAGGAAACATGACTAATTTTTTCTTTGAGTTGAACGCCTGAGTGCAACTCTATTCACTCCATGTGAAAATTCACAAGTAATATATTTAACATCAATTGAAAATGGATTCACAAAAAAAAAAAAAGATGATTTTTTTGATATCTTGAAACCTATCCTCAAATTTAGTTATTAAAGCAGAAAACACAGCTGCATATTTTCCACTGTTCACAAGACTGTGAACATGTATCAATTGTGTAATCAATGAATATACAGATATTATAATTAAGAAATACACAGGAAAGATAGGCTAAACAGGTTACCACACTAAAGAAGAATGGATGGAAAGCTTACCCTTGTCCTAGGCTTGCTGAAAAAACTCCAGGAGGAGCAATCTCCAAAATAAATCCTTCTCTAGTGGTAGTCAGCTCTTAAATGGGATCTAGGAGAGGTGGTGCCAGGCTTGGGGAATTGTCTTCACCTGTGCTCCCAGGGCTGACTCATTACTCGCCTCAGGTGGTCAATCAGAGGTTCAGGCTGCGATTCAGCAGTTCCCATACTGTCAATGTATCAAAATGCATGAAATTACTTGCCATAACTTGACCTTGCCATAATTTAAGTTTCATTTCAAGTGCTGCTATTGTCTGAAACATAGCATAAATAAGGTAATTTTCACCTTGAGCAGTCAAATCCACCAAATGTTATAAATCTGTGAGCCATTTTTTAATCTTCGTGTTCCAGCACAAATTTTCCTTTTGATTCAATAAAGGACTTAATCTTATTTTGCAGTCTTTTTAGCATTTTACCCCGACTTAGCCACCTTCCTTCAGAAAAGTAAATTACGACCTGATAGTCAGCATCCATACTTTTAATGAACTGCTAGAATTGGTGATGATTCAGTCCCTTGGACTTTAAGAATTTTGTAGATTTGATGATGACAGGACCTCTTGGTGGGACAGAGCTGCTGTCATGATGACGCTGCAGCAGGGGCACCAGCTGCACCGTGGGTGGTGCTAGGCTGCATAGGGCCCACAGGCTGCACATTGGATGTGCCTTGCCTAGTGCACACAGTGAAGTGCAAAAGACCTTGCCCTTGGGACTAATAACAATCAAGGTTTCACCATCAGTGCTCAGACACTTGGTAACAGACACCTGTTTCAATAGATCAAATTCTAAGTTGTATGATTGTGAGCTAATCATCACCTCCCATAAAAGGAAAGCAGCCTAAGAACCCCTTAGAGAGTTCTTAGAAGCAGTTGGCTGTACACTGGAATTTCCCCTTGAACAGCGACACCTCTTGAGGTTACCTAACACCTGCACAGATACTCATCTGGGTTGTGATGATGCCTTGCAAACCGATTCTAGATAATTGATTTATTGCTTCTGAGTTATACTAGCCTTTCTAAGCTTTGAGCTTAGATTCATTATGCACTCCCCACAAAATAGTCAAGGATATCTAACCATTTTGAATCTTGTTAAGTCACACCATTTTTTTAATTACTATCTTATATCTGTTCTTTTCTGCCTTCCTCTTATGAATGAAGTGTGCAGTGCTTCACTCTCCTGTGAATTTAGGCTACATCAACAATTTTCTTATGATCCACACTATTGAGTTAAAAAGTCAGCCCTTTATCAACTTGATTATTATGTATTTCCATGTACTCATAAGTATAACACAAATGACAGAGAGAGTAAGAAATTGAGAGAGAGGGAGGGAGGAGAGAGAGAGAATTTGGTATTTTTACAGAGTGCTATGAAAAAACACCCTCACACTTTTTACAAAATGAGAATCAGAAACATCAAACCCCACTTCAGTGGAGGGTTGCATCTTCATGGTACTGTAAATAAAGTCTATTCCAGACAAAAAATTGTTCTTCTCTAAATCCCACTACTTGAAAAATTTTAAACATTTCATATTCAGAAGCACATTTTCTGTAAAAGGAAATCAATGTTTTTTTTTTAAGGTACTGTACTTTGAAGCCTCAGATTGTTTTGCAGGGCATTTGAGGAAAAGAAACTGCTGCACTAGCAACAGCTCACGGGAATCACAACAGGCAGTGATGCTAGGCTGGTTAGAACACTGTCTTGTTGCTAGGCAAAGATTGACCATCTCTGTGAAAATTTAAGGAACATTACCTTTAGTTTACATTCTTATGAACTGCAATTTCCTTCAGGTAATTATATTTTAAGAGCAGAAGATGTCTTAAAAGTAGTCCACTGTAAAACTGCTACACTAAATCATTTAAATAACACTTAATGTTATATCCAATAGGGAGAAGATGTTAGATGTAAAAACCACAGATAAAGTAGATACTTCAAGTCTTTAGTTAAGCATCATAAGTTCATTTAAACTGTGCATGGCATACACTATACAAGTTTGTAGTTTCAAATATGTTATTTCTATAAAACATATATCAGATAAATAATAACTGGAAAGATAATCAATTTTAAAATTACAACCTGAATGTCTTAAAACATTATTCATTGCATAGAGACAATATACTACTGATATGTATTGTATTCAACAATTTTTCACCAGATCTTTTAGATTAAAAGCTTACCAAACAAATCAATTTGTTTCCTTTACAATACACTGGGAAATCAGTATGATGTCAGTAGCACTGTTTTTGTTTGAAAAATACAGAACATACACAAGAGAAGACACTGCAAATTTATATTAGACCATTTCTTGTACAATTATTTTCAATGAATACAGTTTCTGTCAGAAATATATACATGTGGCTGTAGGTGGCAGAACAGTATAATTCACTGCATTAACTCATGTTACATACTTTGACGTGTATTGTATTCAGTTTAGAGAGAATGTGTGCAACATTTAAAAATACAAGAGAAATAGGTTCCCTGGGTTAGTTCCAATAGGCTCTGTCAAAGCAAGCAGAGAACTGTTTTGTTGTTGTTGTTGTTGTCTGTTTGTTTGTTTGTTTTTCTAACTAGGCAGCAGAAGCAGCAATTTTATAGCGTGATCATCCCCTCATTATACATTGTCAATTTCTATGTATTTATCTATGAAAATCAAGCTCACTGAAAGGATACATAAAGTACATGGAAAGAACAATTTATAAATATACATTGTATATAGTTTTGTATATATATATGTATATATAAGATAATACATTATGTATACCACTACCTAATATTTAAACTTTATGTTAAAATTAACATATATAGTCATAATGTTTATGAATATGTTTTGCTAAAAAGAAATATAATTCACCTGGAATTTTTACTAAGTAACTAAATAAAGGCAGAACGAATACTGATGAGGTGCTTTTCCAAGAGGATGCTACCAAATAATTCTGATGTTTTGTATCTGTCAGATATTTTTTGTCACTCTCTGCAATATCAGTTGTGGTAAGCTTTCATTAGAAACATCCTCTTTCCTCATGGAGGATATAGCCCTTAGCACTTAGGTCTCTGTCATAATTAACTGCCATTGACCTTGTAGCATGTTTTAGCTTAAATAACTTTGGATTCACAGCAAGGTGTAACTTGGTATAACTGAGTGTGTAAATCTTACCTAAGAGGTGTCCTGTAGAGGGAGAAGCTCAGCCTGTCGACTGATCTCAGAAACCAGTGATGTCCTCCTGACTTGTCTGTGATGGTATCTTCCAAAAAATTCCCTCTCTCTCAAGCCATTTTCATACTATTTCTTATTTTTCAGGTGAAGCTGGAGTGACTCTCATCATATATACCTTTATTATGATTGGTATAGAATTCTTCATTTCACTTTTAAAAGACAGCCTTAATCATAGAATGATAGAATGGCCTGGGTTGAAAAGAACCTCAAAGATCATCTAGTTTCAATCCCCCCTGCAGGGTTGCCAACCACTAGACCAGGCTGCCCAGAGCCACATCCAGCCTGGCCTTGAATGTCTCCAGGGGTGAGGCATCCACAACTTCCTTGGACAACCTGTTCCAGTGAGTCACCACCCTCTGTGTGAAAAACTTCCTCCTAATATCTAACCTAAAGCTCCCCTGTCTCTGTTTAAAACCATTCCCCCTTGTCCTATCACTATCCACCCTCACAAGCAGCTGTTCCCCTTCCTGTTTATATGCTCCCCTCAAGTACTGGAAGGCCACAATGAGGTCTCCCTGGAGCCTTCTCTTCTCCAAGCTAAACAATCCCAGTTCCCTCAACCTATCCTCACAGGAGAGGTGCTCCAGTCCTCTGATCATCTTAGTGGCCCTCCTCTGGACCCAGGTCTGGACTTGTTCCATTTGGAGGAAACAGGATCTAGTTTGGATGTTAGGAGGAAATCCTTTACTCTGAGAGTGGTGAGGTGCTGGCACAGGCTGCCCAGAGAAGCTGTGGGTGCCCCATCCCTGAAGGTGTACTCCAGATGGGGCCTCACAAGAACTGAGTAGAGGGGGACAATCACCTCCCTCTCCCTGCTGGCCACCCCCTTTTTAATGCAGCCCAAAGCACAGTTGGCCTTCTGGGCCTTAATAGCAGTCTCCTTCTAAAATCTAATTGCAAAGCAAGTATACAGCTGCCTTGAAAAACAAATAAGCGAGAATAAGTGCATATAGAGCAGGAAACAGAAACTATTCATTTGAAGCAAAAAATGTTGCATGCCTGCCTTATGGAATGTGATGTGTATTTACTGTCTGAAAAACAAGCATCTTGTAACTTGAGTCACTCATTACTTCTAAGAACCATAGTCTGTATTTTTGTATTGTTAAGAAGAGATTTATTTATTTATGTATTTATTTATTTATCCATCCAGATGAAAGGTAGCTTTAACAATGTGGAACTAGACTGAGATCAATAAAGCCAAGAGGGGGTAACCTTCCAACATTCATCTTGGTGGCTCAATATATGCATAGTCTAGAAAGATCAGCAACCTTCTATTTCCTCACAAATGTAAGGAATGACCCAGTGGTACTTCAGTGATTTTCTGAAATTATGTCTGATCTCACTTTAGGCCCCGTAGAAACTAAAAATAAAATTTAAATGATAGTAAAAAAAATCCAGAGATATTTATGTTTCTTTATGGATTTGTGACTCCATTCTTTGTAGCCTTTTTTCTCTGTGTTGATGAATCCTGACATCCACTTATTTATTAAATATGCCTGATTGTCATAATTGATACAGTGTCTGTCTGAATTTAGCCAACTCTGCCTAAAGTACTTACATTCATGCTCTACTTCTCCTACTTCCTTAAATGAGAGAAAAAATATTCAATTTTAAGTATCAGTAGTTATTATCATTCTGCCCTTACCACTGAAAGTCACTGTTGTACTCAATGTCTTGTGAAATATTGTGATTTTTTTTCACAGAGTACTTCTCTATATATAATGATAGTGGTGATATGGTTGGACCTGAAGTCCTAGGGAATGGCAGAAAAAAACAACAATGTAACTTCATCCTTTTAGGATACCCAGTGACTTAGCATTAGTATCAAACAAGTCATTCAGAAAAGTATGATGGTAGGAATAGATCATTCTCTCATTACTTTGCTTGATGATTTCTAGTTTCACTTCATGTTCATAGAATCATAGAATTACAAAATGGCTTGGGTTGGAAAGGTTCTTAAAGATCGCCTAGTTCCAACTCTCGCCTTGGGTAGGGCTGCCCCCCACCTTCTCAGGCATGCCCAGGGCTCCAACCTACCTGGCCTTGGGCACCTCCAGGGATGGGGCACCCACAGCTTCTCTGGGCAGCCTGTGCCAGCACCTCACCACTCTCAGAGTAAAGGATTTCCTCCTAACATCCAAACTAGATCCTGTTTCCTCCAAATGGAACAAGTCCACATCACTCATTTCACTTTCTTGATCGGAGAGGTGCTCCAGTCCTCTGACATCTTTGCGGCTCTCCTCCGGACCTTCTCCAACAGCTCCACATCTTTCTTGTGCTGGAGAACCCAGTCTTGGATCTTGGATTTCTTTGACTTGCATGTGCCTTAGTATAGCTTCCAGGAGGATTTACTTCATGATCCTGCAAGGCACAGGGATGAGGATCATAAGTCTGAAGTTTCCTGTGTCTTCTTTTCTACCCTTCTTAAAAATGAGAATGATGTTTCCTTTTTTCCTGTCACTAGGAATTTAACCTGATGGTCATGGCTTTTCAAATATGGTAGAGAGTGTTTTGGCAGCTACATCAGTCAGTTCCTTAAAAATCCTGAGACCCTTTCATCTCTCATTTTGTTGACTTTCAAAAGCATTTTAAGCAATAGAAGACTATGAAATATTTTCTATGAAAACGTCTGAAAAACTTTTTGAGAGCTGAACATGATAGCCTTTCTTTTCTTTTTAAAAATGAAATGAAATGAGTGTGGCTTTCATTTTGCTTTCTAATTACATCTGTATCTTTTTAAGCGAAATAC
>JAOWBP010000001.1:100522075-100534859 GCA_028571105.1 Tragopan temminckii | reverse complement strand
AAATATGTGCATAAATGATTTCAGTTACAAAGCTAATGTCTCTTAACAACTTCAAAGTCATACATACCAATGAAAACATAGGTGTTCCTTTCCAGATAACTTAGTGTCTTGAGTGAGGTGATCATAATAGTAATTTCACAAGTGACTTGTAGTTATACCTAATGTTCTATTAACAAATGGACCTACAGTTTTTATTTAAATCAGTCTTTGGATACCCAGCTGAAACAAACTCATAATTTCGATGGTTGGAAGTATGAATCTTTAAAAATTGGTTATTAAAAAAAAAGAATATATCCAGACACTAAAAAACACCTCTTAGTCTTGAAAATATTTATTTATTTATTTATTTATTTATTCTGTTGGATGAGACACCTGAAGAAGACTGTTCTGGGACACATTCACTTCCTAACAGACTTAGAAATATGAATGTTGCTGATGCTTAGGTCAGTGGAAGCTTTGCCATTCATTTCAGTGAAAGGAAAACACATTTATACGTACATACTATACATATTTGCCCTTTAAGAATGAATCTTCAATAATCTGTAATTCTAACGTAATGAAGGTCTTGAGTACATATCAATGTCCTAAAAAACTCCTCTCTGCCTTAAAGACTGATGAAATTCATCATGATGAAAATCATGTTAGAAGTTCAAAGTATTGATTTGACCTTGAAGTTTTCACAGTAATTGTATGACTGTGCTGAGTCATGAGCAGCTGTGGCCTAGACATGATGGACCTATCTTGTCTTTCATTGACTTTTCACGTTTGTAGGATTTTTCTCTGTAGAAAACTCTTCCTCACTTGTGATTATCATATAATCTAAAGGTTTTTGTTGATTATAAGCCTGACAAAGAAGATATACATCTAGTAAAACAAACAAACACACATACAAAATAATAATAATAATAATAATAACCTGTGAAATTAAGATTGCTGTAGCTGTACATTAAAAAAAAAGGTGATAGCAGATGCTAAAACACCTCTAATAAAAAATTTCAAACTTCACAGAAATCCATAGAGACTTGCATTCACAATGAAGAAATAAATCTGCAAGCTTTGTCTATAATCCAGGAGAATGGGTGGTGTGATTCCGTTTTGAACATGGGTGAATACCATTTAAAAAGCTAAGGAGAGCTGTTTTAAAATTTTTGAGTTTTACAACACAATTCAAGCATTTCAGATAATATCAATATTTATTATATGGTGGTGTGGTTTTTTTGTTGTTGTTGTTGTTTTTTTGTTACTGGCATTTTAATCCTGCAGCCACTATCCTGCTAAACTAAGCAAACAAATCCTCAAAAACTGATGCTTAAAAACATATTTTACATATTTAGTTTTCCAGGCAATTCCATGGAATGTAAAAAAAATAAAAATAAAAATAAAAAAAATTTCTTCTTTTAATTCACGGTATTTATTGTCATGGATTTGTGGTTTATTATTGGTATTCCACATTATAATGTCATGCAGTGCACTGAGAGTTAAACAGTTAATGCTGCAGCTCCAGTCCTGGAAGAGAAGAATGAATCACAATTCCCAGAAGACTTCTTTTTTCCATTCCCATCTTCCAGGGAGAGGGAAAAATAAGACTGACTGGAAGTCGTGAGACTGTCTCTTTGCTCCCTGGCAGATCAGAGTAAGAACTTCAGTTTTCAGAAATTCTCTCATTATTTGATTTATTATCTTCAATCCCAATTGACTTATATTTTCACTATTATAATTAGTAAACTAAGTTTATTTTCCTCCTCTGATCATTGCCATTGTTTGTTTGTTTATTTGTTTGTTTAATTCTTTTTTCCCCTTCCCCCCATTTTTAGGCTTGTGGGCTCATGGGCTGGCTTTCCCTATCCCAGACACAGATCTAGTGATAAAACCATAACTGTCTTTGTCATAACCCTTGTGAAAAAATGCGAGAAGACAATGTAGTTATCTATCTATTGCTTTACATCCCAATCTCACCTTACCACTCCTATGCGTGTTTTTCTTCAGAAAGTATTTCAGTGCTGATATATTTTTTTATCATATATTCATAGCACTCTGTGTAAATGCATCCTAATCAGAATTGCAGCCACTTGCCGCAGTAGTAATAGTAAGAGGAGGATTTGATAGACTAGATCAACTTATTAATTAATTAATATATCCATCAACCTAACAGCTTTATTTTTATTTTTTGAGCATTTTACACTTTAGTCAATATCACTTTTCTCTTATTGTATGGCCTTCATATTTTCCTTCCTATCCTTCTGAGGACACAGCTGCACAAGTACTGATTGTCTGATTCGGTGAAAGCATGCCTCCTAGCCATGTCAAATTCCTAAATCATCCATGCCAAATTTCCAAAAAATCTTGCATTTAATGACAGTTGTAGTTAAGCAAGACAAAACATGGATATTCTGTTATTAAAAATCCATTTACCTTTCTGCCTTTGTGCTGTGTGACAAGTTCTGATAAGGTTTTAGCAATTTATGGTATGAAAAACACAACAAATTTTAAAACAGTGAGGCTTTAGAAGAGTTGGAATCCACAGTCATTTCTAAAGGATGCATATTCAGTTAGAATGAAACTGGCACAGATCTATAGGACTCCAGCAGCCCACAGTTTGCTTTACAAATCCAGCTTCAGACTTTGCTCAGTCCGGAAAATTACTGGAATACTGTGCCTTGTGGTAGAAATCATCACATTTGTTGGGGCAAGGACAGATACTGAGCATTTCAATACTGCCCTGAGTGTCACCAGAGTGGTAAGTACACAGAGGAACTGAGATAAGTTCCAAGATCTTCCCATTCAGTCACAGCAATAAGTGTAGTACTAGATCTAATGCAATATGCAGGGAGATTTAAATCGTTAAAAATGGTTAAAAATTGTTACATTTAGCAATTCTAAAACACTAATAAAACTTCTGGAAAAAAAAAAAGAAAAGAATTTCACATTAAACAATCGCTTAAGAAAAAAAAACTTCCTTCTTGACACCTTCAGCAGCTACATTTCAGGTCACATCTCTGCAAGAAAGATACAGAAACAAACAAACAAACAAACACCTGAGTTGTCTTGTGTCTTAAAGTAGTGAAGTAGTGCTGAAAGTAGTAATATACTTTGCCTTGGATGCTCCACTGTACTGATACGGCTTTATTACTTGTGGACAAAGCATTTCTTCCTTGTCCTTGAGCACCAGTATGACCAGGCTGCTGCCTGTTTGGACAGATGCAGATCACTTCCTACTGTATTATAGATATACCCGTAGGCTATAATCTAAAAAATCCGAAATGGCAAGCTTAAACAATAAGACACTGTTTAAATGAATCATTCTTTGATTCATATTGACCTTTATCAGTTCAACAACTTTCTTCCTTAGTTTGACCTGACATTCAGAAGGAGATAGAAACATATAACCAGGCATTTTCAAAAAATTTGAGGAAGATGCTTATTGCAAAAATAAAAGAATCTGCATGCAAGCTAGCTATTAAAAATGTTTCATTTAAGATTACAATACCAGCATATATAGAGGGCAGCTCATCTAAATAGAAAACAATCTAGCATGTTATTTCAACAACAAGAATTGCTGGGAATGAAAAAGAAACATTTGAGATAACAGATTATTACTAACATAGCTATAATTTTCTTCTCCAAGAAAGTCTGGTGTATTATCTTCGAGTACTTACACAAATAAAATACCAGTTCACTTAGTCAGTGTATTTTCTTGGTATTATGACTGCCAGGTCAGGTCCATTACCAGAGAAAGAAACATTTTGGTTGTAAAACTTCTACAAATCACTATACCTATCCCATATGTAATAGAAATCCAGTTAATATTCCTGTTTGACCTCTATTACTTTGAGGAGAATCTTTTGGTTGGATATGCAATTCACATCCAAAGTTATTGCACCTCTGACATCTTTTTTTCCCTAGAGCAGAACATCTAAGAAGCATCTCATGATCTAAGGCATTTCTGTATTATGTTTAGTACTCCTACTTCACAGTCAAGATCAAGGTGTCTCTTGACCTACTGTGAATTATATCAGCATCAGATTTTCAAAACATACTCAAGACTGTGCACTGAAGACTAACATATATGATACTATAGTAAATACGGCTGCCAAACACAACTTTTCAGGGCAATTTTTTCTAGTCTCACCACTCTCACAGTGAAGAATTTCTTCCCAGTATCTAGTCTAAATCTACCCTCTTTCAGTTTAAAGCCATTTCCCCTCATCTTGTTACTGCATGTTCTTATGATAAGTCCCTCCCCAGCTTTCTGGAGGGCCGCCATCTTCAGGTAGTGGAGGGCCGCTATAAGGTCTTCCTGGAGTCTTCTCTTCTCCAGGCTGAGGAACCCCAACTTAGCCTGTCCTCACAGGGTAGGTGTTCCAGCCCTCTGATCATCTTCATGGACTTTCTCTGGACCTGCTTCAACACCTTGATGTCCTTCTTGAGTTGGGGGCCCCAGAACTGGACGTAGCACTCCAGTTAGGATCTCATAAGAGCAGAGTAAAGGGGTAGAATCACCTCCCTTGACTTGCTGATCACACTTCTCTTGATGCAACTCAGGATGTAGTTGGCCTTCTGGGTTGCAAGTATTCATTGCTGGCTCACATTCAATCTTTCATTGACTGACACCCTCACATCCTCCTCAGGGATACTCTTAAGCCATAAAGCAGAAGCTTATCAGTGATGTGATCAGTGTGGTTGGCATAGAACTTTATTCTATATTTGTATGGTATATTTTGGTGGAGTTTTACAAATTAAGTTCATTTTTAAATTCTTTAGCTTTATACTAATACAATTAATTTTGTACATTTTGAACACAATTAAAGGCTTGTATAAATACAGTGCGATTAAAGCTTACACTGAAGTGTGCTTCATTAGCTTTTATTTCAAAATAAGATAAAAAAACCCTGTAAGATTTTGAACAATACCACAGTTCTGTGTATTCAGGTTCATTCTCTCACAGATCGCTTGCATTTCAAGTATTTGCCACAGTGTCATATTGTCAGGCATTGAGTTCAAAGACAACCAGGGGTAGTGCCAGAGAAGACATTACCAGCTCTCCATAATTTATATAATTTTTGAAGATTAGGAAGTTATGAACACTATTATTAAAAGATAGTCATAAAAAATAAACACAGATATTTACGTCACCTAGTAACTAGAATACTTAATAAGGCTAATTTTAAGTTTCTTTTTCAAGAAATTACAAATCTTGCACTGAACCCTCAAATACGTATATGTTTGGCAAAGCATCTACTCAATGAAACGAGTCATATTATCTAAGCTTTCAAAATTCTTAACATGTAAGTTGTTCCAAAACTCTGTATTTTGTTTAAAGGTCTTATATCATGGTGTTAAAAGGTCTTTCTATTTTCTTTCAAAAATAAACAAGAAGCTTTCTAAAATACGTATCTGCACCCACACACATGCACAAAATTGAAATATTGGTAAGGAAAAGAAATGTATTATTTTATACGTTTTTTCTTACTATTAAAACCATTAAAATTTATTATTAGAATAACAGAGTACATTTTGATTCCTGATACAATGACCTAACATTTAATAAATTGTTAAAAAGGTGAAGGAATTTAGATAAACTTTGACTGACAGATCAGTAGCTGATTGATAACCAGGCAAGTAATGAGTTCAGATTATCTCCAAAATATGCTTGGAGAGTAATTTGAAAAAAAAAAGGAAAAAAAGGAAGAGAGAAAAAAAAAGAATAAAAGAATGAGAAAGAGAAAGGAATGAAGCTAATGAAAGAATGAAAAGAAAAAGTGCAAAGTAAGGTTGACATATACAAAAAAATAGTTGATATGGTACAATTTAATACAGTGTGACACTAAAGTTAGACAGAAAAAGAATTAAAAAAATATGAAGACTCTTTAATTTACCTTAATTTACCTTAATTTACCTTAATTTATCTCCCCTAAGCTCTGTGTTTCTTTTTCTCAGTTTCTTATTAGGGCTTGGAGTAAGGAAGTATGTTAGTTAGTTGGAACCGCAAGTCAGACTTTGTAGCATAAAACTTTGGAATAAAGAAGAAAACTGCAATCGCTCAGAGGAAGGTAAATGTATGAAGTAATAATATAATCATATAATATCTATTAGATAAACCAAAATACAGTTGCATCACATCTGACAGAAATGTAATACCATATCTAATCATACGTATTTTTCTCAAAGGGATGGTATGATTTACGGAAATCATCAAATAATATTTAAATTGGTAACATAATTATAATTTGCAATGTATAAATCACTGAAATGACTTCTAGAGATACATTATTTATAAACTTATCAGTGTGTTTGTCCACTGTTAAGCAACCTGTATTGAAATTAAGAACAGGTTTTAAATTACTTTATAAATGGCCATGTTAACATGCAACAGCAGTATTAATATCTTCTCCCAACCTAGATTTTGGAAATTCTGTGCAGAATGCTCACTTGCAGAAATAATTGCTGTTACTATGAGAAGTTAATTTGATTGTATATATGTCTATGTTGCCATTACTATTCTATGGTAAATGTGTTCTCTGAAAATTAGAATTGGGTGACATGTGTTGTAGTCAAAGGGAAGGCTGCCATCCAGAGGGACTCAAAGAGCTGGAGGGAAAGATCAATATGAACCTGATGAAATACAGCGAGGAAAACTACATGGTCTTTAACTTAAACAAACTAAACCCCTGCAATGGAACAGATCAGGGGGCTAGGTAGCTACACTGATGGAAAGAACTTGACAGATTATGAATAATTCATTGGTCACAAGGTTTTTTTTAGTGATGAAGACAAACATCAGATTGGGCAACAGGAAGTATCCAGTGAGGGAACTGATTATCCCCCTTGGTGCTTCTTAGATCATATCTGGGATATTGTGTGCAATTTTGAGTCTTGCAAGAGTGATAATGAATTTGAGTTAGTTCAAGGGAGGACCAAAAAGATGGTCAGGATCTGAAGCATTTGCACTGTGAAGAGAGACTGGTAGAGCCTGGCTTTGCATAGTCAAGTCAAGTCATTAAGGCATGACTTTCGGCAACGTGGAGTGGGTGTTCTAACAGCTATTTACCAGTGCCTGCAAGGGGTTTATCAAGAAGACTGAGCTAGGCTTTTTTACTGAGGAGTAAAATGGAAAGCCCAGAGACAGCAGTCACTAGTGGAAAAGGAACTTCTGACAATGTATAATGGGAAAAATAATAACAGCTACAAAATAATATCACAATAACTAGGTATTGGTACAAAGAGGTGGTGAAATCTTTATACCCGGAGGTTTTCAAGACAGTCAAGCAGCTTGTTGTGAGTTCAGAGATATCTCTGGTTTAAATAAAAGATTGATCTAGAGAAATGCCAAAGGTCCTTAGATCTTAATGTAAGAACCTACGATTCTGAAACTTTTCAGAGTTCAGTAAGTGCTTTTTTTTTTTTTTTTTTTTTTTTTAAATGAAAATTTGTGGTTTTCCAGAGAGGGGAGAACCATAATTTGGTACCATCCACTTAGATGAGGAACATTACATTAGGTCTTAAAATCTGGCTGAAGAAAGGCTAAGAGTTGCAAATTACTGTTGTATTTTAGTAAAATTATGCAAATATACCATTTTGATGTACCAAAACCTAGCAGTAAAAATGTGTACACTCTGTTTTCCAATCTAAAAAATGCAAATGTGGTAACTTACATACATTATTCTCCGAAACACTAAAAATTACTGAGTGTAAGTGACTAGAGATTAATAAAGTGAAATTATGATGAATGTAGACTGTACAAAGCATAGCTCAGTAAGAAAAATCGATACTGCAACTGACAGCTTTGTCTGGATATGGATTCAGAAAAGTATAGGTGAATGTGTTATGTTTAGAGTTTGATTCACCGGAGATCATCAAATTAGTAGACATAAATTCTCAGTTTGTGTTTGAGACAGAGGTTGTGGGCTGTAGCAGTTGTGAGTGCTGTAAGTCAAGCATGATTGAGGGTTGGTGCAAACAAGGACATGAGTATAGCGTAAGGGTGTGCTTATGGTTGGGACTGTTCAGCCTGGAGAATTTCATAGAGTTGGGGCTGTTCATCCGAAAGAAGAGACTCAAGGGGGATCTTATCAAATACCTGAAGTAAGTGTGCAAAGAAGATAGATCTGAGCTCTATTCTGTGGTGTACAGTGCCAAGACAGGAATCAGTAGACAAAACCTGTCTGTAGAAGTTCCCTCTAAATAGCAGGAAGCACGTGTTTACTGTGCAGGTGGCAGAGCATTGGCATAGGTTGACCAGAGTCAATATCTCCCTCTATGGAGACCTTCAAAAGTGAGTATGGTCCTGGGCAATCTGCTCTGGGCATCCCTGCATGAGCAGTGGTTGGACAGGGTAGTCTTCAGAAGTCCCTGTCAACCTCAGCCATTCTGTGATTCTTTGATTGAATGAAACTAGCAAAAAGCTCTGTGACTGGTATATCATGACTATGAGCCAACAGGAATAGATAAGATGTCTTTATTGCCTTTTAAGGACTAGATTGAATACTACTTCAAACAGAAGTCATCTGTAAAATTTAGCTCTGGAGGGGGCAGAATTGCTCTTTATCAGGTTTTTTGAGAGAGTTTTAAGAACTGAATCCAAGTAAATTTGACCTTTGTACCAGAAAAAAAATGACAAGAGATAGAATAAAGTCTGAAAGTAATAAATATATGGATAAATATAATGTGTTGTGGATTCAGTTCATATAGAGTTCTTTTTCAAAAGGCTTTCAACAAGGTCATTTCCTAAAGGCTCTTAAAGAAACTAAGCTGTCATGTTATAAAACAGAAATGGAACTAAAAAAAAAAAGAAAAAAAGAGAGAACTACACGAGAATTTTGTTTTTCAAAATCTGAAAGAAAGACAGCTAAAAGAGTAAAATCTCTGCAGGCACAACAGAGACTACTTACTGACACTGTTCTGGGTGTTCAGGATGAATACATACCACCTATCAAACAAAGACCTGGCAAAGTTCAAAAGGAGTCAGATAAGGGTAAAGAAGGTCAACAAAGCTTTCAGAAAATCTTTTTTCTGTTCAAAGGAGAAAAATGGAAAAATTCATAAAGATGTGTTGGAAAAAATAAATGAAATTGAATTTTAAGGATCATCTTGTAAACATCATAAATGTGTTTTTAAAAGCATTTGTCAAACATGTCAGAATCAAAACTTATACCAAAAACTCAATAGGGCCAATAGATGATAATGAAAGAAATCTTACACAGACATATTGCAGACAAATAGTGGGATGTTTTTGCATAGTGTTCTTCATGAAAGAGTACTCCATGGAGAGATTTTTTGGTTGGTGAAATATCAGAAAACCTGCTTTAGAATGCTTTAGACTGTTTTAAATGTCAAACATAAGACAATATATGATAAACATATATAGAAATATGTTATGAAATAACAACAAAAAAAACTAAAAATGTACAAGACAAGGATGTGCAGTTGACAACAGTGGAAAAGAGAGTAATTATACTCAAAAAAACAGTTAAAATAGTCTCAGGTGTACACAAGCTCAGACAGGTCCTGCAGTCCTTACTCCCATGTCAATTCAAAGCCTGTGCCCTTTTATCAGTGTTTTGCACTGAGGAAATATCATTTCTTATGACACGTCAGTAAGAAGACATTGGCATTCAAAGTCTGTTGTAAAGGATAGAAATAATAGAAAAATTAAGGTTTGTTGGGAATATTTTGCTCACATACATCTACAGGAAAGAGTTCTTACGAGCCATGCTCTCAAGTGGTATTTTTAAAGGCAACCTTTTCTATCACCATGATAGAAATCACCATTTTCTCAGGTTATGTAGTGGCCACTCCGGCTAATGTGGCTGTATAGACCAGGCCTGTGGTTAAACTTTCCCTGGATTCTACTTGTAATCATGATCTTTACTTTGCAGTGTCTTCTAGAGTTGCCCACTACAGTAGTAGGGGTAATAAATATATATATTTTTTACTGTGCAATATGCTGAACTATTGATTATGGTGTATATCTCATCTCTTATCATCTCCCACTTACTAGAAAGAGGCTAATGACTGGGTTTTGTTTGTTTTTGTTGCTTTTCTTTGTTTGTTTCCTTGTAGTACTGCCTAGGGAAGGTGCAAGGAACTAAAAAACTAGTAAGTCAGATCTATGTGTTGGAAGAATAAGAAAAAAAAAAAACCTAAACTCATAGAAATCTTACCTATTTGGGAAGAATTAGAAGAACTGTTACAAAATAAATAAACAAACAAAAAAGCTTCAAAATTGACTCAAATTCTTGAAAGAATTTTCTTATATTCTTAATTATCCCTTGTGGATTTATAATCCATTGAATGCTATGAGAGAAGATGTGGGTATCAACAGCTAACTTGCAGAAAAAAAAGGGTCTGTCATGATTTAAGGAGCACATTTTTACATTGATTTGGAGAAATCCAGAAAGTGAAATGAAAAGGTTTGCTGATGATAGAAAGTTATTCTGAAAAAGTAGACCCTGAAGAACAAAACTTAATAATGTAGCATCTATGAGAAAAGTGGTAGGTAAAATTTAAAGTTGATACATGCATAAGTAAAACATTCCAGCTGCCTTTTGACTACTATGTCAGAAAAATAAGAAGTATTTGGAAAAAACTAAGGTCTCTGAGGTTTTCCTTATATTCAGGAAAACATAAAAATATAACAGTAGTAGCAGAAACCAAAACGGGAAATAGAATTTGAGAATGATTATGGAAGAAATAAAGAATAAAGAATATGTACTATCAGTACTTCAAGTTAAACATGTTAAAATAGGAACTGATTTCAAGCTTTCTATTTAACGTAGACCAAATGGGAAAGTATAGGAGAGAATGTAAAGAGAGGTAAAAAATGCTGGGGGCAGAAAAAGACATAGTCATATATCTAGATTTTTAACTGTTGTTAACTGTTGTTTAACTGTTGGCTGTTAGGCTTTTACGTGGTTTGGTTGTTGTTATATCTGAAGATTTCCTTATCTACACTAGCAAAAGATTTTTTGAATAATATTTTGTTAAGGCCTTTGTTATATAGTTTAATGTGTAAACATTAAGTCTAATCATGTTTTTAGTGGAGTAAAGTTAAATCTCAGGTGACTATCATACTATAGGACTATCAAGCTCAAAGTACATTTTATGGTATTTTGGGTTGGTTTGATTTTTTGTTTGTTTGTTTGTTTGCTGTTAGTTCTCTTTGGCTTCAATTAGCTAATGTCTTAGAAGTTTTGAAAGTTAAAATGTTCAATCTGTATCTCACTGATTCCCAGAAGAAACTATGAATAGCATTCTTATACTGTTACTTAGATATTGATTTTAGCATGCATATTTTTTTTACAGTAAGGTCTTATATGATTATGTTAATCAATGAACCAAATCCCCATGTTACTTTGCTACACAGTCTTAGGTCTGGCTAAACTTATGACCTCTAGTCTAGCTGACTCCTTTGGGAACTCATTAGCCAGTGTATCTAGAGATGGGTTTTATAGCAAATGTAGCTGATTTGTGCTTCCTGTAGTTTTTCATATTCTTTTTTACAGCATCTGAAATTACTGGCATAAATGTTATTAGCAAAGACCAATGTAGTTGATATTTTCAATCACTGGTATTTCTTATTTCAGAGATAAACAGATAGGAATTATGCAATTCTACAGAAATTATTTAACTATAGATTGAAGAGGTGTTACATATTTGAATAGGTAATTCTGCATTATGGCCATCCTGCATTTTTAATTTCATATCAGACGGAACTTGAGAGCATAGGAACTAAATAACATATTTACCCACTACTTGATGTGCATCTTGAACAATAAAATTTAACTTACTGCCCTTTAAGTATGGAATAACACAGTGAGAAGCAAAGGCAAAATTAAAAATGTCTTCCTCCCACACAGCTCCCCTTCTTCCCAGGCTACACTCTTTCACTCCCAAATTCTTCCTTCTACCTAGAAAGTGAAGGGGGATGAGGACCAAGGTTTTCTGTTCATATCACTTTGTCTCTGCATCTTCTTTCTTGTTATGCTCTTCCCTTGCTGCAGGATGGGGTCCTTCCAATGGGATGCAATCTATCATTAACTGATCCAGCATGGGCTTCCCATGGGATTTCTGAATAGTAAACAGAGAAAACAATGCATCCATAAATTATATAAAAACAAATGAAACATGAAAAATTGAAATGACTAAACTATTGGAAATCCAAAAGGTTGTGTAAACCATATTAAAAAGTCATTGCATTGGGTCCTGTTGTCACAGATTGCCCAGAACACAGTAGTGCTCATTTGGATATTCAATCTTGAGACAGTATTCAGAACACTGGAAGCATGATGTTCCTAAAAATATTGAAAATGAGTATTTGAACAAAAGGGAAGAGGCTAGAAGAGGGATGAGGAGGGTGTCTTCACTGTTAATAGACTTATCTCTGGCATATTCCTGCTTCTATGCCACAGAGGTCTGAATAGGTTTAAATTACAAACATATTAAAATCGAATGTAAGGCAATTTTGCTAAGCCATAATTGATTTCAGACTCTTTATTTGGAAAAGCCCAAACATTCTATAAATTGCCAAAGCTTAACCTTTTTCTGGATAAGAAAGAAGAAAATCATATAAGTTAGAAAATGAATTTTTAACCCAGAAACATTTTTTCTCAAATCAGTCAAAACATACATAAAGTCACAAGCTTGTGTGACTGTTCCCAAGTCCTGTTCAAAACAGGTCATTAGAACAGGTTGCTCAGGGCAACCTGAGATTTGAATATCTCCAGAGGAGGAATAGACACAGCCTCTCTGGGCACCTTTTACAGTGTTTGACTATTTACAGGATGGA
>JAOWBP010000001.1:100503593-100521975 GCA_028571105.1 Tragopan temminckii | reverse complement strand
TTTGAATATCTCCAGAGGAGGAATAGACACAGCCTCTCTGGGCACCTTTTACAGTGTTTGACTATTTACAGGATGGAAAACGTTTTTGTATCAGAGCAGGATTTCCCAACATTCAACATGTGTCAATTGCCTCTTGTTGTTCCACTGCATATCTCTGAACAGTGTGGCTCCAGCTTCTCTATAACTCCCTCTTAAATAGCTGTGGATATATACAAGGGCTGGTCCAAAATAAATGCCACATATTTTATTAAGTTGGCCCACAATATTAGAGGAAGATGTTGATACTGTGTAAGTAGAGGTTGAACCTTCCCACCAGGATTCTGTTATGTTTTATTGCCACGTGACAGATGACAGGACAGAGGCAGTCTGACATATTGACGTCTGACATGAAAGTGCATATGAAAAAAACTTGCATAATTGGATTCCTCTATGCAGAAAAAATTGCACCCACTTATGTTCATTGACACTGAATGTTTATAGAGACCAAACACTGGATGTAAGCACATCGGGATGGTGTGTGGTGCATTTCAGCAGTGGCAGTAGCAACGTGAAAGACAGGCATGCATAAGTTTCACAGCACAAAATGAAGAGAATCTGGATCAGTTCATCCGCATGATTTAGCTAATGAAGTTATCTATGCTGAAAACCATGTTTTGTACCTGAGAATTTCCTCTATCAAATAGTGTTACCCTGCTCTTTATATCTGCTGCAGTTTCCATGAAATTAAATAGGAGGCATTACTTTTGGAGTGTTAATATCTATATGTCTATGTGTATATACATAGATATATTAAAAAAATGTGAAAGTGTTGAACTGGATGCTCTCAGCTTTTGATTCCCTCTCTAAATTCTTTACACTACTCAGTGTCCATGCAAGAATAGGGAAAGTACAAAGCAGAATCCTTTTCTTAATTAAGACCTCTTTTCTGCGTTCTGCACTTCTGTTCTATTTGTTTTCCTCTTCTCTCTTTTTCCCAAACTCCATCATATTCCTATATGACCTGTAAGGTCTTGACTTTTCATCTAAATCACTGTTCCACTAAAAAAACAGAGTCAAAATCAACAGCTTTAGACTGCATTTTGCTGGTCTCATGGTGATAATCCTTCAATGAGACCATGAGCAGTTTTTCTGGGCAAGGCAGATGTCTTGAAGGTAGTAAAACAAGCTGTCAGAAGGAAAAAAAAGGACCTATGTTCAACATAGAATATAAAATAGAGTCTTTGCTTTTAGACAAATATTTCATACTGAAACTTCTGGAGATTTTATTTTGCATATGGCAGTTCCCTTATAACGTTATCTACAACTAGAATATCAGCAATAAACTTTAGGTAAGGACACTCCACAAAGATTCTTTTAGCTTTAGGTACAAATTTTATGTACCTAAGAGAGCAAATTAAATGTTATACTTAAAGCTTGTGAGTGCTTTATTCTTTCTTCCATCTTCTCTTTAGTAATATCATGGTTTACTTTGTGTTTTTCCATTTATTTGTTTGTTTGCTTTGATTTTCCCACTCATATTTTTCTTTGTTTCCCAATTAAGTTCTTTGAAATATTTGAACAGAGCCACCAATGACAGTGTTTATGATCTGTTGCAAGGGCCCAAATTCCTCTGAGAAGGTCATGATCCTGAATCCTGAGAAGTTCAGTCAAGTCAAGACAAAAACTTTAAATATTTGATACGCACACGTACAGAGTTTAAACAGTTAATTGTAAACATTTACTGGAAGTAGACAGCACTACTTTTATATGCTTTAGGAATAAATAGAAGTTTTAGGATTTTTTTCTAGTTTACTTTCTCTTACAGTCTATAAATGAAAATTTAAAAATCAACACATTATTTCATTATAAAGAACCATCGGTACAAAAGAAGGAAATGACTTGGCCCACAGTCTAAGTACATACAATAAATTCGGAATGATCATTACAGATTTAATTTCACAGATAATTTAGGATGTTCAAAGCAAGCAGTGAAACTTAAAGTCATGACAATAATGCAGGCACTAATTGAAAGGCCATGTGCAATTATGTAACACCATGTAATGGGACCATAAGGAGAGAGAGCTCAAAATTTTCTTTTGCAGTGATCTGTCAATAGAAGATATCTTTTAAATTTTAACATTTCCTTTGCGGAAACATTAAATCACACAATCCTTTCTGCAGGTAATCAATCTGACATCAAGCAACAAGAAAGGTGAAAAATTCTAGTTCTGATATGTTTCTGTAATTTATGCTTCATATGAAACAAAAGAATAAATAAATTGAATATGGTTGTACTCGATCCTAGTTTGGAATTGTTATTCTAATATGTAACAGGTAAAAAACATAACCAAATTATATAATTTTGTGGTGAACTTCTTTATCCATAACATAGACAGCGGGATTGAGTGCATCCTCAAAAAATTTACAGACAACACCAAGCTAACTGGTCTAGTTGATACAACATAATGAAGAGATATCATCCAGACAGACCTGGAAAAACTTGGAAAGTGGGCCCATGTTAAGCTAATGACACTCAACAAGGCTAAATGCAAGGTGCTACAACTAGGTCAGGGCAAAGAACACATTGAGAGCAGTCCAGCAGAGAAGAAGTTGAAGGTCCTGGTAGAAAAAAACTGGACATGAGCCAGTGGTGTGTACTTGCAGCCCACTTGTATCCTAGGCTGCATCAAAAGAGGAGTAGCCAGCAGGGTAGAGAGGATTGTTCCCCTCTATTCTGCTCCTGTACACTGTGCTCCCACCTGGAGCATGGTGTCCAAGCCTGGGGCCCTGTGTGGGAACTGCTGAATCACGGCCTGAACCTCTGATTGATCACCTGGGGCAAGCAGTGAGTCAGCCATGGGAGCACAGGTGAAGGCAATTCACCTGTGCTGCCAGAAGGGGTGGAGCCTGACTCCACCTCTCCTAGACCTATTTAAGAGCTGACTACCAGTGGGGAAGGACCTCTTCTGGAGATTCCTAGCAAGCCCAGGATACAGGTGAGCACTTTTTCTTTTCTTTGCTCTGGTATAATAGCAGCTTGGCTGACCTCTTTGGTATTTATAACATCTATACATTCATTGATTGTACAGGCCTCCAGTACAAGAAAGATGTGATCCAACAGAGGGCCATGAAAATGATCAAAGAGCTGGAGCACCTCTCCTATAGAGGAAGGCTGAGAAAATAGGAGTTATTTAGGTAGAGAAGGGAAGGCTCTAGGGAGACCATATAGCAGCCTTTGAATATTTAAAGTGGGTCTACAGGGAACAGAACTCTTTATCAAGGAGTGTAATGACAGGATATATGATAAGAGCTTCAAACCAAAAGAGGGTAGACTTAAGTTATGCATACATAAGAAATTCATCACAGTAAGAGCAGTGAGGCACTGGAACAGGTTGTCCAAAGAAGATGTGGGTGCCCCATCCCTGGAGGCATTCAAGTCTAGGTTGAGCGGGGCCCTGGGCAGCCTGAGCTGGTGGGCGGCAGCCCTGCTTATGGCAGAGGATTAGAACTGAATAGTCCTTGGGTTCCTTTTAACCCAAGCCATTATGTGATTGCATGGTTCTATCTATTTTATGATTCTGTAATTTAGTTGACTTCACAGAAATACTATATTGTGGTTCTATCAGGTAGATGCACATTCTAGTTAACAAAACCTTACTACTTTTTGTTGTTTTATACTGGAGATATAACCCCTCTTTTCAAGCTTATATAGTATTTCCATGTGTTTCAAATGTATCATTTGTTTATAACATTAAGTGATAAAAAGACAAAGGGTTCTGTTCAAGATACACCAATATGCTACTGATCATGTTTACAGTAATGTTAAATGTATCCTGGTAAACAAGAGTAATAAAAGAACGTGGAATAGAATAGGTATGTGTATTCCACAAGAAAAAAATCTGTGAATGAAGCTGTAATAAATTTTGAAAAAATGAAGTTGATTTTTTTAAATATAATTTTATTTCCATATATTTATCAGTTTCACATCTCAGAGTATAGAGGCTTCAGTTTTATTTCTAACTTCAAGAAGAAAAAAAAGCTTTTGAATTCAGAGCCACTCATGTTCTTTTCATCACTTTGACTGTTTCATTGCAGAAAATGGGGGGGGGGGAAGAAAAAAAAAGAAAATGAAGGGGAGGGAAAAAATTACTATAGTTAATGTGAAAATGGAACAGTGAGGAAACGTTTTGTTTCAGAAAGGGAAAACTATTCAAGCACCTATTTTTAGATCTGAGGATCTTTTAGCCAGGTAAGATCTGACTGAGACTGAAGTGTGGAATGCAGTTTGGATGAAAGTCACTGCGAAATATCAGCTAAGGGAAATGTGCTCCCAAAAACAGTCTTCTGTAAAGTCAGGTATGGAACTTAAGCTAGAGAATATATTACAGTACATTATTATCAAATAACACATATATTTAACAAGCCTGTTCAAAAAGCATTACTAAACAAACATAATGCTGGAGAAAGGCAGCAGTGTTGGAACACTCCTACATCAGAAAAGAATTACTGGAAACTGGCATGTGTCTAAGAATAACTGTGTAAAAGAACAAATTTAAAAAGGTATAATTAGAAAAAGTAGAGAGTGAAATGATTTAAAGCTAGCAAGGCATATAAGCAACAAGGAATTATGTCTGTAAGTGTATCAGAAATAAAAAAAATTAATGCTTATTTCTGAATAGATTTTAGAAATGTCCTTTCAGGCTGTATGAGTATGTGTTTATACATATTAGTGCAATGGACAATTTTTTTTCTCTAGCAAAGTGTAAGAATTTTAAATATGAGCTAGTGAGTTCTGTAAGCCGAGGTTCTGTTTTTTTCCATTTATACCTGTAACATCATTCAACAAGGAGGATAACAGCTAAGAAACAAACATTTAACTAGGAACTGAGGAAAACTAGAGAAAGATCTAGAGAGGATTGGCTTTTTTAGACAATGAACCAGCTCCTTTACTTATGTCAGCTTGTAATTCAGATGCACAAAATCTCACACCACATTGCTGAGAAACAATGAAGTGCAAAGGAAAATGGTGTAAATACAAAGACTTAAAAATGTCTTTATCTATTGCATCCAGATTCATCACGATGATGGGTGCATGCAGGACAGGACAAAAATATCCTCCCCTCCAAACAACATTTAGATTTCTCTTAGACACAATACTCAGTCATGGAACATCCAGGCAAGTGGTAAAATAAACAGTTAGTCATCAACAATTAGTAGCTGCTCCAAGAATGGAATTTTAAGTGCATAATAAATCCTACATAATGCAAGTGGTGATACACTTAAAACCCATGTATCTAATATTATTCTGAATCTTGATGGATCTTTTTTGTTTATTTCATACCTCTAGTTACTTTTTTTAATCTTTGGATCTCCTTGCTTCCTGTAAAGCTGTTAAAAGTGCAGATCCAGATAGGAGCTGCTATAACTGCATGTTTGAACTTACAATGACCTGTTAAGCGTTTGACATTATGATTCAGCTGCATAGTATATGCTCAGAATTTCATATCCTATTTCTTTAATAGATTGAACTGCAGAAGGGGGAAAAAAGACAAAACAAGCATTACAAGCCTTGTTCCACTTACTTTCAAAAAACAGAACTTGTGTTCGTAGATCCCAGTAACATATTTATGTGAGTAGTTGTTTTTTTCACCATAGTTAGAGGCACAAAACAGCAAAATGGATTCTTAAATTTAACTACCCAATTACTATCCAGAATATCTTTGTCTTCTGTTAATGACTCAGATAATTGATTCAGTCATTTTTTGTATGACCCATCTTAAAAGAACAAAAATGTAATAAATTGTCTTTGCGACAAGTATAGCAGAATTAAAGATCTTCACCAGTAAGAGAAACAGTCCTTTCCACTGTAGTAAAATTCTTTTAATTCTTGTGCATTTATAGGCATTTCTTTCATTTTGTGATGCAACACTGAGCTGCTGCAATCTTTGATATTAGTATCTGTAGAAAACTTTTAGACAACGGAGAAATAGAAGTTAGTCAGTAGGATTCAAGAGAAATGCAACTCTGTTACAGTCCAGTTTATGTTCCTGAAAAGAATGCATTGCCTGAAGGCATGGTTGGAGTAGGAGGATCTCACTGCTCTAGGGAACTTTCTGTCTTTGTTTGGATCTTGACTCATTGCTAGCATCAGTTCCCTTTTCTCACCATCTCCATTTCTGCCCTCTCAAGGTTTTCAGGTCTGGTATATGCTCAGCTTTTCCCAGGGAAGGCTTTTGCTACTCTTGCCACTTCTTCCAAAGAGAAGCACTCAGCACAGAGCAAACAGCATCCTTCTACATTTCTCCCCAGCCACATTCTTTCAAAAGATGAGAAAATAAGACCATAGTTCATGGCAATATACTTCCAGACATTAGTGGTTTTCCAGTTACAAGAGCCAGGTTTTCCATGTTGTCTTCAAACCAAAGTTAGGTCTGCTGTGCATTACAGAAGGCTTGCAGTATTGCTGTCCAGACTTTAAAGCCTAGTCACTGATTCCCTTCTCTTTGATCTCATCTGGATTATTTCCATTTCACACAACAGAGATGGGTCAGTCTTTCAGTTGACAGAACTATTGTTTTCTCTTTCACAAGCCAGCTTATCTAGAAAGAGACTTCTATAATGCCTTTGTCTAACAAGTTCTACTGAGTGATTAAGATCTTTTGCTGTGAGCTGAACTAAATGAAAGTTTTCTTTTCACATAATAGCTGTAATGAGAATCCTGCTCTGACATATCACTGTTAGGAGAGTGGTAATTACAAGACTTCTAACAACATCAGCGTTTGAGGCAAATCTATTTCTAAAGAGGAAACAAGGCTAGATGGAACTCTGCTGGAAGTCCTTTTATTTTACATGATGCTGAATATCAAACTACAAAATCGTTTTTGCTCTCATTATTAACTTTTGAAAGAGATGTGCTACTTTCCATTGAGGTTTTTTTTCAAGTCAGTGGGGAAAAAGACAAATGACTTTATCAGCAGAGAAGGAGATGAAAAGAATTAAGGAAAATTTGATGAGGTGTAAACAAAGCAGCAGCTTGAGCTGAAGGGTGAACTGTAAATTGCAATACAGTAGCGAGAAAATGAACAATTTGCAAAAATAGCTTAAACTCTTAAGCACCAAAACAAATAACAGTACATTTTTAAAGCTTATTTATGCAATAAGCTAAAATGGTATTTAAGTGAAGACTGTAAGCAAAATTGCTTCAGCCTGAAAACACAGGGCAGTTTCTTCCTCATGTTGCCTTCACACTGCCTCAGGGTTAACACTACTTATGAGCTCAAGTATTGTGCCAGAGATTATGCAGTACTCTTTTTAGAAAGGTGTAAAAATTGAGCTTACATATTTTAAATGGCTCCATCTAGATTTAGCATTATTAAAACATGATTGGAAACAAAATGCTTGATGTGCTTTTAGTATGTTGTAAATTTTGTTATTTTTTATAGAATGTCAATTGTAATAGCTTAAGTAGATGATTTCCCTTGGTATATGTAGGTGTGCTATTCATTAGAACTGCCAAGGTAAAATAAAATTTGAGTTTGGCTAGACTGGTACAGAAAAGTCTAAGTACTTTTAGAGACAAAAGCATTTTCTACTTCTGTACCAAACAACTTAATTTTCAAGGAAATATGATAAGTCTAGAGAAGAACACAGCCCTGTTAACTTTTATTCATTTTGAAATAAGCTATAGATTCATTCCATGCTGACATTAGGATGATAGCTCTGTTCCCACTGGAAAAGAAAGAAACACTGAAGAATCAAGAACATATTTAAAATGTATTTGTTTTTGGTTTATATGTAACTTTAATTCAAAAATTGAAAAAATAATTCCCATTTACAATGAGGTATCTATGATTTCAGTGAGCAGAAGAAATTACAGAACTGTCATTTTTGTGATGTGGTATCTTGACATGCTGACTTTCAAAAGGTTCAATATCCTAACAGTTGAAAACTTTCATAGGAATACAAAGTGCAGTTGAACAGACAGTTGCTTTTTTTTGTTGTTGTTCAAATTGAATTTTTACAGCTACATGTTCCAGAGTCACATTACTCTTTTTTTTCCAAGATAAGCCTACGCATGTGTCTGTTGCAAGAGGATCATAATTTTGATAATGCATTCCAGATGCAGAAACATCAAAAGCAACTTTATAAAAATATTCAGATTTCCCTTTAAAAACACTTCTCCAACTTAAACCATTAAATATTCTTTTTTTTTCTTCTTGGTGTAGCATGTTAAAATATTTCCTAGAACTTGGGGAATGCTCTGAATACTTCAGAATATATCACGTGTTGAAAATAGGAACAGTAGAAATTGCTATCAGTATACCAGTTTTAAATGGTATTTAGGCATATTATTTATACCAGAATCTAAGAAATACTTATACTATAAAGTAAATTTAAAAAATCAGAAGTTCTACAGATGAGATTGAAAATAGTGAGTGTGACTCCGTTTATTTCCACATTTGATTTTCAATATACTGGGGTTCAGAAAAGAGTTTTGCAATATCCACTGAAGGAAAATAAAAGATTGTAAAGCCCAGAGTTAAATTAAGACTTCACAGCTCATGAGTTCTCTAAACCTTAACTAAAAATAATAAGACATTATTATTCATGTTTCCTGACTATTTTGGCTCCATGAGATTTTTAAAATATTTTTTGTTCACTGACAATTACTTTTTTCTCTTTAATATATAGAAAGATGGATCACTAAGGGTGCTTCAGAGAATAAGATATGCTGCTATTCAAATATCCATATAGAACATGTGATAGTGTGTCTCACTCCACTATCAAGACAAAGTAATTTGAAAAGACAGTATTTCTGCACACTGTTTGGCATCTTAAGGTATTTAGAGTTGCTATAATGTTGCAGAATAGTTGAAGTTATGCAATTAATTAGCAGCTGAATTAAGAAGAGTATTTTTTCTTGTGAGTGCAAGGACCTGGAGAAGTCTGGTCAGTCTGGTAATAATTCATGTAATTCCAGCTCAGAGAAAACGTTACAGTTTTCAAAAAAGAAGAATGGAAGAATGGAAAAGCAGAACGATCTTGTAAAAGATATTTAACAGCTCTTTTCAACTGTGTCAAGAAGAGCTGGGACTCTAGCCCACATGAACAATCTAGGTTTTCAAACTCAGAACAGTTGTATGTAACCCTCGGAAGCAGTTGCAATGTGTTAGTAGTTAAGAGTACATTCAGTGGCGGTGGCAACTAATGGGATAACTGTTAAGGTGATGAGAGTTCTAACTCCATGTCAAGTCATAGCCAGTCACAAGATGTTCACCTTTGTATCTATTTTCTCAAAGCACATCTCAGTTCCCTAAACCAGGATCCTAAGCTTGTGCTTTATCTTGCCCTCACGTTTCTACTGCACTACCACCACCAACACCACCCCAACTCCTAATTCCAAGCCCTGTCCCAGTTCCTCATTCTTGCATTTCACCTGGCGCCTTTTCCAAGGACCCACCCTGTCTTTGGTAGTATGTCTTATTAGGGTGGAGAGAAGATAATTCAATTATCTACATTTCAGAAAACTTCCTCAAGAAGTGAGAGCTATGATTCTTTGTTCAAGATTGTACTTAGTTTCTTATGAAAAGCAAAAAAGTCTTAGGCTACACATTAATCTGATGGTTTGCAGAGGGGCACACTTTCCCTGTATATATGTTCATATAACACTGTGATGAAAATCATTCAAACATTACTGAGAAAAACTGATTTTTCAATCTAACACTTGAGGCATTCAGCTAGGAGGGCACAATTATGACCATAGTTTCTGCTCATAAGGTTGAATTTTACTCAAAAAATTGAATATTTAAGTATAGATAGAGCTTTAGAAACAAGTATCAGAATTGCCTTCCACAGGCAGTGAAAAAGTCACATTACTTTTGTCTCTATATACTCTGCAACATCAGTTCTACTCTCACACAGCAGCACAGTTTGAAGAACAGTACAGTCTATATACTGATGATAGGGTGCTTTCAAGAGTAGGCTGGATCTGTGTTAGATTTTTCATTGAACTGAACTCCTACTCTTAGATAAATTCTCTCAGGTATTACATAAAAGATAGACAGTGGTACTGCGACAGCCTTTTAGGAAAAAAATAAAAAGCAACTACAGCATCATTTTATAGGCCTGAATGCATTTGAATGTCTCATAGATCACTTATCATAGTGGGCTTCTCAGGATGCTTGAGCAGAAGAATGCCAAATTCTTAAACTCATAACAGGCCACTACAGGATGTAGAGAAAGACTTTTTCAGTACTTTTGCACAGGCACAGAGAATGAATTCAAGACACTATGGGAAATGTAACATTTTATCTTAGATACTTCCGAACCAGGTCAACAAATTCCATTTCATTCCTGTTTTACATAAGTAAAAATGAGATCTGCAAAGGTGTTCAGAAGTCCAATATCTTATTGGGAGCTTTAACTCCTGATATCCATGATTTCAGTTGAAACTGTGATGTATATGCATATAGGAGAGTACAAAGAAGTTGTTAGGATGTGCAGGGAGAAAATTAGAATGGCAAAAGCCCAGCTTGAACTCAGCTTGGCTGTTGGGGTAAAAGAGAATAAATTCTATTTTACAAATATATTAACAAAAAGAGGAGTTCTAAGGAGAATTTTTATCCTTTATTGGATGCGGCTGGGAACGTGAGCACGAGGATAAGGGAAAGACTGAGGTTTTCAATACCTTCTTTATATCTGTTGCTAAAAGTCAGACTGGTTATTCTTGGGGTACTCTAATCCCTGATCTGGAAGTCTCAGATGAGGAGGAGAATAAATCCCCCATGATTCAGGTGGAAACAGTTAGAGACCTAGTACTCCACTTGGACTGCCACAAGTCTATGGGGCCAAATGGTATCCAAGTGAGGGCACTGAGGGAGCTGACAGAGGTGATAGTCAAGCCATTTTCCATCATCTATCAGCATTCCTGGTCAGAAGGAGAGGTCCCAGAGGACTACAGGCTTGCCAATGTGCACCAATTTACAAAAAGTGTTGTAAGGAGGATCTGAGGAAGTACAGGTCCATCATCCCAACCTTGGTGCCAGGTAGGTTTATGGAGCAGATCACCTTGAGCGAGATCACATGGCATGTGTGGGACAACTGGGGAACCAGGCCTAGACAGAATGGGTTCATTAAAGGCAGGTATTGCCTAGCTAACCTCAACTCCTATGATAGAGTGACCTGCCTGGTGGATGATTTGACCTAGTCTACCTAGACTTCATCAAAGTCTATGATGCTGTCTCCCACGGTATTCTCCTGGAGAATCTGGCAGCCCATGGCTTAGACAGGTACACTCTTTGCTGGGTAAAGAAATGGCTGTATGATCGGGCACAGAGAGTGGTGGTGAATGGAGTTAGTTTGGACATCAGGA
Organism: Tragopan temminckii; assembly: GCA_028571105.1. Lineage (NCBI taxonomy): Eukaryota > Metazoa > Chordata > Aves > Galliformes > Phasianidae > Tragopan > Tragopan temminckii. Next base: position 100,510,625 of record JAOWBP010000001.1, on the reverse strand, counting down.
AAAACTTCTTTCCAGAAAGGGTTGTTAAGCACTGGAATAGGCTCCCCAGGGAGGTGGTTGAGTCACCATCCCTGGACGTGCTTAAATACCATTTGGATGTGGTGCTCAGGGACGTGATTTAGCAGAGGGTTGTTAGGGTAGCACGGTTAGGTTGTGATTGGACTTGATCTTTAAGGTCCTTTCCAACCTGAGCAATTCTGTGATTATATTTTATGATTCTGTGAATGGAGTTAAATTCAGCTGGTGACCGGTCATGAGAGGTGTTCCCCAGGGGTCGGTATTGAAGTCTGTCTATTCAGTATCTTTATTGATGACTGGGATGAGGGCATTGAGTGCATCCTCGGTAAGTCTGCAGATGACGCTGAGTTGGGAGGAAGTGCTTAAAGGAAGGAAGGCCCCACAGAGAGAACTGAACAAATTCTGCCTCTGGGCTGAGGCCATTGGGATGAAGTTCAACAAGACCAACTGCCAGGTCCTGCACTTTGGCCACTACAACCCTAAGCAACGCTGCTAGCTTGAGGCAGAGTGGCTGGAAGACTGTGTAGAAGTAACAGATCCAGGGGTGTTGGTCGATGCTCACCAGCAGTGTGCTCAGGCCAAGAATGCCTTCTATTTCATGCTGTTGGCCCACAGTGTCAGCGGCAGATGTTAATGGTATGAAAGTAGAGGCCGAACTTTCCTCCAATATCTCGTTACATTTCCTTACTGTGCAACAGATGGCTACAGAGAGGCAGTGTTATACAGTGGTATCTGACATTGAAGTGTGTATGGAACAAAGGTGTGCAACTAAATTCCTCCGTGTGGAAAAAATGGCACCCATTAGCATTTATCGATGCTTGCTGAACATCTGTGGAGACCAAACAATGGATGTGAGCACAATAAGGTGGTGAGTGGTGCATTTCAGCAGTGGCAACAGCAACAGTGTGTCATTTCCACTGGTGCAGATTTTTACGAATGTGGATTCTGGCTCTTGTTCTTTGCTCATGAAAATGCATGGCTACTGGTGGAGATTGCTGAAAAATATTGTTTTGTAGCTGAGCATTTGCTCTATCAAATAGTGTTATTGTGCTCTTTGTATCTGTTGTAGTTTCCATGGAAGTAAATAGAAGGCATTAATTTTTGAGCAAGTTAGTTCTGTTCTGGGCAACATCATAAAACAAATCCTCCTAGAAAATATGCTAAAGCACACAGAAAACAGAGAGGGGATTGGAGACAGTCAACGTGATTTCACTAACAGCGAATTGTACCTGGTGGCCTTCCACGATAGGATTCAGCATTTGTTTCATAAAAGAAGAGCAACAAATATCATCTACCTGTTTTTGTGCAAAGCATCTGAAACTGTCTTACGTGTCTCTAAATTGGAGAGGTATGGATTTGATGGATGGACCACTCAGTGAATAAGGAATTGGCTGGGTGGTTGCAGTTAAAGAGTTGTGGTCAAAAGATCAATATGCAGGGGAATTCCAGTAATTAGTGGTGTTCCTCAGGGTTCTGCATCAGAACTGGCACTACTTAGCAGCATTATTGGTAACATGGACAGTGGTATTGAGTGCACTCTTGGAAAGTTTGCAAAGGACACCAAGCTGAGTGGCACAGTTGATGCAGAGAAAGGAATGGATGCAATCCAGAGGGACCTTGACAGGCTTGAGAGGTAGGCCCGTACAAATCTCATGAAGTTCAACAGAGTCAAGCGCAAGGTCCTGCATCTGGGACAAAGCAATCTCAACCATTAATTCAGTTTGAATGATGAGTGAAGTGACAGCTCTGTGAAGAAGGCCTTCGGGGTACTGGTGGATGAAATACTGAATATGAGCTGTCATCATAAGCAGTGTAGCTGCTTCTTATCAAGGCAGCTGATTCTTTCCCTCTAACCTTCTCCTGTGAGGCCTCACTTCAAGTACTGCATTCAGTTCTGGAGGCCTGAAGCACAAGAAGGAAGTGAAACTATTGGAGCAGCTCCAGAGGAAGATGATCAGAGGACTCAAGTACCTATCCTATGAAGACTGGCTGAGGAAGCTGGAATTGCTGAGCATGGAGAAGAGAAGGCTCTGAGGAGATTATGTCATGGCCTTCCAGTACTTGAGGGGTCTGACAGGAAACATGAGGAGAGACTTTACTTGGGAGAGTGGTAATAGGACAAGGTGTGAATAGTTTTAAACTAAAGGAGGGGAGATTTAGATTAGGTGTTAGGAAATAATTTTTAGTCTGATGATGATGAGGCACTGGCACAGCTTCTCAGAGAAGCTGTGGCGTCCCATCCCTGAAGGTACTCAAGAACAGGTTGGATGGGGCTCTGGGCAGCCAGAGCTGGTGGGGGGCAACCCGGCCCATGGCAGGGGGGTGGAACTGGGTGGGCTTTAAGGCCTCTTCCCAACAAAGACATTCTATGATTCTATAATGTATAGGGTTAGGATACTTAAATACTTAAGCTTGTTCCTTCTGACTTTTTATTATTATTATTATTTTCTTTCATAGTTGTTTAAACATGAATAACAGTGTTTCTTAGGAATAAATTACTGTATTTTGAAAATTTTCAGGTTTAAATTCCCTCATTAATATGGGATTTTATATTTTCAGATTACAGTGTAAAGGACGTTTTAATAAGCGACGGTTTTATTTCTGTCTCCAAAAAGCTGCTGAATCTTTCTGTACATCACTAGACAGTTCAGCATTTGGAGACTTCACATCAAAGTCTGACAGTGCAACAGCAAAAGAAAGTTTAGAGGGAAACATATTTTATCTTGTCCAAAAGACTGAATCCAACTGAAGCTGATGGACATTGTCAAGAAAACAACTGGAGTATAACACTCTTCTCTCTGTCCATATATCTTGCCTTTTTGTAATAGCCAGCTAGTTCAAACAGCTATCAATGCTTTTCTACTGCCTGCAGTCAGGCTAAGGCCTTGAAAGCAGCCAGACACTTTCTCCCTTCACTACCTCAGCTGTGCAGCACAGACAAGACTGAAACTGCTATTTGGCAGTGAATTAGAGATACGATTCAGAACAAAATGGGAAGATCAGTACATGTTTGCCAGTTTTTCAGAGCTCTTTTTCTGAGAAAAGCTCTTTCAAGTGTCAAGTAGGTGAAATCACATAAAGATATTTTGCTTTTTACTCAGGGGGTCAAGTATTTTAATATGGGCTTGTCTTTGGAGTTAATTTAGTGTAACACATGCTCTTTTTACCCCCCTTTCTTCCAGCACTCCAGTTCCTGAAATATAAATGATGATGCATGCAGCACAAATAACTGGTTACCATAGGAACAACTGTGATAGTAATCCCCAAAGCATTTTTTTTTCTTTTTCTCTCTCTTTTTTTTTTTTTTTTTTTTTTTTTTTTTAATGTCATACTTTGCACTTACATCAAGCTTCTAACCTTCTTTCATTTGCAAATAATTCTGGAAAAAAATGCTCTCATTTAACATAATTTTTTATATAAAATAAACTTTTTCAATAAATATATCCAAATTTTCATTTTGTTGGCTCCAGCCTCCTGGCCTTGTTGAATTTTTACTAATAGAAAGAAGAGCATTAAGAACATTTTCCTGGAGAGGAATTTGCTATCCATGACATTGAAAATGACAAACATGATAAACATGTATGATAAACATTACAACTTTACATGTGAAAGACAAGCCACGTTCTGAATAGTCATGAGTAGCTGTCACACCACAATATGAGGAGCATCTCAATCAGCAGCTTAAAACCAGGGAACTGTCTATGGAGTTGAATATAGTCTTCAGTGTTTTGGAAACAGTGGTGACATCAGAATATTGCAAAGTTTGTTCCAGGTAGGTCCCATGAATGCTCACACAGGAACAGAAAGAATACTGTATACAAGTCTCCCAGGACTTACTGACATAATACAAGGCTGAAGGGGACAGTTTCCTGGATTGTATCATTACCGGTGACAAGATGTGGTGTCACCACAAGCCAAAGTCAAAACATCTGTCCATCAAGCAACAATGTGTGAATTTCCAATTGAAGAAAAAGTTCAAGACGTAGTCACAGCACGTATAGTGATATGCACTTTCAGAATAGGAAATGAGTGACCCTTCAGGATTTCCTGCAACCTGCACCTATGACCTGCAACCACCAACTATGCCCACTATGTAGCAATGCCAACAGCTCAAATTTCCAAAGTCAGGCCAGAGAAGACAATCTTTCTGTTGTAACGCAATAATGCCAGGCCCCATACCTGTCTAAAGACCTTGGAACGCATTGCCAATCTTGGCTGGACTGTACTACCACACCCACAGATATGTACAGATTTAGTACCTTTTGATTTCTATTCTGGTCAATGAGAGATGGACTTTGTGGGAAATATTTTCCTAGAAATGATGCCATCATAGCAGCTGTGAAACAGTGGATCATCTCTGCTGGTGCTTTTTCTAGATCTGGTGAAAATGCATAGCCAGTGGTAGTGACTACATTGGAAAATAGTATTTTTTTAGCTGAGAATTTACTCTATCAAATGGTGTTATTGTGCACTTTGTATCTGATCCCATGGAAATAACAGGAGACATTACTTTTGGGGCAACCTACATAGGTCTGCATAGGTACTTTTTATGACGATCAGAATCTGTGTTTCAGATATATGTCAATGAATGTCAATTGCCATACCCTATAGGTAAGTGTATGGCAAAATAATCAGGGAGAAACTATTGCCTTGGAAAAACTATTCCTTTGTGTTCCCATGGCAGTGGAGGTATCCCTATTTTGCAACGACATTTAAATTTCTTGAGCAGTGATTATGGACCCTGGAAGAATGAACTACACCATCTGTAAAACGGAAATGTGACTAAAGCGTATTGTCAAATGCTCTGTTATGTCTTTTTTTGCCTATGAGCTGCTCCACATTTCAGACATACATTTACCATCTTCATCAGTGAGGCCGTTTCAAACGTTTTATATCAAAGTCATTTAAAGGCTTCTATCTTTAATCTGTCTTCAATAGGAGAGCACATAGGTGTAGAAGAAACACGAGGTAATGCTATATGGGGCTTCCTTGGAAAACAGGAAATTTGTTTAAAAACAAAAGGTTGTTTTCTTATTGTTCTTGTTTGGTTTGTTTTGATGCTTTAAAAATTTACAGAGGAATTAAGAATAGTTATAAAATAGCCATTGACTGAAAATGATAACCATGTGTGATGGGCAAGTATCTGCCTAATTCTCTGTATTTGAATTGGTAGTTCTACATTCATTACCTAAAAGGGGCTTATAAAGATTGTGCAGGTAAATAGTGATAGGACATAGGGAAAATGGTTTTAAACTAAAGAGAGGAAGTTGTATTAGATGTTAGAAGTTTTGTATTAGGAGAGTATAAAGGCATTTGAATACGTAGCTCAGAGAAGGTGTGGATACCCCACTCCTAGAGGTTGGATGGAGCCCTGATCTAGAGGCTGTCCATGCTGGATGTCCATGTTGGGATGGAACTAGACTATCCTTATGTTTCCTTCCAACGCAAGACATTCTACGATTTTATGACATATCCTACGTCTCACGTGAGTGCTGGGCTGTTGGGATACACCTGTACTACAGCCGCAGAAGGTCATATTACATTTTCAGTTGCTCTGAGGCTGCTACTAGCAGTGATCTATCTGAATTCACATGAGATGTACATTATACTGTGCAGTCAGCAAAGTACCAGAAGCACAAACCTACAAGTTGTGATTAGTTGAAATTTTGTAATAAAAGAACATATTTTGGAGAAAAGTCCTTGAGAAAACTCCTTCAATTCTCTTTCAAGGCCCGCTTCTTTACTTGCACAGCAAAAATCAGAGGTATCATTCTGTCTACATACTTAAAACAAATACTTGGTGCTACAAACTTCTACTTTGTCAGAACCTAAAGTTCCTCTTGGGCAGCAGCACTGTAAGACTTTACTTCAGCTGAGAACAGATAGAGAGGTCTCTGTTCAACAACCTGGCCCTTCTGAAGTGATACGTCATGTAATTTAAGTTTGGTGTCTACTGAGACTTTCGTATTGAATGAAATTTTTGAGCTGATGTGAGGTTTTAGCTTTTTTTTTCCATGTATACCATTTAATTTAGTGGAAATTTCTTTTTTCATTATTTATCATATATAATTTAAATATAGTAACCATTTGACATTAATTAGATGGTAGTTTTAAAGAAACTGATGTAATTTCTTAGATTTGGACATTTAACTGCAGTGAAATTAGTGGGTAATCATGTTTAGGGATAAAAATGATATAAAACACTAATTAATTTACACACACGTTTCTTCATTAATATGAGGCCTGCTCCAAAAGTAATGCCTCCTATTTTATTACATTGGCCCATGATATCAGAGGTGGGTATTGGTGGTCTGACAGTAGAGGTTGAACATTCCTGACAGTATTCCATTATGCTTTATTGCTGCGTGACAGAAGAGAGAGAACAGAACCTTCTCTAAGGTGTCCAAATGACATGACCTTCTGGAAAAAAAAGAAGAAAAAAGAAAAAAAAAAAAAACACAAAAAAAGAAAAAAGCTGGCTTTGTTCTTCCTTTAGGACCACTTTAGGACATTATGCTTACAATCTTTAGTAGATGTGTCTAATGCTGCAAAGGTTGGGTTGCAAGTAAAGTGCTGCTTTGCTGTTTAGGTGGTTGTGGTTGAGCTGCATAGGTTGTTCTCCTTACGTTGTGTCATAGTATCACTAAGGTGGGCAGGGAAGGCATTTATGCTATCATTTTAGGCACAACTTAAGGAAAGTTATGCCTAAGTAGCAACCTCTAACAGCAGCAGGTTGTGAGAGATGCAGTTCGATGTGTGGAATGTTAACGGGACGAAGAACTGAGGATGTCATGAGCTTCCAAACTAGCAAGCTGGTTATGGCAGATCAGAAGTGCTCAGTACAGCAAATTCACAAAATTAAAAGCGTTAGCTTCTGTTTACTGCAGTAGTACTGTTTCTGCTGTCCCCAGGTAACACTGAATCAATTAGATGAATAATAGGTGTCATGGTTTTATGACTTTTGGTGATCAGTATTCCACATCATAACATCATATAATGTACTGGGGGTTTGAC
>JAOWBP010000001.1:100485330-100503493 GCA_028571105.1 Tragopan temminckii | reverse complement strand
AGGTTAAACAGTCTTGTTTCTGGGGAACCTTGATTTTAATTTATTGCCAATTAACAAAAATTCATAATCACTCAGTTAGCCTTAAGACAACATACAGAACTCAAAAAATCTCTTCCCCCCCAAGCTCAGCATTGGCATCACCTCTCATATGCCCTGCCAATTCTCAGCTTTGCCTGTGATTTACTGGCACTTCCATCAGTTCCTCTGGGCACCCTGGTTGAGGGGAAGCCTAGGAGATGGGTCTAGTGTGTAATGATATATTTCTGCTGTTTCTAGATAGTTTCTCTATGCTTTTGGCTTCTCCCTTATATTTTTCTTCCCTAATGTGGTTATGGTTGTCCAGCTACATCTCTCCCTCAGGTCCCACTCAGATCACAGACTTCAGGGATAGCTCTCCTTACAGGTACTTCAGCACAGCACACTGTCCCCTTCCTGCATCTCCCCCACTTTTACTACCCCTGTGGTTGCTGCATGGCCTCACCTTTGCCTGCCCAACCCTGCACATATCTAAGATCCAGCTGCAGCTGGCATGGGGCTACTTGTGGCCTCCTCATGCACTGGTGCTTACAACCACTCAGTCTCCTATAAGCAGGTATGCACATAATGTATTACTCTGTGTAGTTTAGCTGCTGTACTAGCATATCCGTTTTATTCTGCCATCTGTATTTTTACAGAGCAATGGGGAACAGGAAAATAATATCCCTGAAGCATGATAATACCTACAAACTCAGATACCAGAAATACTTTCAAGCATACATTTGGAATACATAACATTCCAGAACAATGATGTGTTTAAAAAGAATGAATCATCTATCATCATTTTATACTCTGGAAGTGTAGTCCTCATGCTTGCTCATCACCTCCTGTAAACGGGTGCCTCACTTTAACACTGCTACTCCCACTGCATCAATCCACTGGTCTGCATCTGGAAGATCTCATAAGTGTGCACACTGTTGGTAAAACTGCATAATTTACAAAATTGCCCAGCACAGTACTTTTAAGTCAATATTTGGTTCTAACAGAAAAAAAGGTAACATTTAAAATCTTTATTATACTGTAACTATAAAAGTCAGTTACCAGATCATTTGATATTGATGCATTTTTTGTGGTTTTTTTTTTAATGATTTTTTTCTTTTTTGTGTCATACAAAGGATGCTGAAAGAGATACACGGATTTTGGCTGTCACAGAGCAGCTTTCCTTAATGACTCCCACAGCGCAGTGTACTAGGCTTATATTGAGCCTAGCTGAATGCCATAAGTACAACATAAATTTCAGCTAGTTTCTTTCTAGGAATGTGTTTTGTTCTTTTTAACATACAATACAACTTGGAATCAAAAAGCTTTATTTATTTTTTGGCTAATGCAAATAATAATAAATAATGCAAAATAAAATGAATACATGGGGACACATCAAAACTACAGAAATACCCTTCTGTTGTTTCCCCCCTTACATGTTCTAGTGAGTGAAGTGTGGTATAATTAAGTATTTTTCTTTCTGCTTTATGATTTAAATGATACTTTTTATGAAATTTTTAAGGATACCTTGCTGTCCTCAGCTACGGGCCTCACTAATCTCTCCTCTGAGGTGCCTTTCCCAGTCTGCTGCACTTCTCCAAGATTCCTCTGCAAAATCCACATCTATGATAACAATCTTCAGAAGTACATTAAATCATACAGATTTTACCAAATACATTCACTTGGCAGTCACTGTTTACTGAGTGCAGAATTTTTAGGACTGTTGATGTCTTCAAAGTGTTTCTAATCTCAGTAGACTTTGCCTGGCTCCTCTTCACCTTAGCAAATAGAAGGATGAAAAGAAGGGTTTTTGACTTGCAGTGAATATAATTTTTCTATGAGATGTTTAAAAATACTAAGCTTGTCATTATATTTGTACTGCTCAGTAATATCTTAAAACTGGTGAACACTAATGTAAGCATTCTGGAAGAGCAACATCAAAATACAATTACAGCATATTTTAAGGATGTCTAGTATTATTAGGCCTTGTTTGGTTAAGTTTGTAGCAAAAACAGGATAAGTGAGAGGGCAAAACCGCTGACACAAGGTTTTAGACTAGAATTTGAATTTCCAGTGGGACTTGAATACTACTACTTTGTAGAAGTAAAACTCCACAGTCACACACCCTCAGAAAAACTGAGTTTGATCTTTGCTTCTACATCTCCATCTTCACAGCTATTTAGGACTCTATCCTTTTTGACTTTGTTTTTTTTTTTGGTCTTTTTTTTTTGCGGTGGCTCTGAAATGAATCAAGAAGGTTGTACTCTGTATGGCTTCTGCAGTATTTTCTGGGAAGCACAGTGACATGGGATTAGTAGGTTATAAACAGATTAAACACATTCATAAAGCTATCACAATATGACTTTTGGGTATGTTTCTTAACTCTTCAATGATGAGATCAGTTGTAAATTGACAGCAGAAGAGATAATGTGATAATCTTCCTGTAGCAAGTATAAGCTTTTGCACCCACTGTTTTGGAAGTGCATCTGCTATAACTCTGATATGTTTTCTCTCATGAATATAAATAAGAATGATAGGCATTTTTCTCTTGATTCATTTCCATTATATATCTGTGGGTAGTATCACAGTCCCTCTCCATGGAAATGTCTGTGATACTATAGACAGTGAGCTGTGACATCACTATGTGAATCAATCAGAAGGAGTATTTTTAAATAGGAAATAAACTTCTATTAAAGAATTTACTAAATTATAGTGAGAAATTCAGTAGATCTATGTAGAAGTGTTCAAGGGCTTATCTTCTTTCAAGAAGAAAGTTAAGTATATTTTAAGTTCAGTGAAGTATGATAACCACTCTTTCCATGTCCAATCTCATCAAACTGATGGTATAGCAAACTTAAATAGCTTTATAGCTACAGTACTATATGTTGCAGTTCATACAAAAATATAAATGCCTCAACAGATAAAATTCAGTGTTAGAGTGAACAAAAACAGTGATTTAATTCCTTATACTATTGTCCTTATTGATGTAGCTTCTGACATAATTAGTTAGATTATATACACAATGAAAAAAAAAAAAATGTGAGAGGGGAAGGTAATTTGCTGTAAGGGATAAATATTCCACAGAATATCTGATCTTAGAAGAGACCTCTGAAAGTCATTTGGCCCAACCCTGCTTGAAAATATTATTTATATATATATCTACCCAGATCAGGCTGTTCAGGACCTATGTGGCTTTTGAAGGAGGGAAACTTCACAGCCCCTCAGGGCAACTTGTGCCAATGCTTAGACAATCTGTTGTAGTGTTCAGTTCACCTATTTAAGGTACTTTCAGTTTCACCTTTGCCATATAGCATTCTCTTTTCTGATTTTGTTCACTGTTCTTTTCATCTCCCAAATTAGAAAAGAAATTTACATCCCACAAATAAATGATTTTCCCCATAATTTTCTGAATATCAGCAGACTCTTCTACAAACACTGGCTACATACTCTTATCACCTAGTTGGCTACAGCATTCTTCAGAAAGTAGCATTTTATCCTGAGGGCTTTTTAGAATTGGATAAAAATGCCCAATGCTCCACTATCATATCTTGAATTCATTACAGTCTTTCACATAGTAAACTTTTTAAGTCTTTGTACTTGAAACATGAAACACTCATCAGCTCTGTTTAGCAGCTTCTACGTCAAAGACTTTTTTTTTTATTATTTTTAAACTGAGATTTGGGTAAATAATTAGCCTAGACTTGGTAACAGAACTGATCAAATCTACTTGAAATTCTAACCCCCAGTCGTTCACCAGGATGCCCGTAGTTATTCATAGATGCTTTTTAATCAGTATCAGTTACCGGAGTACACAAAACATCCCCAAAGAGAATTATTGTGTTGCCTTTTTCTTATAGCTGCACCCTCCAGCTTATTTCAGGAAACTGAAAAAAGACATGCAAGTGTATAACTGATGGAAATACTGACAGGTTCCTTAATCCCTTATGTTAGTTGCTTATAGCTCTAGAAAGTTATTGAACTGCCACAGAGATACGCAAAGAATTGTATTTTCAAAATTGTTTTGAATTCATTGAATCGTCATCTTTCCTGTTCCCAACAATTCAAGGAGAAAGAATCCTGAAGAACTGTAAAGTCAATATAATTTGTACCAGAGTGTCACTAAGTATAACTATTGCAATGTGTTTAAAAGCAGTAAGACGTAGCCTGAAAATATTCTTGTAAGTATACCACATCAGTATTAGTTTAAACTGCATAGAAGATATTCTCCTAACAGGTGGGAAATGGTTTTCAGGGATTATAGAATGCTACTGTGGTATACATATGTGGGATTTTCACTGCTGAAGAGAGCTTTTCCTTAGAGAATGAGCATATGGTGATAAGGATCACCTCTAAAATAACAAGAGATATATGAGATTTGCTGATCATATTAAACACACAGAAACACCTGCTGAACATTATACTGGGAGTCTTACAGAAGACATCCTATTAAGAGTTAGTGGTCTTGAGCAGGCCATTCATTCTCTATTGATTCTTGTACTTATTACTTGAGAAATCCCTCTGCCAGTGATATAATCTATAGTTTAGAATAACTTAAGGAAAAGTGTATAGTCTGTGGATCAAGGGGTACAATATAGTGATCCTGACTGGGAGATCATTGTACATTGATGAATTAGTGATCCACTTATCAGTGAGCCCAAGTAAGTGCAGGACTTGGTTGTACTATGCTGTACATGTATCTCTGCTTTCACACTATGCTGCTCTACATGTATTTATTGGCTGTAAGAGAGGCTCAGGACAGGTCATTATAACAGAACCTGCAGATGGCCCCCACTTGATACTGGGGAACATGACATCTGCATGGTCTTCATTTGAAAAAGTGCAAAGAAACTATTGAGTAGTTACCCATTATGAGTAGAGTTGTTTTCTAGTAAGAAAGTTACCTAATTGCTTGGCTAAACAAGGAGAAGCTTCCCTCCGTGGAGAGAATCTACACAGCATGGCATGGGAAAATCCATCCACCTAGAATGTTACCACAGACTCCAAGTCTTCCTACATCCCTATTCAGATCCCCCGCACTGTGTCCAGCCTCTAGCTCAGACATGGCATCTTTGTCTCCTCCTAACTTGCTGATTTGTCCAGCCCAAAATTTGATAGCTAATAACATAGACACACATATACACAAACTAGAGAGAGAAGTCACAGAAGAACTTGTTAAGGATGAGTTTTAATAAGAAAATAAAACAGTCAGCAGTAGGCATCATGACTATCTGTACCATTTTGTTCTTCCTCTTAGTTTCCACTTCTCATTCATCCTCTGTCTACTTCAATCCTTCTCTTCACCTACCTTTATCTCCTCCCAAGTACACAGTCCACCTGTAAGTTAATAGTCAAAACTTTGCCATATCCATAAGCTTAAGTAGTACTCCTAATATAATAGTATAGATAGTTAGATGATACAAGCAATAAAGTTACCAAATCAAACTCACAGGCTAGGATTGCTACAGCTATGCTGGCTTTACATGTTGTCACTAACCAAGAGGTCTCCAGTTCTATCAGTTCTCTCTAAGGTTTAGCTGGCTCTCTCCTTATTTCCCCTTAACCTCCAGTAGTTTTTCATAGGACTACCCACAATAACTACTTTATTTAATCAAACCAGATGCTCATCATTAGCCCATTGTAATGCAATGGAAAGTGCAGCAATGACAGCAGAGCAGCAAAGTCCTAGGCTGCAGTAAGTGAAGACTTGCTCCAATGCAACAGCTATAGGCACAAAAATAAAAGAAGAAAACTGCTTACCTTCAAAAGGCCTCAGGTACACAAAGATGTCTAGCAAGATATCTTTGCCTCCACTGCCAAACCTTAAATGAGATCTGGGAAGAGGTGGACCCTGGCTCCACCCCTTCTGGTCAATCAGACGCACTGCTTGCACCTGAGCTCCCCTGGGTTGGCCCTGCCTTCCCACCAGGTGCTCAATCACTACTTCAAACCATGACTTAGCATTACTGCTTCAGCTATGTACCTTAACAAACTGGATACTGATATTGTAGTACTCTGCTTAATTTTAACTCTGAGAAAGTGTTTTAGAAATTAGTTATTTCTATCATTTGATAAATAACTGCTTTTTTTTTAATATTTCATTTTTATGAAGTGAAATCTTCATTTTTTGACTTGTAGGGTTCTATTCCATTAAGTCTACAATACTAACTCACTGCTAACATGAAGTGCATAAAATGTTTGTATACGTGCATATACGATTAATTTTGTATTGTCTTACAAATGAACTTTGACTAATAGATCTTCATCTTTGAATCTTTATCTTTGATCAAAATAAATTACTGTATATATATGTGTGCAATGGTTGCTCTGAAAATAATGCCTTCTATTTTATTATTTTCTCCCATGATATCAGAGGTGGATGTTGGTGGTGTGGTGGTAGAAGCTGAACTTTCCCACCAATATTCCATTACAACTTGCTGCTGTGTGACAGATGGCAGCAGAGAGGAAGTCTGAAAAAATGGCATCTGACATGGAAGTGCATATGAAGCAAAGGTGTGGAACTGAATTCCTCCCTTTGGAAAAAATGGTGCCCACTGACATTTGCTGACACTTGCTGAATGTTTGTGGAGACCAAATAGTGGATGTGAGTACAATGAGGTGATGAGTGATGTGTTTCAGTACTGGCAACAAGAACATGAAAGACAAACCATGTTCCAGATTGCCATGCGCAGCAGTCACCTCTGCTGGTGCAGATTTTTATGAGCATGGCATACAGGCTCTTGTTCATCACTGACAAAAATAGCTCATGGTGGTTAAAAAATGTTGGTTTTTAGCTGAGAATTTGCTCTATCAAAGAGTGTTATTGTACTCTGTTCTCTTTCTATATTCATTACTGACATTTACATGAAATTTCATATCTTTATGTTATTTTCCAGAGGGCGGTGGGCATGGAATGGGTTACCCAAGGAAGTGGTCATGGCCCCAAGTGCCAGAGTTCAAGGGCCATTTGGACAGAGCTCTCAGACATACGGGCTGAATTTTAGGTTATCCTCTGTGGAGGCAGGAGTTGCATTTGATGATTCTTCCAACTTGGGATATTTTCTCATTCTATCCCTTGTGGATCTATTCTAGTTTGGGATATTCTATGATTCTGTGAATTCAAATAAAAACTGTTAGCCACAATAAGAAACATAGAAAAAAAAGAGCTTTAATCAAAAGATGAGCATGGGATAAAAGGGGGAAAACATTTAGAAGAAAGTATGTGAAATTCAAGTTGTTAAGGCCTGATGAAATTATTCCGGCAACACTAAAGGTATGAAGTGGTTTGTGGTCTGAACTGTTAGTGACTAGCACAGACTTCTTGGAATATGAGGATGGTCCCAGAGGACTACAGAAAGCAAATATATTACTTACATTAGAAAAGAGAGAAAATCAGGGTCAGTAAAATTACAGAGCACCAAGTTTGGTTTTCTTTTCAGAAAAAATACATGAATACATTATAAAATAAATTATAAATTTCCAGAGAACAGACCATGGTGGGAAAAAAACTAACAAGATAAAAAATCTCAAACTGAGGTATCTATACCAAATAATAGAAAAACATTTAATATCTTTCTTTGACAGGATAACTGTGCTACAAGGTAAAGAATAATCAGTAGATGGTCTGTCTCTGTACTTCAGAAGTACATACACTGAGATTGTATGTACATTGCCCTGAAAGTAATGCCTCCTATTTATTTCCCTGCAGGGAAATCCCTTCCTTTTCCTGGCTAGCAATGCTAGGTCTTATGCACCCCATGGTACAGCTGGCCCTTTAGACTTCCAGGGCACACTGCTGGCTCAGGTCCAACTTGCCTCATTTCAATCAAAAGTAAGACTTTGAAAATTTTGTACTTTATCTTATTTCTTTTTGTTTTGGAACTGTCTTTCTATAGTGGGTCAAATATGTATGGGATATTAAAGAATAAATATAAGTGGGAACAAACTTGCAGAAGAAATATATATTATAAAGATCACCTTAGCTGATTAATAGCATTGAAATCTTGAGTTACTCAAGTATAACATAGGTTCTATTTAGTGAAAGTGTCCTGAAAATTTATCACAGTGTAGGTGATGTGAGGTAAAGAAAGAAATTCTGAAGGTGGTAATGATGAGCTATCAGGAACACCTGGCAATTATTTTTAGATTTAAAGATTTTTAGAAGCTGATGAGTGTGTTGCTTGCTGTTATAAAGCAAAGTAAAGAAGTAAGCTGTAAAGATATTCTGAAAAGTGAAGCAAAAATGTAGATTCTCTTTTCAGCAACTCATTAAAAAATACTGAAGTTGTTCTGAGAATTTTTCCCTAGATACAGATGAGGAAAAAATAGACCTTGATGTAAGTGAGATTCCCTAGAGTTATCATCACTAACAGAGGTAGAGACAGACCCAGGTATTTGGGGTTATCAATATGTAGAGACAGAGAACTCCTACATTTGTGAGCCATGTGCTGAATCATGACTTTACGCTACGTAGTTTTTGTAACTGCGCTAAAATAGGGCTAAAGTAAGTTGCAGTCATGATGTCCTTCTTTATTATCTTAACTGTTTTGCTGTCACAGTATTCTTCTTTGATTTTTAACAGAACAATACATAAAGACAGTATCACCATTTTCAACTGATTTTAATTTTTAGTTAATGATGCTTATTTTTTTCAACAACGGACCTCTGCAACATGACTAAATTAACTTTTCCAGTCTACTACATATTGGAATTCATCAAAGAAAAAGATTTCTCAATTCATGTTTCTTAAATTGGATCGAGATTTAAATGGTTTCATGATGTTTTAACAGCAAGCAATTGTTCAGTAGTGAATTATACAATCAGGATCAATACCAGCAATAAAATAGAATAGCTGCAGTACTAGAGGGAAGATTTTAAACACCTACAAGTTCATAAACACTTTTATCTTCCCCTAAATTTATTTCAAAAAGTTTTAATCAAACTGAAAAATACACAATTACAATCTTTTCTCTAGCAGAAAATAGGGTCTACCAGTAGGCCCTCTCCCTCTTGGGACTGGGGTTGCTCTACTTGTACATCCCTTCTGTGAGGAGTGGAGAGAGAGCCACATTAAGCCTGCCAAGTTAAACCACAACAGCTTATTTACTACTTATTCTCAGAAAGACTTCTTTGTTTCAAAGTTTGCTATTTATGTTCACATTCACATTTTACCAGGTTATCCAGGGCAATCATTTGCCAAAGGCTGACCACACAAGTACATTCACTTAGAAGTTAGGCCTAAAATGCTGACATCTGAGACGTGATGAAAGAAAGAGAAAAGAGGACTTTTTAGGAGTATTGAAAATCAATTGTATTAATTAAGGAATTAAGAAATGTTTATTTGCAAACATTCAGTACCAAAAACTCAATATTTAGCCTAAGTAACAGTTTATAAAAAGCGTGAATGATTTTGGGCACCATGAAATGCATGAATTTTTCATCTCCTAGCAGGACTTTAGAAAGATGCATGCCTGCTGCAAAGCTGGTTTACACAACCAACTTTTTGGTAAGTTCTATTCCCACCCTGAAAGTAACTGAGAGACCTTTTAAACCCCTGAGTTAAGACACCACGGCTCTCCCAAATGTGTTGTGTAACGAAGTGGAGAAGCAAAACTACCTAGGAAAAGTTGATAAACCTGTCAAATCTATGGAGAAAATAGTCTTAATGGCTAAAAGAACAGCCTTTCTGTTCTTCTGGAATCAAGGTCCACCACTGGGATATTTATTTTTCTTAAACCTGTACTTCCTCTCTGTCCAGAATAAATAACAAGTTCTATCAGAAAGGACAGAAACTGTATCACCAGCCTGTTAAAAGATTTAAATGTCCTCAAAAGGAGTTGGCTTTCCTTTCATCAAAGCATTTATGCTAAACCTCTGTTACATTAATATATAAAATATTAGAACAATATTTTTTCTTGGGAAACTAGAGCTGCAAGACTGTGAGAATAAGTATGCAAGACAGTCTAATGAAATAGATTCCAGGACAGAAATTTTCTAGAAATGGGAAGAAAGTGATTTTAACGCTGCTGTTGCATTTGAACAATGGGATGTGTCTGCTTCATGGTGCACTATGACTTGCCTAGACCAGGCAGGCCAGTAGAGCATTTTGTTCTTTCCCTCTCAGATGCAAAGGATTCTGTGTTGTTAGATGCCCCACAGCAGTCAAGAAATTATTAATGCATATACTCTGGACAGGACCAAGACAATCTGAAAGATTTATAATATTTAGTTTTACAGCATATTGAAAGATTATTTTCTCAACCCAGGACCTATGTTGGTTTTAGTTGTGATTTTCTTAAAGCTTCTTTAATTCACAGTTTTTTTTCAGATTCTTTTGCTTACTTTCAGACCCATACGGATTAATTTCCAGTTGATACAGTCATAATCAGAAGCCAAACAGGCTATCTGAATGCTAATCTTTTTGTACTGCATTGCTCTCCATTGTCTTCATTGTTAACCTAGGTCATTCACGCTGCCAGGGCATTCCTTGCTGACATCACATAGTCTAATTTACCCCCTTTTTCTGTTCTGCTATTGTGTTCATTACTTCTCAGCTAGCCTACTGCACCTAAAATAACTTATCAGCTGTGCTTCTTTACAATTAAGAAAAAAAAAAATCCCTTCTACATCAGTCATGGTCAATAAAGACAGCCTTGTATGAAGTTGACAATTTATTGCTTGTTTATTCCCCCTTGTTTATGAGTATTTATCTCATTACAGTTGTTAAAAAAATAATTTTGTATTTGAATCTTTTGACTCTTAGTCTTCTCTCAAAATGATATTTTGAAACCATCAGGGTTTTTTCAATATTAAATTCTGAGCCCCATAATTACACAGCCCTCCTGATATAACTTAGTGGTTTCTCACAGGGAATATTTCTTTTTATATTTATTGCATATGTAATAGTGTAAACAAACAAACAAAAAAATCACAAATGCTGTAATACTTTTGCCTTTGGAGAAAAAAGTACGTAAAGGAAAAATAGCATAAAATTTTGATTCAAAGTAAAAATTGTGTTTACTTCATTAGATGAGCCCAAACTGCAGTGTCTGGACCCAGTGTTATAAGTATGTAAACATGCCTATTTGTACAGCATTCAAGCAGAAATGCAAAGAGAGCATTACAGAAATCCTGTATTACCAACTAAAAATAAATAAAACAAATGAAAAAAACAACAAAAAATCAAACCCTATAAGAAGAAATTATACTAGGAAGGAAATAACCCCAAGACAACTTACAGTGTTAAATTAAAGTATGCAAAGTGATTCTTCTCTCTAGTGGAAGAACTATGACTCACCAACTTAATGAGTTAGGATGAGTTAGTAACTTAATTGGAGTTAGGATTTCAACACCCTTCCACTTTATCAGAATTACATCTCTTTGTACATTGCCCTTTCCAAACTTTTTAGCATGGAATTAACTGACATTAAGCAAGCATCTGTGCTTCAATAAAGAATATCACTGCCTACCACTGCAGAAAAACTTTTATTTTTTTTTACTGAACACGTAGGCCAAACTGTAGTCTTTGAATGAATGTACAAGAAAACAACATAACCAATGTTGTATATGAATTACCAAAGGTATTACAGTACAATCATGATTTTGACACTCTTCTTAAAAGGTGTATGGGAACTGTTGAGTCACGGCCTGAACTACTGATCACCTGAGGCAAGCACTGAGCCAGCCGTGGGAGCACCAGTGAAGAGAATTCAGCTGTGTGACTGCAAGGGGTGGAGCCTAGATCCACCTCTTCTGGACCCCATTTAAGTGCTGACTGCCACTGAGGAAGGGTTGCTTCCTGGAGCTGTTCCCTTTGAAGTTTTCATGCAAGTTCAGGATATGGGTGAGCATTTTCATTTATTTTCCATTATCTCTTTCTAGCTATACAATCTGTAGATACTAGCCTAATCACACCACTTTGTGTATTTGTTTATCTTACATAAGGTTTTTTTTTTTTTTTTTTAAATAAATAAGTCATATATTCACAGTAAATTCTTTTCGTGAAAAGGCAACGCTAACAGTAAAGCCTTCAATAAAGTGTTGATTTAAAAAAACCACATGAAAGCAGCATAATTGCAAGCAAAAAATATTCTAAAGAAATACAACACTATATGGAAAACTACCATTCTATATAAAATATTTTGTTCTTGATGGTGAACTTTAGTTGAAAGCCACATAAAACAAGTTCTAAAATCCTGATTATTGAAAAAGAATTTAATCTGAGATGCAGTGTGTCCTGCTTGTTATTCAGACCCACATCATGTATGTGGGTCACCCTGAATATAACGTCTCCTATTTATTCCTGTGGAAACTACAACAGATACGTAGAGCACAATGACATTATTTGACAGCTTATGCTGCATCCATAAAAATCTGCCCTAGTGGAGGTGCACCACTGTTGCTGTTGTCACAATTGAAAAACGTCACCCACTGTGTCACTGTACTCATATCCACTGGTTGGTCTCCACAAATGTTCAGAAAATGTTGATGACTGTCGGTGGGTGCCATTTTTTCCACATGGACAAATTCAGTGACGCATCCTTGCTTTGTTCACACTTCCATGTCAGATGCCATTTTGCCAGACTGCCCCTATGCTGCTGTCATACAGTAAGAACATGTAACAGAATATTGGTGGGAAGGTTCGATCTCTATTGCCATACCAACAAAATACTCATCTGACTTTGTGGGCCAACATAATAAAATAATAAAAAAAGAAGTATTTCTTTTGGATCAGGCCTCATATTACTTTATCACTAGCTTACACAAGATTTTCTAAGAAACTGTTGACTGTATACGACCGTACACTTGCTGACTGTGGTAGAAACACAATCCTCCATAAAGAATCCTATGTGTAGTAAGTAGACTTAATTTTCTTCAGTTCTATTCTGTGCGTTCTTTTGAATAAGTATAGAAGTGTAGAATCATAGCCTAATAAATTATGTTCTTTTTCTTATTTGATTAGTTTCTAGGCATTTTTCTTAAAGTAAAACAAATAGTAGAAATTTTTTTTAGAAAGGATTACTTATTTTTGTTTCAATAGAACAATAAAAGCACATGCTAATTGTGCTCTGTTTTAGTTTTAATTGCCACAAGCATAATTGTGAATAACAAAATAATAATAATTACGGTAGTTATATATGACATTTTGATAACTCAACTTTTCAGAACTTAAATCGGAGACACTGAGACCTGTTTTAAAGGATGGATGCCTTTATCATAACAATTTTCTTTTGTATTGCCTTCCTTTCATATCTTTCACTATAGAGTTCATGTCAAGGACTTATAAACAGAAAGTGTTATGCTGTTGATACTGGGGAAAAAGTAAATACTATAAAGTTACACTTGAATAACTCGCATCTCCAAGAACATCCAAAAAGTTGCAATTTCTTTCCTACTTTTTTGAAGACATCATAAACCATAGAGTTCTCATCTGCCTTGCAGAATGAATTACAATTACAAGGTTACTGTCATGCACAAATTGAAAGAGAAGTTGGAACTACAGATAAGAACATTTATAATAATTACTATACAAGGAAATATAAGTTTGTGTTTTCAGAAGCTGTTTATCAAGAGAAAGAAGGGCTATCATCAGCTCTTTGTGAGGTAGGGTAAAGAAGAATATCCTGTCAGAGAAAACAGAATGTGAAACTTCTGATCTACTGAAAGATTAAGTATTCTTTTGGACAAATGAAAACATAAGCTATTTGTTCAGATGCAAATTAGGCTTCAGACAGCAGCTTAAGACAGCTGACTAAAGATTCAGTGAGAACTTAAATGAAAAAGAGGAAAATGTAAATATGCTAACAGGCAAAATATGTACTCATTACTGTAAAGCCTTGCTTAATCTTCTGTATCACACCATTTCATACATTCCTGTCAAGAAGAGACTGTGGCAGCTGAAATTTGCATATTTTTTTTTTTGTTTCCTAAAGGAATAGTAAGTAGAGATCAACATTGGCTATTATGGAAGGTGAGCAATATGTTTGTTACCTTGGGTTTTATATTGTTAGCAACACAACTGGTGATTATGTCAGATTTACAGCTTATTATCTTGCTGATATTGACAGCAGCACAAACTCCTTCAATGCTCACAAGGCAAGTGCCACGTATGTCAAGAGTGTTGCATTTCACATAGGAGGGAGAAGAAGAAATATTACCAAAATGTTACCTCCAAAAACAGAGGTCTCATTTTTGCCATTTGTGTGGAATTTTATAACTTTTTTAGTCTTCCAGGCTTTTTCTTTTTGACAGTTACATCTGTGAACATAATTTCACGTATATTTTCTAAGCAGCAAACTTTGCACATCATCTTTCTTTAGCTCACAGCACTGATGTCCAGTATTTGTATGATGCAGTTATGCATATGTCTCATAGCTAAATATGGAGTATAATTTCTAGTTTCCATGTAAAGAAAGAGGGCTGAGATGGATGGGGTCAGCCAGGTCAGTATTAATTGTGACACTTAAGTGAACCCATCATCAAGCACAGCTTCACTGATTGCACTCAATTGAGCATGTACATGAATTCAGAGAATCATGTGTTAAACCTTTCTTCCTGCGAGGTTATAACTGGCGAATAGTCCTACCAAAGTACTGCTACTCTGTGGGTGCATTATAAATATGTTGCATTCTGCTGCATTTGTAGAAATCTTCCCTCTTTTCTATAGCTGTTACTCTTACAGTTCTGGTTGAGCTTTATCTTTGAGTCTGTTGGTGGAATCTTGATTTGATTCAGCTGTGTTTAGTTCAAAAGCCTGCATTTCCTTTCATGTAACTAGAAACGGAAGGAACACAGTTACCCTTGGTAGATAGTAGGTTTTCTAAAGAGGTGGACTCAGCATGCAGCAAGGGCACACATTCAGACACTCTGAATTTCACCCAGGCTCACCTATGGACCTCGTTACCCTTGCTGACCTTTCAAATATACACTTCTCGAGAAATAGACCTGTAACCTATAATTACTCTGGGACTTATTAATTTCTAACTCTATGCCATATTTCAGGTAACAGAATGCTATTCAATCAAAATCCTCAATCAAGAACTTTATTAAATCAAGATGTATGAAGTTTTCTCCTGGAGAGCCACAAAACACTGATGAGAGATGTTTTTTCTTTTCTGCTTTGCGTATACTGTTTCATATTAAATCAAATAGCAAGTCTGAAAACATTTTCAAGGTGCATGATCTTTTTAGGGGAGCGCGTATTTCCAGGCAAACTGAATATTATCTTTTTTATACACTTCTATTCTTATCAATTATTTTTAGTCTTAGTAAAGCTTGGTAAAATCATAGAATAGCTTGGGTTGAAAAGGACCACAATGATCATCTAGTTTCAACCCCCCTGCTATGTGCAGGGTCACCAACCAGTACACCAGGCTGCCCAGAGCCACATTGAGGCCTTTGAATGCCTCCAGGGATGGGGCATCCACAACCTCCTTGGCAACCTGTTCCAGTGTGTCACTACCCTCTGTGTGGAAAAAATTCCTCCTAATGTCTAACCTAAACCTCCCCTGTCTCAGTTTAAGACCATTTCCCCCCTTGTCCTATCATTATCAACCCTCGTAAACAGCTGTTCCCCTTCCTGTTTTATATGCTCCCTTCAAGTACTGGAAGGCCACAGTGAGGTCTCTCTGGAGCCTTCTCTTCTTCAAGCTCAACAATCCCACTTCTCTCAACCTTTCCTCACAGCAGAGGTGCTCCAGTCCTCTGATCATCTTAGTGGCCCTCCTCTGGACCCAGGCCTGCACACAGTACTGCAGATGGGGCCTCACGAGAGCTGAATAGAGGGGGACAATCACCTCCCTCTCCCTGCTTGGCCACCCCCTTTTTAATGCAGCCCAGAACACAGTTGGCCTTCTGGGGAAGAAGAAAAAAAAAAAAAAAAACCTTAAAGCATTAGCTGGAAAGACACTTACTTGGGTATTCTTTCTTCACACTGCAGCTTATTTAACAGTTGAATGTTATAAAAAATGTTATCTGTATTTACTACTGATACTTTCCTGTTCAATCTTGAGGCTCTCTTATTATAAAAGTATTTTTACATTAATTATATAGATTTAAAAACAATGGTCAACAAAAGGTGACTGTAGATTACAAGTTATTACTGATATTCCCTCCTTTGTAGTGACTGTTAATCATGGGATGACAGCCTTATCCTAGTTGTGATTTCCTCTTGTTCTGTTTTCTTACATAGCCAGTAATGAGTGCTTTCTGTAAATTAGTGTGATAGGTCCAGAAATTAGCAAATAATTCAAGTGGACAATTGAATAGAATAGAAAAGAATATTAAAGCAAGGAGCCTGTTATAACTGTAGATTCAGCTTTTCTTCTTTTAAGATTTATAATTTTCTTGACAAAAGAAAATTACCATTGATACAAATGGAGAATCAAAAGACTTAAACTCAGGTCAGTTTTGAAAGAAAAAAAAAATGAATCTAAGAATACAAAAACTGGAATTACAAAATTATATTTCTTAGGCTCTCTGTGTTTCACCATCAGAAATGCGTCCTGTATCTTCATAGGTTAAACTGACTTTGTATAGTGCTATGGAAATAGACATTTCTCTTGCATTTCTATGACTAAATCACAAGACAAATCAGAAATTAAAAAAAAAAAAAAAGGGGGGGTAGAAAGGCATTTCCTAGTTTATCATAATGCCATCTATCTCAATATTCCAGTATGTGTGTAATTTTTGTACTCTAACATAGAAAAGGGCCTGGCTATAGTTAAGAAATCAGTGGCTTTGGACAAATTCCACAGTCCTTACTCTTGGGAAATGTCATTTTTCTCTTCTGGTTAAGTCTCTTAAAAGCTATGTCTAGTTTATGTGCTCATTAGAAATACATTTTAGAGCTAAACTAGAACTAGAAAGATACCTTGGATGTGTCCATAACGTGTCTTACCTGATTAACATCAGAAATGGGTTGAAGTTGAGGTCACTTCATTAATCTGAATCTGTACATCTATGTTGTCCTGTGCCTGTGCACAGCCTTAGTATCTTTGAAGGATTTTGTTGTTGCTCTTGTTTTTCACCTTACTCTGTCCCTAAAAAGATCATGAGCTTCCACTGAATATTTTTTGCAGGTTTTCAGTGAAGGTATGTTGGCAGATGTGAAAGGTAAGTATCTGAAAATAAGATGACAAATATAAGCCACTAGGAAATGGCAGTGACCTATGCATGAAAATATCTACAGATAAATGAAATACAGTGATAGGAAACATTTAAAGAATGTTTTCATGCAACTTGTCAAGAAGCAATGGCTTCAATAAGGAAGAAAAAAGAAAAAGACTAACCATTATCATATTCTCGTTTGGCTTGATGTCTCTGCTGATGTTAAGTTGCTTAAATTCAGCAAAATCAGTGAAACTGATCTAATCTGCATCCTTTCAGTCCAATGACACAATACCAGTTCATACTAGCTGGGAGACCAGGCTGCTCCAACAATGGCTTGCCTTTGTTTTCAGGCATTCAGAAAGGTATTATTACAAAGCCTGTAAAAACGTAAGATGAAATAGAATAAGATAAAATAAAAATAAAATAGGCCATGTAGATTGACATGCAGAATTCACTTAGGAAAAGTTGTGGAGTCCAAAACAGTTTAATATGAAGAAATGTGCAAAAGTGGTTTGTGTCGGATGCCCTTTACAAAAGAATCTGCATGCATAATAGAGATTTTATCATGATAATGGGAGCATGAGGTAAAGAACGCGTAGAAGAGTGGAGTAACAGCAAATGACAGTGAGAAAGTGGATGAAAGAGACCAGTGGAATCTCGAACAGGAAATGTGGATAATTCATTTCATAATTCCAAGATTTCTGGGAAGCAAATGGGCATGTTTTCATGAAAGCTGCTCCTATTATTGATTCTTAGATTCCTCCTAGGGAATTATTCACAACATAACTACTTACTGAAACAATAGGTCTTTTCAGTTTCTTTCACAATGAATTCTGGTCTGGTGATGTCTTGCTCCAATTTATAGGAGGGAGAGGAGGTTCTTTTAATATCTGTATACCCAGCATGAGATTAAGAAACAATGGTTCAAATGTTGGTCCAACTAGTTTATTACAAATCTTAATTAGAGAGATGGGGAAGGGGAGAACGGACACTATTATGAATCAAGGTAATGGGGAAGGGAAGGAGGGCGATAGAAAAGATA